>JBBMKD010000025.1:6125410-6137910 GCA_037834095.1 Argya squamiceps
GCCCGCACCTGCAGCCGGAGCGCGCCCGCGCAAGGACCGCGCAACCGCGGGAGGGGAGGGAAGGGAAGAGGGAAGGGAAGGGAAAAGGGAAACGCTCGCAGCGCACGCGGGAACGATTTGCTGGGCTTGATTTAAAAGACGCAGCGGGAGTTGGCAAAATTCACGTATCGTGGGGTTAATGTGGGTTAGAGAGGAGCTATTTGTAACACAGAGACGCTGCATTCCAAACGCACACATCTGATTTCTTTTAATCCCAGCTCGTTTTTTGCGGCATAAATCACTTAGTTAAAATGAACAGCCAAAACAGCTGGTTTAGACATCCGTGAGACATCCAAAAATCTGCTGCTTTAGATGCCCTGAGCGAGCAATGGAAAGCGCGAAGTGCAGCTCGCCTTACAAGGGAGAGGGAAATGGATCAGGTACCCCAAAAGCAGCTCCCAGCCCCACCGGCCCAGGACGGGCCTCTCCTCCCGGCACGGAGCACACAGCATCCTCTCCTCCTTCCTGCAGCTCCTTCCATCCAGACCAGCAATGGCACAGGCGAGGTGTTCCCCATACAGCCCCTCCTCTGGGGACAGGCAGGTGCCCAACACACCTGAGGAAAATCAGGATTAAAAAGCAGGTAGTTTCTCCCAACGGGTCATTTGCAGTGTCTTAATTGATGCAATCAGCGCAGAGGGCTGTGTGGGGCGATGGGACACAGCTGGGGCACATGGCCGTGTCCCCGTGGCCGTGCAGTGCCCGTGCTGGCTGCTGTCACTTCTCTGTCCGTGCGCAGCTGTGCCGGGCTGTACTCACTTGGCACTGTCCAGCTGTGCCCAGGCAGTCTGGCACACGGATGGGGCTCCTCACAGCTCCTGTGCCACCGCAGGGACAGCTAGGCCACGTTCCTGCTGAGAATATGCCAAAAAGCCTTTGGGAGCGCTGGGAAAGCCACCAGCCCTTCCTCAGCCCCGTGTCAGGAGCCTTCAGCAGTGCTACTCGGCAGACATGGAGCATCCAGCAGCAGGAAGTCACTGAAGGAATTTCAGGATTAAAATATACCTTCATTATTACTTCAGTGAATAAAACCCCTAACAGTAGCACTGGGGGCAAAAAGGCATATCAAGATTAATTTACCCCCAGGAGCCCTTCATGCCCTCCAAGCTGAGGATCTGTTGCTCCATCCCACGTTTACTTCACTCACACACTGGTGGTCACCTGCAGCACTTCTTGGCTCCAGTGTTGCAGAGAAAACAAATTTTAGGTCCTCACAGAGACAGGCCTTCACATGATTGCTTTTTATCGCTTAGATTTTTATCTGCTTTGATAGATTTAATTAATTTTTTTTGCTATTTGGTGTTTGTAAACATTCTATAAAACGCCTACAGCCATCTCTCTTGCTCTAGGCACTGCGAGTCTGCTGCTAAAGCCCAAGTGAAGAGAGGAAAGACGAAGGCTCATTCCAGCCTGTGAGCCCTCTGACAATTAAACATACTGCAGAAAGGCACAGACAGACACACTCAGGCTCCCTATTAGGGAAAACACTCATGTGCTTAGTTTTAAGCATGTGGTTAAATCCATTCTTCTTTACAAAATCTTTGAGACATAAGCACATGCCAAAGTGCATTTCTGAGTAAGGATGCCTCCCTGAACCGAGGCCATAATTCATTAAAACTCAAGGTGCATTTATCCTACTTTTTCCCGTGAGCAGGGATGTGAAAAAAGGGGAGGGGAGAAAAAAAGAAAACAAGCAAAGAATTAATTTTGATTTGAAACTGATCTATGGTGACAAGGGGCATTTGGTTTGTTGAAGTAACTGGAAGTGGGAAGTATTTCAGAAGATATCTAAATAAATCTTTTTTAAGGGGTTTCTCTCTCTCTCTCTCCCCCTTTCTTTTTTTCTCTCAGTTTTCCTCTAATTACCCATGTCTGGTAGTCTTGGATCTCAACCCCTTGTTATTTAAAATACATATTCATGGAACTATATTTTACAGTTGCACTGTTCTGGTTACAAAATAGCTTCTACTTTTCTAGGACATAATTTCATTTTGTTTAGCCAAGAATTCATTAAAGAAGCTATAAATAACCTCCTTTAAATATTTAGCCGTGAATAGAGGGTGGACTGGCATTGATGGCTTATTTTAGTACTAATGCAATATGCTTTAAAAAAAAAAATCTGCATTTGAGCATGAATCAAGTTAATGATTAACACTTTCAACGTGACTCTCAGGACGTGCTGTGAGCGGCGCTGGCCCCCTCACAGCCAGCACAGCAGGGCTGCACAACTTTCCCTGCAGCTCCTCCTGCAGCCAAACACAATTTGCTCTGTCCCGAGGGGAAATGTGACCCCCAGTTGTGGTGGGCTGCACCCCCAGCAGCTGCTGGCCCCTCCTGCCCTCCTGCTGCCACACTTGGCCACTGGTTTCTGCCCATGGAACCACTGTGGCTCCCCAGACTCCTTACAGGGGACGGCAGACCTCCACAGGGTGCCTCCACTTACTTTGAAAGTCACCTCAGAAAAAGGAGTTCCAGCACCTCCACCTCCCTTTCAGAGAAAGGAGTGTTGAGACAAGGGGGAGCTGGTGATTCTGTTCCAAAGCCACACCAAGAGCTCATCTGCTGTGATTTGAGAGCAAAGGATCAGGGTACAAGGCACAGTTATTTTAGGGGAAGGCAAGGAAACAGCACTATCTGATGCCCTGCTTGCCAATATTTGGAAAATCAGATGCTGATGGCTCTCAGGCTGCCCATTTACAAAGTCATAGTCCCTCCTTAACCTTCCCAAGTCTTCCTGCCTCACTTTTGAGGCTGTGGCTTGATGGTGTCAGCTGGAGAGCACCATCAGTTTAAGGTACTCCAGCTCCCCAGGTCCTCTGCCATCCTTTTCCCTTGTCCTTGCTGAACATACAACCCCTTTAACTGTGCTGATACAGACATGCTGATAAGGAAACTCACTACGTTCAAAAACCCACACACTAATAAAAAAAAAATTAAACCAAATCCAGTAGTTTGTTTTTAAAGCCCAACTCTGTCACCTACTATCACCCAAGGGGTGGCCCTAAACACCAAAAAGATGTGTCAGCAAAACGAGGGGATGGCAAGAAGATTGGAGGGAGCTGCTGGGCAGGGAATCCTGAAGCCATGACTGCTCAGTCACGAGAAGGATACACCAAACTGTACCCTGAGTGCTGCAGTGCCGTTGCATTTTGAAATAACGCTGAAGCATTAAGACATTCTTCCTTAGTGCTGACTCCCTCTGGGCATTCCCAAGACAATTACAATGTTTTCTGAGTATACAAAAGAACTAGGAGATTTTGTAATCAAGAGTCTGAGTTTATGCTTCTCTCCTTAAGAGCATTCAATTTCCATGGACATTCATTAGCAGGAGGTTAAAACACAATGGCAGAAGAGAATGGACTGCTTTTATGTCCATGTGGTAGTAAACACTTCAAGCTAGAAATGCGAGTTCAAAATAAAAACCTCTCTGCGATGCTTCCAAATTAGTAGTAAAGCAACAAAAAAACCACACAAGTTTCACAGCTTTTTTACTGAAAATTTAATTTTACAAAATACCCTTTTCCATCAAAGAAACTTCCCTGCAATGTACATGAACCTGGCATTTTATAGACCTGTACAGTGAGATATCAGAGAGGTTTGAAAGAAGGAAAAAAACTTTTAGCAGACACCTAGTTGCAAAACCTACAGCAATGTGAATACAAGTGTGTCTTAAAATGCTAAAGCAAGTAATGTAATATAATTGGTGAATCTATTTGAAATGTGAAAAGTTTCCTTAAAATGGTCCATATGGTATGTAGAACATCACAGCTGGCACAAAACTGCCTGTATTTAGGTTTAAACACAAAAACAATGTATGTAAGGAACAGTTTTTGAAAAAAGAACCCAAGTGCTGCTATCATAAGGCAAACACATACAAAGGTGCTGACAGCACACAGGGAAACCGACAAAGTAAGAGGAATTCTCAAGTGTTCAAACACTGAACTGTTTGTTTTCCTAATGCTGCCAGTGAACCTTGAGGAGATAACCGGTGCCAAATTACCACAGGACACCCTGCAAACTGCGTGGGTGCTACAGAGAAGGCTTTATATAATCTCCAGAGAGGTGAAACCAGGCAGGAGGGCTCATGCTTGGGCTCGGCAGCACCTAGTGAGTCTGCTGCATCCTGGCAGCTCTGAATTTGGAAATCCTCTTGACAGGTTCTTCCGGGGCGTCGGACACGAGCTCCTCGGATTTGCGCTCCAGAATGGTCGGCAGCACTGGGTGAGCGAGGACTGGGTGTGGTATTGAGGAGGGAGACAAAGGCTCCTTTTCTATGACAGTCCCAGAAAATGCCTACAACAGAAGAGAATACTCAGAATGAGCTAATAAAATGCAAATGTGAAGCTATGCCCATAAGGTCATTACCCTATATTAGCCTGATTAGAATTGTTATTTCTTCTAATCAAAAGTAAAGAAATATCCTTAAATCAATGATTGTTGCCTGCATAAGTAACCACATGGTAATTAACCTCAAAATATAGCCCGTTCAAAGATGACTGAATGAAAGACAGTATCTTAAAAGTACTACTTAATCTTATTCCTACTGCATAAATAATGTAAAAATTTGCCTCCTCACTGACACACGCTCAAGTAATAAAACAGCTGATGTAATACACAAGTTTCATTTTGGATAAGAAATGGAGAGACTTTGCAAAGTTGATGTCAGCATTTCCATCATACGTCATTTTATGACTTAATTAATATCTTCTAACTGCATCAAGCTGAAACACTGCATATGAACTGGCAAGCACATATTTTGTTTCTTCTTTTCTCCCTACCAAATATGATCAAAAAATGGTGAAAGCAATTTATATTTAAGAGAACAGCAAACTTGCTTCCAACTATTTCTCTCTATAAAAGGCCTAATAAAAACATTTAATGTTTAAAAATTGTAATTTATAGGCAGCCAATTATGTGACAATCCTTTTCAACTTAGCGAAGAAATGACCATGATTCCTGGAAAACAAGCGGCTCAGAACTACTTTTCATAAACATATTTAAGAACAAATCACTCCACTATGTATTGAAAACAGAGAATTCAGAATGCCCAAGGACAAGGGGAAGCAGTTCACATCCAAGGTCTGATGCTCATGATGGGCACAAAGGAATGCACACCAGATTTAGTCACTATGCTTAGTTCTGCTTTTTCATAACTCAGTTACCAAGAAAAACAAAGCAAAACAAACAGGCCATTCTCTTCTTGCAGGATCCGCAAAAAAAGCAGTGTTTTTTTGTTTTCTGCTCCAATAGCCCAAGTGTGCCTAAAGCTGTGCCTGTGCAACTCTGTTAATCTAAAAAGAAGCTCATTTTGAAAAACAGGTAAGCAAAGCACAAACTAAGTAATGGTGGTAAAATTAGAAATAAAAAAAGTCAGTGTCTTGCAAATGGTAATGGAGAAATAATGGATTTCAAACACCCCCAAAAAGCAAGCCAACAGTATTTAGGGAAGCACATCTGACTGGAGTGCTTTGCTCAATCTCCTTCTTATAATCTCCTCCTAATCTCAGTTACTTAGAAAATACATTACAGTGTAGAGAACAATCATGGCAGACTCAGGTAACACACTGATGGGTAACATCTAAAGTGTACTCAGATGTTTTATAAAAATATAGCAAATATATTCAATGAAAGTATACAATGTGGAGTGCTAACTCCACAGATAAATTTTCCATCATGAATCTTCACATCCTGCCTGGATTCCTCTGTAGCTGTTTGCATGAAAAATGGTCATAAACAACAGCTTTTATGAGGAATACATTTCTTGTCAAAAATAATTTTTGTAAAAACCAGTGTTTTCATTGAACTTGTCCATTGCACTGGGAACTATTGAAGACTCAAGTTTTATCTAGTTTGAAAAAAATTAGTGTTAAGTTCTTCCAAAACAGAAGTGAATACGCTGTGCCACGAATTTCTACATTTAATTCTTGTATTCACCCAGTCACTAAGCAACTGTACATTTTCCCTTACGTCATACACTCTTTCTTTTATGAGGAAGCCCTGAACTTTCCAAACACATGTAAACAGATTTGTTTGGGATCACTAATGGCCTCGTCTGGAATAGGATGAGTAGGGGTGCAATGCCTCCTTCCACCAGGCAATTTCTCTGCTATTGGCACATCAAAATAGTAATTCAGCTGATATCTATGTGCTTTAAACTCGAAACATTCCTTGGAAATTAGCTGTCTAGTAGTGCAACACAGGTTAGAAAATCATTTCTTCCCTTTCATCAGTTACAAGGTACAGATTTCCCTCTTTTTGTCTATGCCTGTCCTGCAGTGAAATGGTCAGGATGACCCAGCACACAGGACACAGGTTTCAGTAACACCACTGAGTGACCACTTGGTCGGATCTTTATGGGAAGAGCTCCAAGTCTTGGGGAAGCCTCGTGAGCAGCTCCTCCCCTCTGCCCCTAGGATGGGTGTGACACAGGCCTGTCAGCTGGTATATCCTTCTGAAGAAAACTAGGTAGGAGTTAGAAAATTATTTTAAAGGAATCAAACTGATGGTATAGGTAACTACAGTCATCAGATTTCTCATTTTTATCCCTGGCAACAATCAATAATGCATTAAAAACTGTACCTCGCTTGTCCCTGAAGAAGGAGGAAGCTTTTTTGGTAGCTGCTGCTGCCCCTCCCCCTCCTCTTCCTCCAGGATGCCTTCGCTGTTGTCACTCTGAGTGGCTTCATCACAGCTAATACTCCTCTGAACTCCTCGTCTGTCATCAAACTCAGCAGCACTGTTCTCACTGGTATCGCTACAAACACTGTTCTCTCTGCTTCGAGACTTCAGAATTGATTTACGAGGGACATATTCTCCATTCACAACATCAACAAAGACTCTATAAAGGAAAATGTTAGCTTTAATAAACCATTTCAGGATCAGATGACAAATTTACAGTGATCTTGCTTTGTCTTTTGTACAAATTAATTATGATGTGCTTTCCCAACTTTTTCGCTGCAGAATCACAATTCTGTACCTTCAGAGGCACTTCATTTACCAATGTGCAAGAATCAATTCTGCAGAGTGAATGCTGTTATGTCCTTTATTCAAGCATTAAGTTGGTACTTACTTTCAGCAGAAAATGCACAGCTCTTTGAAAAATGTTAGAAAACAGAAAGGTGTGAGTTAGAAGTAAGTTAGAAAAGAGGTAAACTAAATGATGGCCAGGGTTGTTTCTGTAAAGAGAATCAAATCACAACCTAGGAATGTTTTCTAGAGTTAAGCCCTTGTCAAACGCAGAATACAAAAACAAATACTTGAAACATTCATTGCACATGGAAAGGATGGAGCTTTTTCCTGACAAGTGTCATAATCTGCTTTCAATTAGAAACGAAATTTAAAAAATCAGCTTTTAAGATCAGATCAACAGGAAGACACTCTTCAAGTATTAACAGACTGTGAACTGACAAAGATGGCTCTTGTGCTCCCTCTCCATGACTTGAGAAAGTCAAGGGTGGGTGGAGGAGCATGAGAAGACAATGCCAATTTTATCAAACTCATAACAGAGGAGCCCAATGACTGGATGAGTCTTAAAGGTGTTACTTGTTTTTAACAGCTTTATTCATCAGGCACTTATGGAAATACATCTCTACAGAAGATGAAGTTTGGAGAGCTCAGGGAGAGGAGCACATCTTCAACCCCAGCAGCTGCAATTACAGGACGTGGTTTCACTTTTCACACTTTGTGACACATTTAACGTATTTAGGTACCCAAATACAGAAACATACAGTGGGATTTTCACAACCATTTAAATCAACCAATCCAATAGGTGTCTGTGTTTATCTTTACAATACTTGTAAAGATAAACTTGTAAATACTTGTTCTAACTACCCTGTCACTCAGTGTTTTGTACAATCCTCTAAGCCCAGCATTGTTTTTCAAGCTCTCTGTGTGTGGGTCTCCTACAGGTGAGCAGTACTTGTTATGGAGAATACAGAAAGTGGTAGACTGAGGCCAGGGTGAGGGAATGCAAGAGAAACTATGCAACCAAAGAGCTCAGTATGTTTCGAAGACACAGAAAGAAAGAGACAAAGCCCAGCAAATCAATAACCAGGAAAGCAGGAGTATTACAAGTGGTAGATCTGGTCAGTTCTGTTTGAAAACAAACAGAAAAAAATGGCAGGGAATTAACCAGAACACATAACATAACTGCTGCATTCCTTTGTGAGGATGGCATGTACTGGCAAATTTACCTCCATTGCAGAAGCTCTGAAAAAGCAGGTAAATGAAGAATTGCTATTTGGAAAAGGAAGCGTTAAGCTCTGAAATCTTTCATGGCTATGAAAGCACAGCAACCATGCAGAAGGCACAAACTTTCATTTTTAAGTAGTAAATTCAGTTCCAGCTGCTTCTTTCAGGAAACTGTAGGCTAGGCTTCACACTCTAGACGAACAGAAATGAAAGGAGAAGGTCTGCCCAGGGGGAAGCTCCACCATAAATTACCCACCGGTAAATGTCTGCTGGGGTTTTGATGTTGGGCAGCTCTGGAGTTGTGTGGCCATTGCCACTGCTGTTCTTCCTTTTACGCTTGGCCTCTTCTTTCTTTTCACTGAATTTCAAAGTAGTATTTTTTCCTGTGTTTATTCTTACCTGAAAATTGAACACAAATGATGATCTACACCATAAAATCACCAATCACCAGGCTGCAGATCAACTGACTCCTGACGTTCTCTTACCCAAGCAGTTGCGGACTAGGAAGCACAGGTAAGTTAAATAAATGCATGAATGGTAACACTCATAGTGTGCACTGTTTATTCTCTACCACTTGCACTAGGCTGGGGCATTTCTTTGCCCTAATGTACACATATTTTGCATATAAAATATGACAGTCTGCTTATTCAAGCTCTGATCAACAGCTGAGCTGTTCAAAGGTCAGTTTCAAGGCAAGTAAGAAGTAATTTAAAAAACTCCTAGACAGGACAAAGCCTTTTACAACAGCCAGAAGCCAGAACTGCAAGCTAGACATTTGAAGATCACTTTTCTAATACCATATTTAGGACTGCAGGATCTATACAGTGGGTTTTTAATCATTTGAGAAAAACCCAAATGTCACCTCCAGCCAGCATTCTACTACATCGACAGAGCTTAAGTTTTCAGGTTTAGATATGGCATATACATTTTATGTAATCTCCTGACCAAAAGATAAAAATTAAATAAAGCACAAACCCTTTTAGGTTCCACAGTGTGAGAGAAAAAAATGGTTGGAACAAAGTTATCTCCAACATCTCTGTCATCTTCATCATCACTGTGATAGTAAGCTGAGCCATTAACTTGCCCCACAAACAAGTCTGAATTTGCAAGCTCTTTATGGAAGTTGCCCTGAGTAATACAGTCCTCTGCCCTACATGTCCCATTCACATCTGTCCCCTTATCTTGTTCCTTCTCCTCTTCAGAAGAGGTTGCATCTTCTCCATTTGTCTCAACTGTATCAGGCATCCTATGGAATGAAAAATATCTAAGTGAACAGAGGCAATTCATGCTCTTGAGAGACAAACACAAAATAATGAACTTGCCTGTATGTAACTTTCTTTACTCAGGTGATGTACTTTTAGACACACTGTGGTACCTCTCTGTGCCCTCTAACAATGACTGTGTCTTTCCCACACCAACTGCAAATACCAAAACTGTGACATCATAGCTAACAACCCATGTATTGCTAGAGGATCAGAATAGCTTTAAGGATGTCACTGAGCATTAAATGTTTAATTCCCACAGGGAAAACTATGGATTTTCATAGCCTGTGGGAAATGAATTTCACTTCCCCCTCTTCATCTTAAAGAAAAAATACCAGAAGTCTGGACTGCTCTGGTTGCACAGAGGCAGATTTTAGGAGCTCTGGCATTGCAGTGCACGCTTTGTTCATATCCCACCCTTCTTCCACCTGCTGTAATTTTAATTCCATCTGTGTGGTCAGCTACTTGCCCTGCTGGTGAGACCCTCCGTGTACCAACAGCCTCCCCCTCGCAGCTCTCTGAACTGCAGTCCTGCCATGCCACAGCAGCACGGTACCTGTCAAGTTCACCAAGCATCTCTTCTTGTCTCTCCAGCTCTTCTAAGCGGGCCCACAGTTCCTCCTCTGACTGAAAACGGCCCATGGGTTTTGCATCACTTCCATTTGCTGGAAAATCTACCTCAAAAACATTTGATACTTTTGGCTTTGAATGAGGTTTGTGAGCAGTTCGGTATTTTCCTGTGTAATAAAATATAAGATGCAATTATTAAGGCAACTGTCTGAAAAATCCAACAAAAATATCCAACAAAAAACATTTGAGGGGTGGGAAAAAACCCACAAAGGAGCTAAGAAATATGGGCAGAACATTTTCCATTTCAAATTATTGTTTAACTGTTTAAGTGAAACTGTCAATGAACCAGAGCACCAGCACAGGGTAATAGTCTCCGGATGTTACAGAAATACCAAGGCAAAGCAGAGATGTTTATTTACAAAGCAGGAGACACTGATCCTGTGACAGTTTTATTACAATGGGGTTTTTTTTACCTCTTGTGCCAAACAGTAGATTTTGATTTGATCTGATAGATACCAACATGTGAATGTGACATTTGCTCACTGTCCCATTAACAGCAGGTTTTATTAACTGGGAAAACAAACCTGGCTAGTATTGTAGCTCATTTTTAACAGTCACTTACATTTAAAGAGCAGTCTTTTTTTAAATTTGCAATGAAGACCATTAAAAATTATCTCCAGAGTCACCTGGAAAATCTGATCAAAATCCAGTCATTATCAATCACTTATTTAGTGAAAAAGTCCCACTCTGAAAATCATACAAAAACCTGCCTTTCAGAAATAAAAAATATAAACCCCATTTAAAGCCACAGAGGTGACCTGAGATACACACTTGTGAGCAAATGGTAGTCAGTGACAAGTTCTTGCTGGCATTTAAAAGCCTTGCTCCCTGGTAAAACAGTGCATCCATGGAGGATGGGGAATACCTGTTCCTGTTTGAGTGCTGTCTGGCACATAGGGAACAAATCCTAATGCTTCAGGCCTGTCTGGGTGAAGGGCAGACCTGTGTATTTAACCCCTTTTCCCCGAGACCAGCCCTCCTGGGGGCACTGCCTGTTCCTGAGAGCTCCCAGGCAGGCTCCCTGCCCTGTGCCCATCACCACCCATGCAGATCCTGCACCTCTTCCCAGAAATGAGGACCCATCCCCTTCCAGCACTGCCACAGATGCAGTGGGACTCCAGTGGCTCTGTGGGTCTTTATGAAACTGCTTTGTGATTCCAATCAACACTAGTACAGTGTCTTCGTTACTCAGCATCCTTTGTCTTAAAATCTCTATTAACCAACTGTGCAGCCATTTTTTTTAAATTTTAAGAACTCATGGCTTAAAGATATCCTTATTCAAATACGTCAGCTTATACTTTAATCCTGAGTTAAATACAAATTCAACAGCAACATTAAAAAGCAAACAGGTGACTGCAAGTAATGCTGGAATGTGTGTCCCCTACTCTTCCACGGGATAGCACTTTTCATCATCTTGTTAAGAAAAGGCTGAAATGTGTTTTAGTGAGATTTGAATATAAATTGAGGTAAGCCAAGCAATCAGAGTAACTTGTGAGGATTTCATTTGCTATAATTACAAAATTAATAAATAAAATTGGAAGGATTAGTTAACAATCTATTTCAATTTGATTGTCAAACGGTGCCCTCCCAGTTTCTGTTACCCTTCAGTATTAACCACTGACTTGACTACCAAGGTAAGCACATGGCTTCCTGAACACCAGCAAGTGCTTCACCATGCCAGTGATTCTCCCTCCTAATTCAACACAACTTCTGTCAGTTAGGAACCCAGGTCAGATCAAAAAGACAACAGAGGGACAACCACTTTCTGCTCCAGCAGCCACTCTGCTCACTCACTGTTACCTCAAAGCACCACCATTACCTTCATACACTAACCAAAAAAGGTCAAGTAGTACAATCCAGAAAACGGAGAGGCAGCACGAAACTGAGATGTTCAGGATACTTGTGTTTGCCTTCCTCTGAGATACAGCTCATACCCACTTGAACAAAACCAATTCTTAGGCTGAGGAAGCCCAGCCTGCCTCAACCACTAAGTTGGTCCCTTAGCTACTTCTCTCTCAGTCACAGTGCAGATTGGTGCAGAGAGAAAACATTGGTAATTTCCACTTAACAGATTTTCAGCAAAAGTTAAGAGGGTTTCAGAGGACAACAGTGACAAAGCAAGCTTAGCATACAAAAAAAGCTGCACAAATACTGACCTGGTATGCACAGCATGGTGCAGCATTAACACTCTTATTGTGGGATGCATTTCCTAGAATGTTACTTCTCCTATTTTGCAATGACATGTACCCATAGTAGACACACCTCCTTAATCAGCCTTGGCATATAAAGATTATTTTGATTTATTCTAGGAAAATGTAACAGTGAACTGCCCATAGCCCTCTGCAAATCTGCTCCTCCTAAAAATGTCCAAGTGATGCT
>JBBMKD010000025.1:6142910-6169704 GCA_037834095.1 Argya squamiceps
CCTGAAAAGGAAACACAGCTTTGCTAAGACTTAAGAACTGGGGGAAAGAGGGCACAATTAAAGCCTTATACTAATAATATTAATAGACTTGCACTCTTTGTTCAACTCAAAACTAATACAAATGCAAATTTTCAGGAGGGAAGACTTACTACATAAATTAGTTTCAACTGAGGATCTCTAAGACCTTGCACCTACTGGTCCTACATACCCTGAAGGAGCTAAAAGCCTTTGTGAAGAAGTAAGCTGATTTTCTATTTTAAAATTCCTTTTTGGAATCATTAAAGCAATACAGAAGAAGATGTCTCATACAATAGTACGAAGGAGGCAAAGAGATCATCTCCAACACAGGTCATCAAAGTCACACTCCAAGAAACTTTTTTAAGCTAGTTCCTGCCTCAGCACAGCTTCTCTCCATTAATGATACTCACATGAACACCAGCACTGCAGCACATGAAATACCTCATACACCCTAATTATTTATTTTCACAGTATACAAGTACAGCAGAGCACCCTGCTCTTCCCATTCTACAGAGGGAAGACAACCACAAAACATTCCAGCTTAAAAATATATTTTCAGAGTATTTCTACATATTTTTACTCTTAACTCTCTTTTTGCCTGTTAATTTTAGTATTTAATTAAGTATCTTGCTGGTCTTGGGGCTAATCCTAGAAAGTTTTAAGTACATACACAGCTACTCCCCATACAGTTTTCTGGCAATGTATACAGTTGCAAATGTTTCAGAGATTGCATATCTTATAATGATAGGCCTTTCAGATAAAGATGTGTGAGAATATTATAATAACCACAAAATTATTACAAAAGGCATCTAAGTAGAAAAAATGAGTTCTTGTACTTAAAAATTAAACCTACTTATTGACTCACTTCTCCAAACAGGTTCTTATCCCTCCTCCCCTCCACACATACAGGAGAAGGGAATTATACGCGAAACAGTCAAGGCAAAACACAACCACCACCAAGTGTGTGAGATTACTCTCACAGTTTTATAATATTCAGTATTGTATGCTTTTTTCCCTGTTGATATTTCACACTGTCTCATACAATCGCTTAAAAAACTGTATTACTTGCAGTAAATAGTTTAGAAAGAAATTTATGCATTTTGGAAAAGACTACTCAAGCAAAGTCCATCCTTTCCCACAAGGAGCACTAAGACAAAGCTCAGACTTTTAGGGCATTTCAAACGCATTAGCCTTTAAACCACACAGCAAGCTATGTGTCAAATGTGCAGTCATTCTCCACTCCTCAGGCTGTTTCTAAGAAATAGCTTAAGATTCTTCTCTGAAAAAATCCCTGCATTTGCATTGCCTCCTTGATGAAATACCACTTCCACAAACGCATGTGATGTCTCAAGTCCTGCCAACACAGACCCAGCAGAGGACACAGCTCCTTCCACATGCAGTCAGGGTCTTGCTCCCCTTACATGACTCTGTCCTCCACCAGACAGAGCAGCTTTTATTATCAGTTAATTCACATCAATATCATCCACAGCGTTTTTGGTGTCTAACACACCCTCCAAAGTCCAAATAAAAGAGAGGTGGTGATAGTTTTTCCACAAAATGCTCCCATCCATACCTTCAGCTCTTGAATGTATTCTCAATATACATAAGCATATACATAGCTGGAACCAATTTTCCTCTGGTTTTTATTTCACATTCATAGTAAACATGATGCTCAGGTGTTTCTTCACCACCACGAGTGTCTCACTCCTTGCCTGCATATCTAAATATTGTTCAGCAGCCATCCAGGTTACACTGCTGCTGGAGCACCAGGCTGTGATGCTGCTTCCCGGAGGGTGCAGGCCGGCTCGCTCCGTTACGTGAGGACATCGAGCAGTTACACAGTATTTTATTTTAAAATGCTGTACAAGCATTAACTAATCTGCCCAGTGCCCTGCGAGGGAGGTGAGTATAACTCTCTCCTATTTCACAGATGAAGAAACAGACAGTTTAAGTGATTTGCCCCAGGCCACACAGTGCGGCAGCGGACAGCTGGGATTACTGCGACGCTCCGGGCTCCGGGCCCACGTCCCCAGCCAGCCTGTCGGGCTGCTCACACTTCCCATGTCAGGGGAAAACCAAGGTTCCTGCCTGGCCAAAGCAGAGACCTTCCCTTGCTCAGGCCCCTCAGCAAAGATGGGGTCTCCTGGAAAAAGGCTCATGCACCTAACTGCAGGGCAAGCTCAGGGTCTCTCGTGTTTTGAACTTGCCACTGCGCGCTCTAAAAGCTTCCAACACAATTTGCTGAATTCTGAAACACACAGGAACTAGGGAGGAACAAGTCACTACAAACTACAGGGGTTTTTATTAATTGAGACCCCCATAAAAATACTGCTAGAATAAGAGAGGCTCCACAGTCTGCCCCTCTTACTACCCCGTGGTTTAAGCTTCTTAGAGCTTTTTAAGACGGATTGAACCAGAGGCTGTTGTCCAACTTTGTCACATCCAATAATCTGAGCAAAGTCTGACATGGCTTTCAGGTGAACCCATGTAGTTCCTATTTACATGTCTCAGCTAAACCACTTGGAAAGATAATTTAGAGCCACAGCCCTCCAGAGCCTCTAGGACTGTTCTCCTGGACTACCCAAAGGAAAAGGTATTCAAACCAGGAATCATGATAAGTAGATTTCCTCTGCACAGCAGCCTTTCATATTTACAGGCAGTAAGATTTCTTTACATTTTAGATCATTCTTTCCCATCTCCTTTATTAGTCTGAAAGGACTTGACTGGATTTCCTTATACCACGATTAGTCATTTTTAAGAAGAAGCCCTCTGCTTGCTACAAATACACTGGTAGAGGAAAAAAATAATTGGGGAACACATTTCATATTGTTGAAATGAAGTCCAGCGAAGGCAGATTTTACACGACATGACAACGTACTAATGCCAAACTGACACAAATTCTCATCTACGCGTTTTGGCTTTAATGGGTTAATTAGCTTGGCTGGATACAAATTTTAATTATCTGAGTTTGACATTAATGTCCTTGGAGTGTTGTCTATAAGGATTTGGGGAATCATAGACATTATTTTAGTTACTTCTGGAAACTGTGTGTTACACTGGGATTTAAATAGTAAGAACAGACAAGAATAGTGAGAACAGGTTGATCTATTTTGAAAAGTCAGACTTTGTGAAACAGGACAAACTGAAACGAAGCTGAAGCCTAATGTACCTGGTCTTTGGGGGAGTCTCATGGATATAACATGGGAAACTATCTCCTTTGAGGATAGGTGACAGGACAGAAATTTTAGATTAAGTCTAACAAAGAATTCTGTATGCAACTAAGATTTAGAGTAAAGATCTTCTTGTGGCCTAACACAGTTTCTCATGTAGAAGATAACCGGTCTTAACACAGTTATTTATACACAGAGTGTTGATACAGGCCAGAACAACCACCTACCCCAGTTACTTGAGAGTGTCTCAGTTCCTCCAGAGAGAGAACCAGGAGCTACAACCTGAAGGCAGAACCTCAGAAATTCACACTCTCAACACAGAAATTATGGGTATTTTAAGTGCATTACTTATTTTTCTTACTTTTTAGGGTCTGCATAGGTAGATCAATCACCAGAGGGTTTCTGAACGTATTTTCAATAAATATATATTTAATCAGCAACAGAATTTTTTGTAGCCAGTATTCTTCCAACAATCACTTAAAACAAGTAAGAAAAAAGAAAGCAGTATCTACTAGAAGCTTTTCAAAACATCCTTCTCTGGTCCTCTATTTTTTTCTGCTCATTTTTCTAGAAATGGATTTAAGAGTCAAAAGAGAATCCTGATGACTTTTTGTACATATGGATTTAAGCTCTCTTTTTGCTTGCAACAAGACATGTAAATTCATTCCTTATAAAAGCAATTGCACCAGTTCTTCAAAATGCAATGCAACCCTTTGTGCAGTAGCTTTTCACCCTTTAAAGACAATCTTCATTCTGTTTTCCATGTTCCCTCGGTACCAAAACCAAAGTCATTTGGATTTTCTTCTGTAAAATTTTGTACAGGCAATTTGGCTTTAGGAACACTAAGTAAATGCAATGCATTTCTCTTTTAGGTTCACACACCTAAGTAATTGCTAGAATTATCTGAATACATTTAAATTCCTCCTAAACAAAGGAGGGTGGCATTCAGACAACTCCTCTGTTGCCCAGTAAGAATCATAAAAAAGGTAAGGGCTTATTTGAATCACAGTATGTAACTTACAGAAAGGAGTCTATACTTTGTTCCAGTGTGTTCTGGTTAAAATACCCAGACTGTGGTCCTGTGAGAAGCCAAACACCTCCTGGGAACTGCAGAGCAAATTTAGAGCACTTAGCACTGCATCGAATCAGCTGCTAACTTAACAAGGGTAAGGAAGGAACTGAGGGAGGTTATCAAACTCAGAAGTGATAATCGCAAAAAATGGTAAAAAAAAAAGTTTGAAAGCACAGCAGAACAGAATTCTCTACTGTGTAGAAAAAGAGCAGAAAAATATATATTTTTTACTATAAAAAAGGCAAAAGCTGTATTTTTTTGTAGCATTGCCTACACATTTTCTTCTTAACCCCAAAAACTGTGAGTAGACAAGTTAAGTGTTACATTATTTAGAGTATCGGGAAAGATATTTTTACCCTTGGATAAAACATTAAAACCTCTAAAGGCCTCACTCATTCACAGATGGGAAATGGAAAGCCTTCCTATCATGCATTTTGGAGACAAAACCTTTTTTTCTGGAAATGCTGATAAGGAACAAATTCAAACTGGTCCTCATCCACCCGGATCATCTCATTAAAACAATGGTATCTTTTAACGCTGTATCCTGAGCTTTCGGTCAATTTTGATTGACACAAATATTTGTATTAGGGGTTACACACTGCAATTTACAATTGGGGACTATCACAATACTGTATGTTAATGTAATCAGTATTTTCATTTCATGAATTCATTTGCAGCATGACACTGCAAGGGTATTCTTACATATACTGAAGACAATTGCTAAGTAGTTCAACAATTCTCCTTTAAGTGGGATTTTTTTTTTATCTGATAAATTTTTAACACAATAAAACCACTCCTAGTTCTGTGTGCTTGTTTTAATTTCCCACCTTTTAAAATGTTTAGACACTTGGAATACCTAGCATACTGAATTAATCCACAAATATTTACAAGAAAAATCTGTTTAATTTCTTTCGATAGTAACTACCACAGGGACTATTGTAATGAAAAATTTCCCATCTTAAAGAATTAATGCGATTACTGATATAGAGAAGAAATGTAATTTATATCATCACAAACACGTAAAAGATATAATCCCATATTCACAAAAAGAATCTTTATTCCCTCTTTGAATTCTGAGACAATACAGTCTTGCCTTGAGGAGAAGAGAAATATTATGAAGTACCTTAAGCAAGATAATTGTAGGAGAAAAAAAGTACAATTGCATTATTGTTGTGCTAAACTGTGACATACTTAAAAAGCTAATTTCTTTTCTTTTAATGGAATTTGGTGTGCATATCCTCTAATCGACTTCAGGATTTCTTCACATTTTTACACACAAACACATGTGTGAAGTGTTTCCCATTATCTGTATTACCTGGTTTAATGAAATGCAATGAATTTAAAACAATTAAAAATATACTTGGCAATTCTATAAACTTCTCTCTATTTATTAACTATTTTGGAACTAACTACCTAGAATGTCACAAAAACGCACAGCAAAATAAAGAACTACTGCAACTCAAATATTATTCAAGAAGACACAATCAATATTTGATGAAAAAGTAACATCTGACATGAGTGACTGTCCCAAATTTTACCAAATACATCTCAACCAATCACAGTGCTGAACAATTTGCATCTAAATCAGAAGCTAAGCAAACAGAAATGTATCCCCAAAATAGGGCTTTTACAGCTATGTCAGCTAAAGTACATTTAAAATTCAGTACAGTCACCCTTCAATTATTCCTTTCAATTAAATAAATTTTAACCAAGAAATTAATCTACTGTGGCTGGGCATTTCTCTATTCCACAGAAGCAAACATTTTTTCACTCATTCTCCTTTAAAAAGCAAATTTAACAAAACTAGTAAGACAAAAAGGATGACCTAATTAGTACTAAGTAATATTTAAAGCTTTTATATATAGTACACTCTTACTGCTACCCCTAACTTCCAAGGCTTTACACTCACTGATACTATTTGATTTATCTGGCACTACTGCTGCTTAAGCATGCAAATTCCCATCCTCCATTCTTGTATGCACCCAACATACACAGAAGGAGTCAAACTGTTAAGAAAATCTCCTGTGAGCTTTGATTAAATGACCTGTTAGGCATTGGGGTGCTCAAGGGCCAGCAGGGACAGCCCTGGTGACCAGAGGTCTCCAACATACAGACCCACACATGAGCCAAAGGCAAGAAGGAAAACACCCCAGATCCAGCAAGGAAGAACATTCAGAACTGTTCTAGGAATCTCTAACCCTTTTCTACCTGACAGACAGTCCCCCTAGAAAACTTGAACCCTGAACAGATGTACTCTCACTCCTCACCACTCAGCAGAGTGAGATGCAAGACAGGACTATGGAAATAAATGCAAGATATTTTCATTGCATGTCATAACTCCTGTTAACGCACTGAATTACTGGGGCTGTACTAATTCAGTGTACTAACTTAGTGTACTAACAGTGTACTAACTAATTCAGCTGTACTAACTTAGTGTTTCAGTTATCTGAACAGATCTGACCAGCTAGTTATGCAAAAACACCCATCTAAATTAAACAGAGTAATACTGGATAAAAAAATGTAGGTCACTGAAGAAACAAACCATCAACAAATATAGCCAGGTTTATTTCACTGTGAGCCTCTCTTTGCTCTGTTCAGACCCCAATTCCTATATATGAAAGCCTTTAAGCACACACTGGCCTTAAACACATGCTTAAAAAAGCTTTGTCCTGTTAGGACCTTCTGCCCGGCATGCAGGACGTTGGGGAGTGCTGGCAGTGTAATCCCCTGCAGTGAGCCTGCCCTCCTTTCCAGTGTGTGTGACCTACTCTTGGAATTCATGTCCAAAACAAAAAGATTATGTACAAAAAAATCAAATCACGTTGTGTCAATGTGATGACAATGCTCAATACACACCACCCTGTAAACTTCGCTCCCAACACGCCACCGAAAGCAGAAGTCACACCTGTGAAAGTAACTACAGTGCAATAAACACACAAAAGAGACTTTAAACTAATACTTGGCAAATATCAGTCTTGCAAATTTGTGCCACAAGCAGCCAATTCCTATTACATAGCAATGGCCTACAGTTCGTTCACATACATAACTTTTTTCCTTAGAACAAACTAACAAAATCTCCAATATTCTTCTCTAAGTTGCATTAATTTAGCATGAAAACGGTTTAAAGAGTTTAAGTCAGTTGTATTTTTTAAGGGAGAAAAGTGTATCTGGGAAAGAAGCAACCTTTTTCCAGAATCATATGTACTAATATGTTTTGTACCATGTAAAACTGAGAACAGTCCTTAAAAAAAAAGTTTTTAGTTAATACCAGTGTTTTGGAGCCTCCCACTGGCAGCCATCACACAGCTGAAGTGAACTATCAGCTGAATGGAGGGTTTACATCCAGCATCAATGCCTATTTTGCTTTGAAGGAAATTAGTATTTCTGAGTTTGTATTTTAAATGCAATTTAAAATATCATAAAGGAAAGAATTCAGCATTTATTGTGTGTCTCCCAGCAGACTACTTAATGTTCAAACATCTACGATGCAAAGGTCAAATGATTTCACTGAATGTAATGGTGACAAAAGTATTCTGCAGCACTGAAAAAAAGATCAGATGATCAAGGAAAATGATCTGGACCTGAGATCTCACAAGAGTCACAATAAGTAATGCAGATTCAGTTCAATAAGAAAGAAAATTGCAAAGTTGTGTCAGGAGAACCAGATTAAGAAAGATAATAGGTAAAATACAAATTACATACTTTTGGCAATGCTCTTCATAAAGGAGTGTTTTAAAGTAATACAGCAAATGAATTGTTATAAAAAAATCCTCAACCCTTTTTACATAAATACTGCCTGCACAGAATTGGAAAAAAAAAAGCTTATTCACATGGGGAACCTCTAGGGTATTGTGCTGCAGGCAGCAACATTGATAGCTGCAGTCAAACAAAAATCCAGTGTAAATAGTTATGGTAGGTGTAATATACACAGGGCAAAGCTGCAGTGAGCACCCACTGATGAACAGGACAGGTGATAGGTAAATCAGTATGAAAAAAAAAAAAAACAACTCAAATGCTTGTCTGAAGCAAACAACAAAGGCTAATAGGCACTGATTTATTTTCCATTTTGTTGTGCTTTTTCTTCCTTGACACTTATATCAAATATTTTAGGTTCTCCTTCCTTCTAATATAAAGAAGTTCCAAAGTGCATCATGCACAGTTCTTGCTCTGGTCCTGGTTCTTCAAAGCCAAGATCTCAACAGCAGCTACAAAGAGCTGGAAACCAACCCAGGAATTGCCCCTGTGATGTGTTTCTGTGTAAGATGAATTTGGTGGTGATCAACTGCACTGGATCTGGGGAGTTCCTGGAAATCACTCCACACCAGAGGAACATTAAGGGCAGGAGGCAGAAATGCAGCTGAGCAGTGAATTTAAAAACCAACAAGCAGGAGCAAGGTATGTGTAGAGAGAAGGAAAAGAAATGGAGAACTACATGGCCAAAAAAAAAGAAAAACAAAAAATCACTAAAAGAAAATAACAAAACAACAACCAAAACATAGGACAAGGCAGCATAGAAATAAGAATCAAGACAAGGGAATAAAAATATAGGGAATAAGGTAACTAAGAGCAAAAGCATAAAGCAGTGTCTACTTTCTGGAAGAGAACACAGCATTTGTCACATTAAAAAAAAGTGAAAGTTTAGTTTCCTTTAGTTTCTTTTTCTAATTAGACATACCCAATCAAGTCTCAAGCAAGGATGGAAGATAAGGTGCTAAACTAATATTACATCTGAATGGGACTTCTGTTTGTGAGCTCACAAAAAGAAAAAAAAGAGAAAAGCAGAGATATCACTAGTTTTATGTATTAATATAAAGGTGCATAATTTTAATTATTAAATTATGTTCAGAAACATACATACGTTTTTTTCTGTGCTCAACCAGCTCAATAGCCTGCTTTGCTGAGCATTTTGAAAACCAGTTGTCCCCCAGAAGAACAGTGATCTCATTGGTGTGGACAAGCTTTCCTGGCATGAAGGCAAGAGGACCAAAAGGTACCTGTCAAAGACATAGACATCACTAATGAAAAAAAAAACTTAGGCAGTCATACATGTCTGAAGTTTTTTTAAACAGTAGAACATAGATTTTAAAAAAATAAAAATTCTACAGCAGCTGTTCAGTGACTAACCCATTATAAATATTCAAATGACCAGATCCATCTGTATTTAGTATGGTCCTTAAAAATTCTGAAAACTTGAATTTCACTGGACAACTTGTTTTGGGACATAGAACTTATAGTACAGCTGAATGTTCACTTGGAAAACAAATTCACTTCATCTCACCATATAAATCTTGATAATACAAATTATTTGAGTTATATGCAGACTACATTCATTTCCTAACAAAAGCCAGATTAGCTTTACTAAATTTTTTTAAATACTTAAATAGGTATGATCAACTCAAATGTGAGTTGCTCTTTTCAGAATCTGTCTTGCTAACATTAAGTACCCACAAACTCCAGTGTAAGACATTGGGGCTCCCAGCAGGACCACAGACAAGTGTTCAATCTCACTTTGCTGGGTCATTCACCAGGCTGCAAACCTCAACCTCCCAGGGATGCTCCACAAGCATCTCTCACCCTCTAACTGCTCTCTCCAGGCACAAGGGCAACAGATAAAAGCAGGACACTTCAGGCAGGAGTACAGAGGTGACACACTTTAGAACTTTACATCTGCTTCCTAAAATGTGAATCCCTCATTTTAACATGCATTGTAACAGCCAGGACACTGGTTTTATGATTTAAGACCTCTTCTACTGCCCAAGTTTTACAGGCAGTGCTTGGGCAAGTCCTCTGGGTGAGGAGGAGCCTTGCCCACCCCTACCCCTGTCCCCTGCAGCAGCCCTGGCATTGTGACCCCCAGGCCCACTGCCACCTGCCTGTGGGCTTCAATTGTGAAGAAATTAGGAGATCAAAATCAAATTAGATTTAAAATGGAGGTGGCATAAAGATAAGAACCACATCAAGTCTGTCTCTTTTTAGGGTAAAAAGAGATCTATTTCAGACCATTTGTATCAGCTTCCTCTACTTTATTCTTCTGCCTTCTTCCTCAGTTCCTCAGCACAGCCACTTGCTTTCTCATTTTGTTTGTGCTGAAGCAGAGCACTTGGCCTAGAGGATCTGTCTTCTTGGAAAGCAAATCTTCCCTCTCTTCCATATCCATGAGGGTCCCAGTGCTGGAAACAGATCTCCAGCAGGCAGGACCCTGACATTGAGACTATGCAGAATGTGCTTTTCCTACACGTGTGCCCTCCCTGACTTGGTTTTAAAGTAGCAGACTGCACGAGTTGCCTGTTCACTCTTCCCCCAAAACAATGAAAGCAAAATTAAAAGCATATGAAACTATTTGGCTAACAGGATAGGAACTGTTCCTATACATTTAAAATAACAGATGTGAGTTAACATTGCTGCTTCAACTAAGAATAAGCCCTATCTAACTTTCTTTCAAAAACAGGGGAGTTTCTATGCTTCAAAACAACACAGTCTTTATGCTTTACATCATGTGGCCACACATGCACACATGATAAATGGACTACACACATAAAATCCAGAGCTGTATCACCAGCAGAGCAAAGGGAAACCCTCCCTTTTCCCACATGGTGAAGTGGGAACACACTGTCTTACTAAAAACCCAACTCTGTATCTGAGCCAGGCTGCCAAGGAAGGCAGTAGTCAGGCACTGAGTGCTGAAATCAGCCACTCAGTTATGTGCAGTACAACTTCCCTGCCTTCAAGGATGTATCTTGAGTTGAGCCTGAGAAGGGAAGAGGGAAAAAAGAGAAAGAGAAGCCAATTTGTTCAAAATTTTGGTAAGCATAAGCCAACATGGCAAATTTTACACAGGGAGCTGTGCAGTTGTTAGGGAAGATTCAGAGCTCCAGAAAAGATTGCTATGTCAATGGGAAGATTGGTGGAACAAAAATTAGCAGCACCTTTTTATGTAAAAATCAATGTTCTAGGGTTTATTTCCATGAATCAGGAAATACTACAGCCACTTTCTTCTCAGGAAATGACTAAGTACCGTAATTCAGTCATAATTATAGTTTTCTATACAATAGATTTACATATCAAACATGTCAGGTTTTGTGTTAAGCATTTATGTCATCAGCTTTCAGTTGTCAGTAACACTGTAATTTATAATGGATTTCAAAGAAAAGAGAAAGAAACAAAAGCAAAGGTTTAACTACTATCATAATAAATGTAACATTACTAAGTACTGGCAACCTGACTAACATCTCACCCCCAGTGCAGGCAGCCCAGGTTTTCACAGTTTTAGCCCATTTTCCTGTGTGACCTCTGCCATGGACGTACCATGATATCGTAGGACAACTTGTCAGGCAATGTCTGGAGTCGTTCCTGAAGAGCCTCATAATCACTCTCCACCTTCTTCCTGTTGACAAATTCAAGATGATTCAATTTCACAGCTAAAGTAAAGAGTTAATGGTTGTCTGCTAGTAAATCAAAAACACACCAAAAATACAGAAAAATGAACTGTTTTACTCTAACACATACAGCTGATAGATTAATAACGCATTTATAAAAGACATGGGATGACAAACATAATAGCTAGATTATTTTCTAATAATGTGTATTAAGATAGGTACATGATTATTTCAGATTGTGCATGTCTCATTCAGAATTAGAATTTTTCATGGTGCAAAGAAGCAGCTCTTTCACCAGGATTTGGAGTATCTCACTCCATGTTCAAGTCCAAGTTATAACACCACCAATATCTAGAAAAAGAACTGAAAATCCAATTTATGCTTTGTAAGAGGCAAATTCTTCACACTATCATTTGTAATACAGAGCTCATATACTGACCTTGGTTTGAGCTGACATAAATGAGCAAAATTTTAATTAATTCTGATTTTCCCATGAACTTTGTGTCCCTATCAAGAGTCAACACTCCTGAAAGATGGCTCGACCACCAGGATTCTGTCACATCTCCAAGCCCAGATGAGGGACAAGCATTCCTTCTGATACTTCTCTATCTAAATTGTAAACAAGGCTCATGCTACGTGTTGCTATCCAGGAGAAAAATGGCTTGGTGAACTGGGACAAGGTACCCATCCCCATGGCAGACACCTGGCTTATCACAGGACTTTGCAAGAAACAGCATTTCAGTGGCTGCAGGGATTTTACTCTGTGTGCAAAAAAAGCAACTACGCTCCCTCTAAAAAAGCCTTCTTTTATAAAGGCATTCTTAAATTCTGAAATTTGTCTGGAAAAAAGTCTTTTAATGGACCCCTGCCATTCTAAAGATGGTCAGAAATCAGCTCCTGAATGAAGTAGCTGGCATATAAATGTCAGGTTTGATGATATTGTTTACTTGTACTTCAAAACAATAAACATATGTAAGGTAGTAAATTCTGCAATAAAAGGCAACTGAAAGCACAAGGCAGCACACTTAACAACGCTGACCCAAGATGCAAATTACAGGTTTTCTGAGGATGATTCAGGAAAGCAATCTATAAATGTGCTGAAAAATGAATGTCATAGTTGATAACACATCTCTCAAAATATTACCATTGATTTTCTTAGATTCATAAGCAGAGTGAAATCTTTTTCAGCATTCATTATGAAAAATTATCTGATACTCTTATGTTTTGACTCATTTGCTTCACAGTTAAACTCTGCTGCAACCACCCCGCTTTATACCTACTTTAAGTTGTTGAACTCATCCTGAAAAATAGAATTTTGGTTTTATGCCACTTGGACATTAAGACCATATTCCACATAACTGATTTACAAAAGATGCTTGCTGCTGCTTTGCTCTGACAGCAAATTTCTCCCAGACATTTTAGGCAAGTCTTTCTGTCCATTGCCCACATAAGAGTGAAAACATAATTCACTTCCTTCAAAGAGGAAGGACAAACTCATGAATCTTAGCAAAATGCACTGAGATGTTTTGGGGGAGGAAGGAATATAATGAAAACTTGGTGTCAACAATAACAATCAATTACTTAATGCTATTTACAGAACCCAGCCTTTGCCTGGGAGAGACGTGGACTTGAGAAATGGACTCAGAGCAGCCACTGAAAAACAAGACACGTCTGAAACATAGGAAAGGACTCCATGGGAAGAGCCTGGCATGAAAATCCCCCACTCACTGCAGGATTAAACATTCCCATCATTTCATGGCTAAAAGTCACTCAACATTTCTTCATTAACCTGAAAAGAAGTCACTGTCTTTAAGGTCTGACTGCTGTGTGCTACTGAATAATCTGATCAGGGTCCAGGAGAAACCACCTGCCACAGAAGCTGTGCTACAAAGCATCCTGCTTTTTGTACTGGACTGCTGAGCAAACCTCCACCATGGCAGTCTCTAAAAGTGGGACCACATCCTGAACTGGGCCATGCAGATAAAGAAAATTTAAATTAATCCTTTTAAATAATTGGCTTGAAACAGCGTTACTTAAGGAAGGAAGCTCCCTCTTCATGTTTTCATGAGCTCTGGGGTGTGCCAGTGCTACAGCCTGCCATAACAGGCAATGAAGAACCAAAGGGAGGAAGAATATTGGAACTCCAGCTATGAACGCACCCCTGGAAGGGGAAATGCATGTCTAGCTATTAATCCCATACCCAACCCATTACTGGATTCATGGCTTTAGAAATATACTTCAAAAAGTGCACTGAAAAATGGAAAAGAAAATAATTTAATGGAAATATATTGAAGCTGAGCATTTTAAAACCCTATTGTTATTCACCCAATTCTATTTAACATTCCTCTGTGTCACTGACTACTTAAACGGACTTATATTAACAAATTATTCAGTTGAAACAAGAGCACTCAGCTCTTGCACAATCAGGTTTTAAATAAGAGTACTAAATTTTAAAATTTTTTTATGAAGTAAAGATTGTATGAATGCTATACAAACTGCTTTTCTATATAAAAGAAATCAGTAAGTTATTTTTTTCATTAGAGGTCCTGTGCCCAAAACCCCCAAGTTCATGGAGTTCTTGCCAGAGTTTGCATAAAAGCAAACACAGGAGCAACTCCTCCTTCCACAGCCAACACTCCCAGGCTATTCCACAAACCTCAGCCTTTGCAAAAAGAAAAATTATTGTCACAATTTTCCAAACTTTTAAAAATCTGCTCAAATTTTACAGCTTTCTGCCAGATAGTTTATTTCTGAAAAAATAAACTGTCTCTGAGTGGAAGAATGCACATGCAGAACTTCACATGAGAGCCAGTAGGCACAGCCACTGCAAAGCTCCTGAGAAAGTGCATGAGCTGGAGATATTCTGCCTGCCTTCACCACAGCAGCACCAGTAGGCACTTCAATATTTCCCTCATTGAAAATTAATGCAGCCTCTGAATTTTAAAAATAAATGAAACATATTAGTTTTAGATTATTTTTGCGAGCCAATAGTCAGAATTTAATATGATGATGTGTATAGATTGCCTTGATTTTTTTCCTCTTATCCAGCGCTTGCAGCCTATGTGCATTTAAACTAAAAACATTTGATACACACTAAATATAAATTATTTGCTTGGAGATCTTTCAGGCATGAAGAAAAAGCCTCTTAAAATAAATTTAAAATATTATATGCTTGATGGTGTATAACCAAAGGTTTAATCTCACCACTAAAGGGGCAGTTGCTGTGATTCTGCAATAACCCTGCAGACAATAATCAAGACAGCTCCTGTTGTTCTCTCAGTAAAATCATGGTAAACACAGCATGGATATATCGTAATTTGATATCTGCAAGATCAACTGTTATATCTCACAGTAATTCATAATATAAGATTTCATTCACCATTAAATGTACATTTTCCTCAGATGCCATACAAAACTATTATTTACTAGGTATGTTTTCTATTAACCATAGCTTGCCAACAGAGAAAAAAATGCCCAGAGATAATTTTTTTATATAATAAACCATTTCTTGTAAGTGTTAAAAACTAAGCTTCGGCACGTTGTTTACTTGGGGGAGAGGGGAGGAAAACAGTGAAACATTACTTTCCACATTGTTTCAGCACATGCAAGGGGGAAAGTGGAATTTCCCTACTTGCTCCATAGTTAGAAAACAACAATAATTCTATCCTGGGAGCACCTTTTCACTATTCAGGCAGATTAAGCATTCATCCAACAAGGTTACTTGGCCAAAAAATGACGGATTAGAAGGTTTTTAAAGCAGAAGTATAAACACTGAGGCTCACTGTATTTGTGATTTAATTATATCAGTGAGAAATAGATATATTTTAAGGAGAGTACATTGCAACAATTCTGAGCTATCACTAACTACAATCCCAAAAACATGCCAGCAGGATTTGACTCCCATCAGAACAAACAGCAATACTTTACTAAAACATAACTAGGTTACTCATCAGTATTTTAGACATGTAAGACTTTTTTTTACTTACCAGTGCTGGATTTTTTCTTTGCAGCCAGTGACCACCTGTCATTAAAACAGATAACTACTCATGAAAAAAACAAGGCTAAGCACACAGCTGCAATGTCAATGCATCAGAAACTAGAACAGGAGCTTTACAGATCTGGTGCTGTCTCTATCCACATTTTTATTTGTCAGGGCAAAGGCGTGTGAATGGTCGTTCTTAAGCAGCACACTTTATCACAGGCTAATGCAGAGTGATAATCACAAAAAAAATTACAGCTTTTCACTTCTTATTTTGGTACAATACCTGCTCCATAACTATTACGTGACACAGGATCTGAGATAAGTAGCAGTTCCTGCAATCTGCCGATCTATTTTCAGTGTTATATGTTTGCAGAGTAAGAAAACAACATAAATTATAACAAGACATCAATGTAACTCCCATACTCAGTCATTAAAAAGCAAAACAAATGAATCTCACAGCACCAAAAACATTTTTCCTCTATCAGTACATCAACAAATGTTTCCACTGGACGCTTTAACTTGAAAAAGCACAAATTGACTTTGTGCTGTGTAAAATACATGGACATTTGACAACATGATGGGCTGCTGGCTTCTCTTCTTTCTGGTCTCAAAAAGTAAGTTTTAATAGAAGCATTTCACTTACTCCCTTATGCCACAGGCTTTCCCAAGAGATACAAAGAATTTACAAAATAAAGTACATTGTTAAAATTAAATACTTTTATCTTTTTTAACTGCAATTTTTTAGACTATATATAGCAAACAGGCAGGATGCTGAAACCTGTGACCTTCTCTGCCACAATTACATGGACATTTTGTCTTTCAAAACATATTCTGATCTCTGAATAATAGTTACCAAAAATACAACACAAACAATTTCATTCAATTATATGAAATGCAATGAAGCCATGAGGCAGTTAAATATGTCTAGACAGCTTCTCAATATAAGCGTTTTCTAGATTTTTTTTTTACAAATTTCGTTTTTCCTATAGCCAAAATAATGCTAACATTTGAAAGCAATTAATGAGAAAATTTGCAGAGAAAACAATAACATACATTCAAGTACCACTGAAATCACTGGAGCAGATAATTCTTTTTTTTTCCCCAAACAACAGAATGAAAGACATTTTTTTTTTTCAGTTAGCATATGTGCAGCTTTTGCACAACAGATCTCATTCCCTGCACTTCCTACTCATGTAGGAGTAAAAAAATGGGACTACTTTGTGAGCTAATAATTCTTTAAACAGAGCAAAGTTCTTAAATGAAAAGGATCAGCTGTACATTTGTGGTTACGTTATTTCATAATCCATCAGGAAAGTCAGCCAGGTAGCTCATCCCACATAAGCCAAGTTTAAATTTATCATTTGCTTTAAACTCCTACAAATCAAATGCCTAGCAAAATATCTTCCTTAATGTGCAAGCCAACTATTTTTAAGCTTGAGAGTAAATACACAGACTTGTACAAGACATCAAGCCAGAAATTTAATTCATACTATTAATATGAAGCCCATTTTAAGAGTAAAGTTTCTGCAGAAGACATAAATTGTCTGGTAACAAAGCTAAGGCACACTGGAGCCCATCACTAACAAGTCGAGGAGTCCAAGCCTATTCTATCCACATCCTTCATCTCTTCATATTTGGCAGTGATTGTGAAGTACACAACATAATTTAGCACATAAAAATGTTTATGAAATCCTTTAAGAAAGTTTCAATTTAATTGCCCCATTACAGATGAAGATGGAAAAGACAGGAAGATTTCCATTCCCAATACATGACTTTCCATGCATGAAGTGAGCTGAAAGCACAAAAAGAAAAGCCCTGCAAACCATAAGAGCAGCATGTTCATTAACCTCTACATGATAATCCTTTCGTAGCTGCATATTAACTAGTTACATATTCATAATCATTTACATTATTTAGAGGACCTTCTATGAAAATTTCCAGGCTATATCCATTAGCCACAATGTTAAAGGTTACAGAAGATAGTCTACTTAATGTTTCCAGGAAGCTTTTTTAATTAGTAAATATGTAAATTGGGCACATATGCTTTTTATGTTTTTAAGAAACAGTCCATCAGTAAAACAGCATAGGGGCATATGCTGTTTCCATCACCCTTTATCCCCCTTAAAAAAAAAAAAAGAAAAAAGAAAAATCAATAACACCAATCAATTTTAATTTAATTCTTCTTCTTTGATATAATCTCTGTTGAAGGGATACGAAAGGGTGGAACCAACAACAAACCTTTTCATTTCAGTGGCCAGCATAAAATGAGAGCTTTTACAGAAGTGCTAAAATATACCACCTTAAAAATGTTGCAGGCTGTACTTCTGGAACTGAAGTCTATTAAAAGAATAGAGAGAATAAATATTGAAAAACAGATGGAGATCAATTATGTATATGACCTTTATTAGGTCAGTCCCACTGTTTGGATGACAACTGGTTCTTAACACAGCAAAGAAACAAATAGATAAATATATATAAACAAATCTTTGATTCTTTGCCTTTAATCAAACACAGGAAAATCATTAGTCTATCTTCCACACATAATTTATATCCAGAGTTACAATTAAAGACTGAAAAACCCTTTTAGCGTAAATAAAATAAATGACCTGCTTGTTTGTTCACTTGAGCTCAATTTACCTGGACATCTAGTGCCACCAAGTATGCCTTACTTTTCAGATATCATAGTGAAGGGGTATCAACAACCTCGGAATTCTCCCCTTTCAGGCATAAAAATGCATGAGTTTGTGAATGTACACCGTTATCAGTGGCTTATCTGCATACTAAAATATTTATTAAACTACTCTTGCAGCAGACTTAACATTACCTAATCACAGGTCTGGTTATTAAAACAGGATCCACTGTCAGAAAACGTATTCCATAGTCTTAAAAGAAAGCAAATAGGCAACTATTTTGTTTCCTTCCTTTCCACCAACAGCAAGTTGTTAGAATGCAATGCTTCTCAAGCCCCTGACCCACCAGAACCACACCTGTGAGCTCCACAAGCAGCCCCTGGGGACAGGGGAGAGGCCATCCCTGCACACCTGTAAGCCAAGGTGTAATTCCTGCTGGATTAAACCCTTACAGCAGGAGATTACGTGTGTTCTGCTCTCACTGCTACGTGCCTGAGCTATTTCTAGGGCATTGCTGCTTTTAGGGAATCCCTGGTTTGTAGGAGTCACAAGCAGAGCACGAGGATCAGCTTTAGACCTGTGATCCCAGGTGTCCCCAGCTCCACCCAGCCAGTGTGATCCCAGGGCAGACTGCAGGCTCATGACTCCCAATCACCCCCAGGCAACTCCTACCATCCCGCCAAGGACTTCATTACCTGACCAAAGACAGAGCATTCCTTCTGTCTGCAACACATTCTCCCTTCCCAGTCTATCTGTAAGCTATCTTCTCCATGATCTTGCATCCAGAGAGTTCAAAATCTCCTCCATGAGTTCAAGTGAGCAGCACTTTGAAAAAGCACTGCAGTGATTCTGCAGGCTGAGATAGAACCACTCACTCTGGTCAGGGCTGTGGAGGGAAGCCAGAGCTCCCAACTCAGCAGCCAGGCTCTACCATCACTTCCAACGTTTCCTTGGCAATGAGGACAGGTGAGAACCTTACCTGTACCTACCATGGGTCTCTAACCTACTCCACTTCATCCCAGCAGGTCTGCACTCTCCTGCACAAGGGCACTTCTTTCCTGCACCTTATTTTTCCCTGTTACTTCTGCACATGTTCCCATTACCAACAGCTGAATACAATTCCCTGTGGTGCTTCTGATTAATAAAGTGGTGGCACAAAGAGTTCTCTTCTCCTCTCCATTCCCAGACTACTTTGTTTTATTCAGGTACTTCTCCAAGGTGGAGGGCATGCAAGTGAATGTTTCTCCTCACTGAGCAGCTGGGCACTGCCAACAAAGGTGCTGTGTGGGTTTAGGACACAGAGGGCAATTCTCTCTCATCTCTTCTGAACAGCAGTAAGACAAGCTGCAAGTCAGAACCTTATTTATGTGTCATCTTGGGAAAAACTGTAAGTAACAGAGCTGCTCCTGGTGTCATCTGCAGGCAGTTTGGGGTACCAATGCTAAACCTGCTCTATGTGAATCGTGCAGTTATGTTCAAGTCCAGAGAAGCAGAAACTTTTGTTTTTAAGGTGGAAGTTAAATAAAATGAAAGTGATGAAAATAAAAATGTCTCATCAGATTAGGAAGAGATCCTAAATGAATGACAGAGCATTTCCACACTTGCAAGTATGAAGGTGGAAATGTGAAAGACTGCACAAAGCAAAGTTTCCCTTTAAACAAGTAGCAAGTTAGGCACCTAAGAGGCCAAACAAATGTGTGCTGGTTCTACATGCACACTTGAGCATTTTGCTTCAAAACTGTGGCTCACAACCTGGCTGGTCTTCTGAAATTACAAGCCAGGGACACAGATCTAATCCCAGCTCTGATTCTGTTTCTTCTATATGGCCTTGAGCAAATCACAACCTCTCAGTCTACATTTCTTCATCTGCAAAATGGGGACAATAGTATTAACCTACCCACCTCAGAGTGTTTAATGATGATTAATTAATGTGAGAAAAGCACTCTAAAGATGTAAGAGCACTATATAAGTGATAAAGCATTATTTACCACTTGAAAAGTAATCTGAATAAAATCAGATATGCAAGTAATTTGTTTACATGTAGCAATAATATAATTTGTGACTATTTAATCTTGAATTAGTCTCACTTTAAACATCCCTTTCAATCACATTTCCAGTTACTTAGGGAAAAAGACAGTATGGAATACTTTTTGTGGAAGCAAAGCAAGTAATGAGGTGGTAATTAAAGTAAGGGTCTAATAAAGTCTAAAACCAATGACTTGCCTTCAGGAGACTGTCCCTGCCATTTGGGATTGTAAAAATATCTCAGTTTCAACCTAGGTCCTGTTGTTCAGAACCTTTCACCAGTGTGTGCTGGTTTCCTGAAATGCAGATCCATTTTTTTGCAAGGCTCATGATAAATCCAACATCATTTCCACCACTGACTTCCTTCAGGTGACTCCAACTTAGCATAGTTCTAAATGTTAAATGTTCCACATTCAAGTATTTACTGTGGTTCATACATGCACACGAGCTGCCTCCATCTGGAAATGTTTGCAGTATCAAAACACTCTCTGCCATGCAACTCATGCATGAGATTTCCCTCTTGTACCCCCAAACACTAAAATTTTACCCATGAAATTACCAGTTCACAATACCACTTTACATTACAGAACAACACTAATGGGTGGTCAAACATTTAATCATCTCTTGGTAACATGGATATAACAAGCCACAGAAAAAAAATAAACATTTAAAACGAATTTTCACTTTTTCCTCTAGGAAACTACACAGTACTTGCCTAGAACACAGCAATCACTGATGGAGAAAGACAGAATTAACATTTGTACAATTGTTTATCCTAGAGCCACATTTTCAATCAAAAAAATGAAATAAAACTATTAAAAATTCTTCAGTCTGTTGGCACACTATGATCTAATGCAAAAGAAAGAAAGCATTTCTGAGTTCTCATATTCATTTATTAAATCATATTACTCAAAAACACTACATTTCAACAAATTATTAACATAAAACCCCCTTTAGGTGGAAAGTTTTGCCTTTTCAAGAAATGTGTTTGGGAAGAATACTGAAGGAAAAGAGAGAAAGAAATCTGAATCATGGCAAACATTTGTACCTAAAGTAAATAATCTTACTTAGAAATATAGCCATGATTTTTACCTTTACAAGAAAACAAGTGAAGATCTACTATTTTTATATTAATTGTGTACACACCTGTGGGTCTTGCAGTTTTGCAGAAAAAGTAGTGCATAACTATAATGTATTAATAAATAACTACTAAGTTCTGACCAAAATTATTCTGGGGAGCTCAAAACTTCCACACAGCAAAAATCCCAAGGGCAGCAGGACTTCTGCTGAGTGAGTTCCAGTAACTCCAACTGAAGTGGGGCAAGTGAGGAACACAGAGGAAGTTCTCACCCTTCACTGGCAGCAAGCCAGTTACAGTGTCCTGTAACTTCACCTAAGAGGGAGATAAGAACTCAAAACTTCATATTTTAGCTGAGGTCAGGTAAACACATTTGTGTGGCTGCACCATACCAGGTACCCCGAGAGCAGCAGACCAGCACAGGCACAGCACTCCCACGATCTAAGCAGCCCAGCATCTCAAGCAGGTTTTGCAAGCTTTGATGGAGTTTGTGGTGCAACAACTAGGCTGCTAGCAAAACCTAGGCTTAACTGGCTTAAAATTGCCATGAGCTGTGACACCTCACAGACATCGCTGCAGGCTGTGCTTCAACTCTCAGCCACAGTCCTGAGTGAACTCAGCATCATCCCTCCCTGGCTCCTGCTACTCAGTTCCACTGTCTCATCCTCCCAACCAGGACATGATCTGCTGACAGACATTTGTAACCACATTAGGGATCTACATTGAATGAAAAATAGTCCAGGAAAGAGAAAAAAAAAAAAAGGGGGGGGGGGCAACAATAAAGTTTGGTTTTAAGCTGGATCCCAGCCCAGTTCACTGAGCACTGTCACAAATGTGCCACCCTAAAACTGCTAAAGAACTGAAAAAGGTGCACACACAACAATTAACAAGTTGCTCAAATTTAAGTCATTTGGACAACTCACATGATCATTAATGAAAATTCTGAGCAAGTGTCTGAGATTGTTGCTCCTGTGCTGCAGCCCATGCTAACAGACAAGAGGAACTACAAAAGCAGCAGCAGCACAGTGCAGCAGTGTCCCAATGCCCTCACCACACAGACACAAAGCTTTAGTGATCTGCTGCTCTGAGGGCCTCAAGAGGCAAGCTCTGAGCCAGCAGATCCACCTGCAACACTGGGGCTCAGACTAGAACGAAACACAATTTCACAACCTCAAAGGATGAAAGAAGTACTTGAGTCAAGGAGCATCCAAACAGACCTGAGAAGACAAGTTATGAGCTTAACTCACAGAATGGAGATCTGCAAAGATACTGAATATGATTCCCAAATGGCACCCTGGTCACTGCATCTACTCACAGCATCTGCAGACAGCTGGAGGAGCAGCACAGTTCAGTAACACTTAAATTTTGTGCATATAATCTCATCTACATTTTAGTTACCAATGAAGTCAGACACACATAGGCCTGCCCTCCCCAGAATAAAGGCAATGCTCTTTAAACTCTTTTGTGCATAGTCTCCTTCAATTACCACTAAAAAAAACCTACTGAAGATCTGTTAATTTATTTCACAACTCCTGGCACTATATAAACTAGAGGGTATTTAACTCATACTAATAAGAACATGGACAAATATTGACTAAAAAAGTAAAAGTGATGATCAATTAACACTGGAAGAACAATAAGTATTCCACAAAAAGCTTCCAGATAATGACAGAATTAGCCCTTTTACTTGAATGCAGCACATGAAAAAACATTACTGGAACCACTGGACAGGGTATGTCATCACACGTTTCCAAAAAGGTAGTTGTCCAGATACCTTTTAAAAAGAAATAGGGCAAATAAAGCTTCACACAGGTTCTTTTTAAAAAGGAGCACAACTTTCAGACACTCTATTCCCTTTTCTCAAGCAGTTATTGTGCAAAATGAAGTCCTGCTGCACTGGTGGCTCATACCCAGGCTTCCTCTGGATTCTGTGAACTTGGACATGGACTCACAAAAGTGCAAACCATGGGAGACACTGCACTGGAAAGCACATCTGAGCCTCATCTGTGAGTCTGCAGGCAAGCACTTCCAGATTTCCAGCGGCTCTTGCAGCAGCATCAAGTGTACAAGACCCTACTCTGCTTCACTGCTCCTTTTCAGACTGCAGGAACAGCTCTAAAACTGCCAAGTTGCTGATTTCATAGCACAACTATTACTTGGAAAAGACAAACAGAAGAAGTCAGCCCCAGAAGTAAATCATGTAAGAAGAGAAAACAATTTGAAGGAGTGTAAGCTTAGAATTCTGTGATTTGTTTCTTCATAACCCATCTACAAGTTATTTAACTGTCAAAAAACTTTAAGTACCCAGGATCTTGAAAATCATTTGGAAATTAAGATCATACAGCTCTACCATTTAAATTCATAAAAATTAAGAATATGTCACAATGCACAACGGCCAGTGAGTTACAGTAAGAGCTGCACTCAATCTAATTGTGCTTTACTGTCATGATGAGTGACAGGAGAGTCACTTTCTTGTCCTAATTTTTCTAAAAGAAAAATAAAAAACTGTTTGTCAGTGCAATACCAAAAAAAAAAAAAAATCCTATTGCTATCTAATAGTGGAATCCTTTAGATTCTCCATGCCTGTGTCTGCACTCTGCAAATGTCTCTTGGGTCTAATTGGTTCTGTAATGTCTCCCATTACACGTATTGCCATTGCATTGCTCAGAAACTATAGAACATATCATCCCACTGTAAATTCACTGTCTACACAAGTCTTTCCAAATCATACACATCTGACTTGTCAACTTCCCATCACATAGTAATCCCAACCCACTTGATTGCAGGAATAAATGTACATCAAATATTATGTTTAAACGCAGGCCCTATAGCATGAGAAACCTCCTATTTAAATATTCATTTTATAATTCCTCTACTAACTTGCAATAGATTTATTGCAGTATTTTCAGCTAACATATATTGCTTTTACAAGTAATCCATGATACATACATCACACTCTTCTTACAGAAATATTCAAAACTTTACGCAGGCATTGTGCTTCCAATGATGGTCTTTATCATGAAAATTACTAGATATTCTTCTATAATTTATCCCCAAGATACACATTCTAAGTCATGTTTTTATACAAAGTGCCTTTAGTAGGAGCACTGAAAATTGCTTTTAACAGTTTGGTCTTACTATCACCACAAATTAACAAGATGAAATCTGTCCAACAGGCAAGCAGTCCTAAACAAGAATTAACATTACTTTTCACCAGGGGTCCTAAACCTGGAAGTTGCAGCCTCCATCCGATTAAAGAAAGCCATGAACATCCTTTTCCTTCAGTATTTTTAAGCAGGAAGGAAGCCTCAGTTCACAAGTTCTCCAGGGCAGCTCTTTAGCACTTAAAAGCTCAAACCCACAGCTGAACCAGGATTGTGCAATGGCCTGGGTGTTAAAATAACCAACCAAAATTCAAATATTATCTTTAATGCTGCAGATAGGTACTGCTGTATTCCACAATTTCACTGAAGGTTGCCTTTAGATTAATGGGAATAAATAAGTTTCCTTATATTTAATCAAGCATCACTGGGACAGCACAACATCCTAGTAATTAACAGAAATGTATTTGCCTGCCAGTATACAGAGACTGGCTAAGTAACTTTACTATTTTCTATGATTCTCACACTACAATTACTAGTTTACCAAAGTACTGGGTAACTAATTCTCCTTCATCTTTGTGCTGAGACAAAACAGGAGCCTTCAACTTCAGTGATTTTGTGGGGAAAATACAGATCTCTGAGAAGAGGCAGCTGAAATGAAAAGACCTCCTCCATCTTAAAATACAATATTTATGTAACTGAAAATACCATTGTAATCCAATTATATATATTCATTGCATAGAGGGAAAGTCTACTATATCTTCATCACAACACTCCATTGTAACCAAGATATGTAGTTCTTTAGTATAATTTCATATTGAAGCTGAAGTGTTCCATTTTTTTCAGCCAATTTGCAGAAATTATGTAAAGTTTCCCTATGATAAAATATAACTTTGGTACATCAGCCTAACAGAGGCTTAATTAATGGTCTCCTGGGCCTCTTTTCCACTGGAGCAGATCTGTTTAAGAAGAGTCTTAAACTTGCTTACAGAGGGGTCTTACCATGAACTGGGAATAATTCTCTGTGGCTATGGCAGACATGTGCTTATACATTAGGCCTGACACTAATGTACCAGGGAAATTATTCTTCACCAGATTCCACCAGCTTGAAAATTAACCCAAGGAGCCCAAGCAGGCAAGTTCCTATCACCAATTATTGGCATAATGGGTTCCAATCCATGCAGAACAGATGATGCAGAGGATTCCAGCAGACCCTCTTACTGATCATCCACATAAACAGTCTGTTGGCTACACAGGTCTTTTAGTAATGATCTAATGGGTATTCAAAAGTAGATGCATTTGTGCACACAATATTCCAGACAAGGCACATTTTTATACCACACAGGCGTTACTCACTGGTTCTCAACTAAACCAGCACGTGACAAAATACAGGCTGGAGATAAAATCTTCCACTGTAACTGAGGAACTTTAATATGCATCTTACAGTCTGCTCAAAAAAAGTTTAATCACATGAGCAGACAAAGTGGAAGGTGTGCAGATTGGGCAAATGTATTTGTGTCAGTAACACCCTGCACACGACCACAAGATATTTCCACAGTGACTCCTGCTCCCACACTGAGAGCTCACTGCAAGGCTGGAATCTACAAGCCCCAAATCGCACTCCTTAAGTTTTCAGGACCAACTTGAGTTAGATCATGAGTGTAATCTACAGGAACAAGTATCCTGAGTTTTATGCTATGTTCTCAGGTGGAACCAGCCTCTGAACTCCTGGGAATAATTTCTGAGGAAAAATCGGGTTCTTTGAAACCCATTTCAAGGCAAGTCATGAACAACTAAGGTCTCTTCAGGCTGGCCCAGGAGCACTCTGGCCCCCGGGATGACGCCGGTCACACAAGGTTGGGCCCTGCGCGGATAGTTTTGAAGGCGTGACTGTCCCGGAGGCCGGAAAAATCACGGGGAGGCGTGAAGAGAATACAAACAGGCGTTCATGGGCGCGCTGGTGCCCAGGGCAGCCTGGGGCAGCAACGGGGCGGGGGGCACCGTGTGGGCAGGGCCTTCCCTCCTGCCGCCTCCCGGGCCCTGTGTCCCAGGGCACTGTATCCCTGGCCCTGTGTCCGGAGGGCTGTGTCCCAGGAGCTCTGTTCCGGGGGCTGTGTCCCAGGGCCTGTGTCCCGGGCCCTGTGTCCCAGGGCACCCTATCCCGGGCCCTGTGTTCCGGGGGCTGTGTCCCGGGGCCCCCTGTCCCAGGGGCTGTGTTCGGGGGGCCTGCGTACTAGGAGCTCTGTCCCGGGGCCCCGTGGCCCAGGAGCTCTGTCCTGTGTCCCCGTGTCCCCTCTGTCTCAGGGTCTGTGTCCCGTGTCCCCGTGTCCCCGGCCGCTCTG
>JBBMKD010000025.1:6173572-6196996 GCA_037834095.1 Argya squamiceps
ACAATTGGTTTCAACAGATGATGAAGAGGGTGATAGAATACTTTGTGCATATCTTATTCTACAACCCAGGACACTAACTCATAATCAAAATGCCATAAGACCAACTCCATCTTAGGACTGTATATATAATTCTGGCTGCAACACCCACCCTGCATGCTTATTATGAACTTTTAGTGATTCTAAATTCCTGTGAAAGATTAGAAGCCTTTCCTTGTTGCTGTGATTTGCCAGGAGGATAAGTGCCCCAGAAAATATTTAAGAATAACTGTCTCCACTCTGCCAGCAATAATTGAATATTTTTTCTATCCAAAAGTTTTATTCTGAATAAAACCACTATTAACTTTTCTAATGAATGTTCTTATGTTGCAGATGAGTCCTTTTGGGCCTTCCTGTTGAAAAAAAAAAAAAAAAGAATGTGGCCATGAGTCCCTCTCCTTTGGTGAATCAGGAAGGCAACCCACTTCCACTGGAGCTACTTAGAGGAGTGAAGCTCTGCAGTGCTTGTAGAACCATGGTCAAAGCCTGCACTTCCCTCAGTTTTATCAGCCTGAAACAGCCAGTGGTTTTTGTTCAGATAATGGAAATGGAGTCAAACTACTAGACGCCTTTCATTGTCCAGACATAGAACAAGTAAGGTTTTTATATGGTTGTTGTTCTGAAACATCATGGTACTGACATTGGCAAGTTCCTCTCTCCTGTCTTTTCTCATTAGAGAAAGGTGAGAGGCTTCAGGCATGACACCAACATGCTACTCTTTTTTTGGTTACATACTTAAATACCTTAACTCATGCTTGAAATAAAGGTTTAGGGGCACTAGGTGACAGCTAAATATTTATGTGCTCTGTGTCACCAACTTAGCCTCACCCTTGCTATCCATCACACAGCTATCCCATGTTTAACATTCTGATATCTGAGAACCACACAACTGATTTTCCCTTAGGTTCAGTTTTTAGAAGGGTTGAGTATTAAACAGGTTGATGTTCATTTGTCTCTGCAGGGAGAACAAGGGCCTGATTTTCTTGTTGAAGCTGCTGGACCCTCAAGTCCATCAATACAGTGTGTTTTGTTTCCACACTGGTAGCGATGAAGAGGAGTCTGGATCTGCATGTTGGATTCAGTCAGGATACAGAAAATTGTCAGAAAAAGCCTATACCTATGCAGACACACACCCACATGACCACACACATCTAGGAGCTGCTAGTTAAAAAAAAAGCTGGGGCAGACTGTAAGCTGTCTGGTGGGACCATCTCTAGAAATTTCATTTTTCGTGATAAAAAAGGCTTCTATGTAAAATATATATAAGGCAGGACAACCAACTATTAGTGTGCATTATGCTTTAACCTCATTATGTGTTTGCTAATAATAACAACAGAGCTTGTTTTCATGTTGCTGTCATGCAGTGGAGTTGTGGCCCCTCGCAGCGACACAGCTGACTGTAGTCTAGCTGCTATTCTGTGAGTACTGTCATGGTTGGTTTGGTACATGAAACTTGGATGCTTTATTTGTATGCTTTGTAGTTGCTGCTGCCATCTTTGATTAGTATCACCTGGAAATCCCTGCTTTTCTGCATGTAGTCACACCCAAGAGGAAAGCCTGATTCGGAAAAGATTAGTGTCACTTTGCTTTTTCCCCTCATCTTTTCCCTGTAAAGGAGGAGAGCTTTCTGATCATGGCAGTGTATCAGTAAAGATAGCCTAGATACCAAATACCTTAAGGGCCTCAATCTCCTCTCATATGTTCCAGAATTAAAGCTGAAATAACTCTGTTGACTTCAGTGGTGATTTATACCTGCATCAGTGAAAGGCGAATCAAGTTCTGAGGTTCGTATGAGGGATACTATGAAATTTATTCTTTTAGCTTGTTAAACAGACAGTGCCAAATGCACATTTCCATTAACAAGAAGATTGTGACATTAAGGATGTCTGTCTTTCTCACAAACTATTTACTCCCTTATGCTAAGGTGGTGATGAGGGTGGCAGCATGAGAGCAGCCCTTGCACAGGCTCAAGGGGCAGGTTTAGAGGTCTCCCACACCACAAATGCACAACTTCTTTTCTGATGTTTGGGTCACTAACTCTCTCTCTAATATAGCAACTGTCAGAAAAGCACACACAAAGCAAAGCTGGTAGCACAAAGTTTGTATGAAAGCAAAGCCTGCACTTCACTTTTGCAAGCTAAAACCTTGGCCCACAACAGTGTGTTTAATACAGGTCTTGCATCAGGTCCAGCACGAGCCAGCTGGGCCACAGCCAGAGACAGTTCTCAACCAGAAGTGGCCTTGTTAAATACTCTTTACTGGGTATGTTTCTCTGCCCATTATTGATCAAGGGCAGGTTATTCACCATTATTTTTTGCTGTAGCACAGGCAGCCAGTTTATGCTGTTAATGTCTCAGAAAACTCTTCCTCTGGTTTCCAGTTTATAGAAGGGGTATCTGCTAAGTGGGCATTCCCACTGCCTTCTTTCCAAGTGATCAAGGGGCATTTCTCCAAATAATTGCATTCCTGTCTACAATGCAGCAAGCCAGCACAGAAGCCCTAAACTGCTTCTCAATTTTTTTTACCTGAGTTTCTGTGACTGAAGTAAAGCTTGTAACTACAAAGGTTGGGTTTATCATTACTTTCAATTAATAATTTTGTCTCTCCTTTTAATTGTAATTTCTTATTCACTTCAGGGAACTATTTACATATATTTACATATATTTATTTATACACTTTAACAAATGTACTCATATTAAAACAGGGCATTTCCCTGACAAGCTTAAACCTGTTTCCCTATCATTCAACTTCCCTTTCATTTCACCTTTTGTTTTGTTTCTTGGCATTTTTTCTACTTTAAAACACTGCATTTTGTTGCTAAAGGCACCTTTGGGTTCCAGATATCCTTCCAATTTTGTTTAATTCCTCTCAGTAAAATCACAAATTACATTAAGCATTACATTGATTTTTACCAAAGCAACTGGGATGGGAATTTGACAAACTGAAGGAAGCCAGAAACCAGGGTGCTGTGCTTCTGCTGCTATAAACCAAAAGCATATTGCAATTTATACCTACAATTCCTTCCTGCAAGTCCTTTCTTAAGCATGTAATCCCAGTTACAGACACAGTCCTTGTGGCTTCAGGGAAAGTAACTTCATGATCCTGGACTCTCCTCAAGAGAGAAAAATTCATTGACTTGCTTAAGAAAGAGTTTCTCTGGAAGCTGTAGACTGAGGAGAGTCAGAGCACAATTGGAACTCTTTTTTGCATAACCAGATCAAATCTGGCCTTGGTAATAGTGAGAAATTATTACCATCTGAATTCTAATCCATGGCATATGCAATTGGGGCTGGGTGGTCTCATTATAACTTCTAGGAGAGCAAACCTCATCTCATAAAGCACCACTGCAGGTGGCACTTCAAATGGAGGCCTGCAGGCTCAGCGGTGTAACTCCACTTCTTGTTGAACTCACAGAGCATTTTTAGCAAAGGAAATGCAACAAAGCCAGTTATCTTCATATTTTCCAACCCCTGAAGATTTCCACGAGATGTTTATGATCATTATTTAGGGAAAGAAAAAAGAATAAAAGATTTTAAGTACATATTTTCTGATGTGAAGTGATGTAAATGACAAATATTTAAGGAAACATCCGTAAGATGACCCCAACACTTAAGGCAAGCAACCGTGAGCCCCAAAGAGGGGAATGCTTCCAAAAGATGCAGTCTGTGTTTTCAGGATACATGTACAAACAATACCAATTTTATAAAACACAGCAAATTAGGGTTTATTAGACTCCCATGCTAAAGACAAGTGGGTTTTTCCACATCCTTTGGCATATCAAATGTAATTGACCTCACTCAGTAATACTTTTGGAGACATTCAAAGTGTTTTAATAACCTGAGCTGGGCTCCATATCAATTTACATGAAGAGCCTTAACTGGTGTGCATTTACTCACGTTTATTTGGATCCATTGGAAAGAAGGTCCTGCCTGCCCATCTCACCTCATTTCTGTTTTCATCTCCATGCAAACCTGATCCATTCTGCCACATCAACAGTTTGCACGCATCCTTGAGTGGCATCTCTGTGGTTTAAAATTTGCATGGAAAATTATAGCTGGCCCAAAAGCAAGTCCAAAACATCCTCACCCATGGTGGCAGGACTGGAAGGGCAGCACTTCTGAACACCCCCTCAACAAGAAGGTGGCAGTGAAGAGAAGACGCAGCATTTGCCGTTCTTGGGGACAAAGATGTTAGGGCTGCTTGTCCATGAAGAGCCCTGCACTTTGGACCAGATATGTTTGATCTTGGCTAAAAACCAAGTTTTTGACATGACACAGCCTTGTTAGGGAAGTTGCTGCTAAGGCACAAAAGTGATGCTGGTGAACCGTAGACATTATTGTAGCTCAGTTAAGAGCAGATACTACTTTTGTATTTGATTTCAATGTATTTTGAATTTATTTGTTTTCAAAAGCGTCTAAAATTTAGGAGACATGCATACATATATAATAAATCAAAATAAGTGAGGAAGTGACAGCATAAAGAACTGAAGACTTTGAATAATATGTTTCATTTTAAAATTACAAGAGCATAAATGCACAAAATCTTAGAGGCCTCCATCCAACAAAGCACTTACATGTATACTTAATTTTAAGTCTCCCTACAGTCACGCTTTGCTGAATTGAGGCATAATAATGGTAAACTTCTAGGCCAAATTTTGGACTGAATTCAGGAGATGCAGATGTCTTTAAAAGGAAACAATATGTGTATGTAGAAAGCACATCTCTAGACACGCATGCCTGATCGCTTGCATTCATGTTCAGAAACTGTCAAATGCAGGGACATTTGTTTCCCCTGAATCAAAATACTTGCCTTTTTTGACACAGAGCCACTTTGCCAGCAGAAAAAATGGTCTCTGCCCAGACAACCTTACAATCTGAAATTTGGACAGATGAATAGCAGGTAAAATATAGAAAAGGATGAGCATAGAAGAGAGCTGAAGTAACAGGCTCACATGGTTATTAATTATAGACATGTGCATTCCGTGGTTGCCAAGTTATAAGTTTTAAATATAGAAGTTTACTTTTATGTACAAGTAATAATTATTAACAGAACACAAATCTTAGGGGGCTCTACAGATCATTTTGACAATCCAGAGTGAAAGGGAGTTTTGCCACTCTTTTCTGTAGAGTCAGGATTTTATTCTGAGATTCTGCTTTAACCCATATGTCCCCAAAAGAGAGCACCCACAAACCTTTACAGCCCAACCAGCTCTGCTCTGACCTATAGAGCCTGGAAACTTGGGTGCAAACATGTGGCAACTCCCAGCTCTCAGAAAGAGGAAGTGTCATTCATCACACATCTGTAATAAACAGCAGCACGCTGAGCAGCAACAAACCTTCTCCTTCCTTTACAGCCAAGCCCCCCAATTAACCTCCTGTCATCCAGAGGCCAAGCAGGAGACTCTCACAGAAGAAGACTTGTTCCACAACACCTCGACCTGTAATTCTGCCATGCTTTTCTGAGATGAAAGGGGAAGCACACAGTGTAGAACTGCTGGGGAGGAATGGTCTGAGCACAAGGCCATGCTCACAGCTCCCACCCCTCCTGCAACCCTGGGAGCTCCTAAAGCCTCATACCCCCAGCTCACATAGGAAAAGGGATTTAAAACTGTCAGGCAGCAGCTTTCACTATTAACTTTCAGTTTTGAAATAGCTGAGACTTAGAGGCTTTGAGGAAATCTGGGTCCGATTTTTATTTTTAGATAAACTGCCAGGGAAATAAATCACACAATAATGATTTTCAGTAATTTTTATAGGAGAACTGACAACTCGCTGTGGTGACTCAGTATTTGCAGAGTACTCTACAATATTGTGTAAGCACTTTAATTTCAACCATGATTGAATGAATTCAAGGGGTGTGGGCTTTGTTCTTTTAGCACTTTGGAGGTGTTTCAGCGTGAGGTGGGAAGAAGGTAGCAAAGGGCAGACTTTTTCCATGTTGTTGCAGTAGATAGCTTCAAGAATCATGCAGAGTCATATGGAATCAACATTTCTTCTACTATATCAGAACTTTCACCCCACCTAAGAGAAATAAAATTCAGTTATTACAGAGGTAGAAACTAACCTTAATAAAGTCACTGGTAAGGTTGTAGTAACACAGGGGTTGGCCATGCTCTTGCCCTCTTTCAGTGAACCTGTTGGGGAGGAAAGCTTTCCAGAAAGATGATTCTGATAACCAAAATAGCTTTGTAGTACTAGTAAATAAAACCCCCTAAAAATCTGGGCTTTCTTCTTTGCAAGTTTGGTTTTGTTCCATTTTTTTGGAGGGTTTTTTGGTTTTTTGTTTGGGTATTTTTAAACTTCTCTCAAAAAAACCAAAAACACCCACATGTTAAAGTCAAAGAGGAGGCTCTGACACCCCTCTAAAGGAGGCACAGGCTCCTTGGGCTCTGAGTAAAGAAACTGGCATTAGTTCAGTGACTTCAACCCGGCTCCACGCTGTCTGAAAGGTCCTTTCACAGGGAAGTTAATGCAATATCTTGGCCTGAATTACCTCCTTTTTATCACTACCTCCATGCTATTTAGATATAGATTTTTTAGTTAAATGTACTTGTTAAATTTTAATGTTCTTTTGAAACACTGATGAATTAAAATACCACTATATGCAGCTTCCTGGGTCCAAAGAGTCACACAGTGGGAGTGAAGCTGTACTCGAGCCATGCTGAAGTAGTTTAGCTGGAGCAGAGGATTTTTGTTTTTTCACTAGAGGCATGATGTAATAACCACCCAGCTGATAAGCTTTAACTAATTTGCAGTTTCCCATTTATTCTTATAAAACACTCCAGTAAGTTATGGTTGGAGTGGGTCTTCCCCCAGATTCCATACATTGCGAGCTGATTTTCTCCCTGCCACATGCTCAGCACCCCCAGACACTCAGCTGTCTGTGTGAGACAGGCATGCCCTTGTCCAAGGGCTTGCACAGACAGTCGCTGTCCCCTGGGCATGGGCCAGGCTGAAGGCAGCCACCACCAAGTACACACAGCTGCAGTGCATTTGGAGTATTGCACAAACTCAGGCTTTGGAGAGAACTAACTCCTCATGTAGCAATAATAGGAGCAACCAGATATTATGTGAATGAGAGGAAATAAATACTGGATTCTTTACTTGCAAGTGTTCTTTTGGTTGGGATGATGGTTTGTTATGCAACTGAAATGTGAGAAAAAACAAGGAACCAGTAATTTTGTCTTGCACTCACAAGACAGCACCAAATATTTGTTGAAGTTCAATTATGATGGACAAGGAAGTATAATGACTAGGTCTGGTTATGTCAAGGCAAGACAGGATTATTAGATCAGCTACCCCCATTTGCACAGCAAAAGCTCCTAGACCACCAAAATAGCTTTGCATTAAGTTCAATACTTTAGACTTTGATTAACAGCTTCTACATAGCTAAATGATACTGTTCAGAGACACTTTGTCTGAAGACCACTGAGGCAGGCAGAACCCATCATGAAACCCAGCAGAGTTCCAGCAGGCACTTTGAAACAGCAGCTTTATTTCCAGTTTCCCCTTCAGTTTACAGACATTGGTTCTTCTGACACATTTCCCTGCTAGCTGAAAAAGCTCCCTGGTATCCTGTATTTTCTTCCCATGAAGGTGCTTATACATTATAATTGAGTCACTTCTCAATCTTCTTTTTATAATGAAAGATAGAATAAAACAGCCTGCGGCCTTTAGAGCATAGGCAGCTTTCCAGAAGAGTTTATGAAGGAGTAGAGGAAGTCTTAATTTCCCTATTTACAATACAGTATCAGTTATCTCCCTTTTCAAACTTGCCAGAAGCTTTTGCTTCCTTTTGGAAAAAGCTGTATACTCACATTAAAAAGCACATAAGCATGTATCAGCTCAGATAGCCCCTGGTCCCTCAGCCTGTTTTTGTGGACATGAGCACTATTTATGACAAACCAATCTGGACTTGCATGGCAGGTGAAAAGGTAAATCTTGTCTAAAGCCGAAGCTCCAGCGCTACTTTTAACAGCAGCTTTTATTTCACTGAAGTATTTTCTTTTCATAGGTGTAGATTTCAACTAATCTTCCACTGATTTCAGAAAACCCTTTGCAGGTCCCAGTGTCATTACAGACTGTTTGCAAGGGCTGGCCATTGACTGCTGCTGGCACAGTCATGAATGGACAAGGGCTGCTCCCCTCCCAGCACCTTCTGGAGGGCCTGCCCAGACCTCTGACACAGAGCTGTTTTCTGAACACAGGAACCAGCATGCTCTGGTTGGTTTCTAGTATAAGCACCTGTGTATGATCTCATTATTAAAGTCAGTGTGCAAAAGCAAGTGTCACCTCTGGTGGTCCCTGTAGCACCCCCCAAGAACTGTGTGTGCCTCAGCCACCCCTCTAGGGGCCATCAGAGTGGCACAGCTGCACAGACCTGCTCACAGCCAGCTGTGTGCCAGCTGGGCCCTCCACAGCAGCCTGCTCCTGTGATGGTTACACAAACCCATCCCTGCCCTTGCTGGTGCCCAGTGGTGACCCAGCCCCTGGAGCTATACCTGACAGTGAAAGCCTTGCTGACCCTTACCTGCTTCACTGCCCATGGCAGCAGCTCTCCTTGCTCATCACTGGACACTCATACCCATGAAATCTGGCAGGGGAGGCTCCCCAGTGCCCTGGCCAGCCCTGCACAGGGCCATGCAGCAGGGACGTGCCTGAGCCACTGGTAATCGTGGCTTGTAGGAGGAAAAAGCTGCTCAGTTCCCTGACGCAGCACAGCCACTGGCACCAACAGCATCACAAACCCTGTCAGGGCTTCCCTGTCTGGCACTAAAACTATACCTATTATTTATGGATACCCCTTTTTAAAATTAGATGATTACAAATTAGAAAATACATGTCCTTAAATCTGAAAGTGCAAAGAGGGGCTATAAATATGCTAAGTCATTCTTTTATGTGACCTGAATAATTATGGAAACTGTAAGAGTTGCAATTTAAAAGGATTTTCAAAACACATCATCTTTCAAAAGATACATCAGTAGAAGGTCATCTGTGACCCCTGCATTGTGTGAATTTTCTGATGGAACAGATAGACCTAAAGTAAGATGACAGTTGCCCTCTCATAATTAGCAAGTAGGAGGCTGAAACAAACTGAAAGCCACCCAAAATATCAATATCAAAGTACACACAAACAAATCAGCGTGAAGATAAGAACTATGCTTAAATCTCTACAAGATGTTGCACTGGCCTTAAAGGAAGACACTGTTTTTGATGCAGACACAATACATCTGTAATTATTATATACCACAATTATTGTAGCAGCATATGCAAATGTTGCAGCGTGCAGGCTGAGAGCAGGCTGAGCACACAGCCGAGTTTGTGCAGCCGTGGCAATCTCAACACAAACCTGCACGTGCACATCCAACTTCCCACATTTGGGAGCCCACGGATCCACCCTCTGTCCTATTAACTGTGTGCCCATCAGCCTCGTGTCACAGCAACCTTCACAAATAGTCAGAAATCAGCACTGTCAGTTCTAATAGTAAGGGACAAGTCCCATTGTCTTCTGGCATATCACATTTTCTTTGAAATGACTTGTCCTAGATTTTTAGATTAAAAATAACAAGTATATAATTCATATATACCACATAAATTTTATATTAAAAAAACCTTAATACCATACCTACAGTACTTTAGTACCTGACTTGTATATTTATGTGACTATTGTTAGAAGTGACTAATTGGGTTTGATTAGCTTCATCATTAATATTCTGTCCATAATTTAACATGCTTCAATAAAATACCCTAAAGCAGTATAATGATTAGATTTCAGGAATATGTGTTTTGCAATTAAGTTGCTCTTGATTTTGATATGCAGATTAAGAAATGGTGGTCTCATTTAAAAAAAACTGCCCTTATTAACTCAGCAGTATACTCTGAAGATTAGGTAAGAAATCCAAGATTTTCTCTTTGTATATGCTAGTTAAAATGTATTTCAATCAAGCATATGTGGGCAAATCAGATGTGATTAGTTTAAGTTCACAGTCATTCTATCTAAATGAATAATGTGTCACCTAACATTGCAAAAATTTGATTAATAGTTTATCAGTTAATTAAAAATGGGGTTTAATTTTTCTTTTTTAGGAAAATGCAAGGTAGATATTCCTTGTCTTCATCATAAATGCAAATTATTTCAGCTTGAATCTATTGTTCCTTGCTCTCTTCTTAGCCAACTGGCAAGAAAATAAAGCTTTTAAAACCATCTCTTTTAGAGAAGCAGTAAAACTTTGTTTGCTTACACATATGGCTGCCAGTTGTCCAAGTTCGAGCAGGATAATTCCTGTACATCCTCATTCCTCCCCCAACTTCTGCAGGGACTTTCTGGAGAAAGCCTTGGACTGTATTTTTTGCATCCACAGCAGGTCCAGGAGAACTCTGCATGTGAGGAGTCCAGGTAAGACCCACCAAAGGGGTCAGGGAGAGGAGATTCCAGCCAGGCTGGGGAGTAAAAGGGAGAACCCCAGGGGACAGGCAGCCCAGCCAGCCCCAGAGAGGAGCACCACAGCCATGGGCAGCCCTCAGTGACTCCTGTTTGTCACCAAGGGTGCCTGGCCTCCCTCGGTAGCAGGAGCTGTGCAGGGCATCAGCCCATCACAAACCAAGCAGCCCACCAGGAACCCAGAGGGGCACAGGAGAAGGGTGGCAGGCAGGGCTCCAGCCAGGCTGGGTGTCTGAGCCCTGGTGTTGTAGGGCTGCACTCTGTGTCTATGTCTTATTTTATTACGTACAGAATATAGAATATTATACAACCAGAGCAAGATGGAGCTCTCAGTGGTGTGTGCATTTGTGTGAGCACTCTGTACTTGTCTGCTCTGTATCCCCAGCTCTGTGTGTGTGTATATACACACACACCTATCTAGCTAGCTATATATATCTTTATGGTACATGCATTTGCCTACTGTAAATGTATCTTCAGCCTTACTGCTGGTTGGACATGAGCATGAAGCTGCAGCAGCTTCACCTCTCCCAGGCCCTCAGATCCTGCTTGACATGTTTTCCTCCAATATTATGTACACAGAACAACTTGGAAAGGAAGGGAGGGAAAACTTCCTCAGTCTAAGGAGCTTTGAAAGTTACAAACACCAACACCAAGTTTACAATCACCAACATTAGGAAAATGGCAGCACTACAAAAAGGAACAAATATGAAAAGCTAAAAACTGGGAAAACAGAAAACTAGTTTCCTTCAAGACCTCAATTAAGTTATTTGATGCAGCCACGTCGTATAGTTTTAATTATATTCTCCCATATTACACTTTCTACATGATTTTACATTATCCAGTGCACAGCATGAATAGCACTCTCTGAATTAGCAAGCGTGAAATATGTACATATACACATGACATTACCCAAGCACACAACTGAAGATGCTTAGCAGAGTCTCTCCTAAAGATGCTCCTACAAGTCCCTGTGATACCCTAAGGAAAACAGCCAGGATTTTAACAGGGAACATAGCACAGCCTTCACACTGCAGGAAACACTCACAGGAGGTGCCTCTCATCACTCTACGGGTGGGAATGCTACACAGAGCAGCCTGTGTGCTCCCTGTAAACACCACCATCAGAGCAGGTGAGATGGGCAGGATGGTGCTTTCTCTGGTAACTGTTAAGCAACAACTGAGAAAATTTGCCTGCTTTTCTTCAAGAAGTCTGTTCCTTCTTTTTTTTTTTTTTTTCATTTGGATTTTAATGTTAAAACCAGTCCAGAATGTTAAAACTACCTACTCCTAAACAGCTGGATGAACTCCTCATGCATCCAAGTTCAGTGCTTCTCCCCTCCAGCACTGTCCTCCCTCTGGCTCATACACACTGCCTCCAATGCTCCAGACTGTTCCACCCTGGTTTTGTCCATTCAAACATTTCTACATCCTTTTCAATCTGTGCAAATCAAACCTCTTATTTTAGTCCTTTTATCACTAACTCTTCTGTTCCCTTGTCACCTGTGCTTCACATCTTTATTTTCCTGTATAAGGCAGCCTCACAGAAATGACTGGAAAAAACTATTACCCTTTCTCCTTCTCTCTGTAGCCACTATTGCTGCCACATCAGGAAGAAATCAGCTACTTAATTACAGCGTATGAGACAGATAAAATGCCAATTTTGCCTCCTATTTATAATGATCACTTAATTTTGCAGGCACCCCACAAAGAGCAGAATCTGCATGGTCCCTCGTATTTTCATATTGTTATTAATAATCTGAGCATGAGGGGGGTGAAAGACAGAAGAGATCATATTTGCTGCTGTACAGCTCTACACTAGCTATCATAACTGCAGCACAATAATCCTATTTGTGAGCAACTAAATGTATCTATATTAATCATTGAGTCATACAATTATTGAGGTTAGAAGGGACCTTTAATATCGAGTCCAGCCGTTAACCCAGGACTAATAATGTCCCTCAGTGCCACATCTACACATCTTTCACACCCACCCAGGGGTGCCAACAGCCCCACTTCCCTGGGCAGCCTGGTCCAGTGCCTGGCCACCCTTTCAGTGAAGGAATCATTCCCAATAACCAACCTAAAGCTATCCTGGAGCAACTTGAGGCCATTTCCCTTGTTGTTTTCACTTGCTCCCTGGGAGAAGAGCCCAAGCCCCACCTGGCTGCACCCTCCTGTCAGGGAGTTGGAGAGAGCAATAAGGAACCCCCAAGGTTCCTTTTCTCCAGGCTGAGCCCCTGCAGCTTCTCTTCATAATGCTTTTGGCCAAGGAGACAATCACTGCCCTGTCCTGCTGGCCACACTTTTGCTGGTACAGGCCAGGTGCCACTGGCTGTGTGCCCACCTGGGCACACCTGGCTCACCTTCAGCTGCTGCCAGCCTGCACCCCAAGGTCTTTTTCCACAGGCAGCTTTCCAGCCACTTTGTCCTCAGCCTGGAGCAGCACATGCTTTCCTGACATAAACAATCCCTTCTGATCTTATAGACATCTTTTGATTGATCAAGAAGAAAGAGAAAAAGGGAAAGAAAAACATTATTTGATTATCCATTGAGTAAAAATGGAAGAAAAACATTAACAGTAAAGGAACTTAAAAATCTCCAGCTGCAAGTGGAAATGTACAGTTACAGTGATGTGCTCACAGGTTGTATTAGGGGACTTTGAGTAGCCTGGAAATATGGATCCATCAGGAAACACAACTCACTTCAGTGGAAGCTAGGAATGCTCAGACTTCTTAAAATCAGGTCCATAAAGAGAAGTGTGTCCCTAAGATAGCCAGAAACTAATTGGTCATGGATAATAATATAACATGCTTGCCCTCCACCATTAATATGGGGCTATATTAATATATCATGGCTTGGTAACATAGTATGACTGGAATCTATATCAAATGATTATGTCAATGGTCCATTAAGCAAATAGTACATTAAACCAATAGAAGAGCATTAGGTGTTTGCTCCATAAATGGGGATATAACAGCAGGTTTAGGATTTAAGGCTCCCCAATAAATGAAATATTATATATAAGCTGCAGGTTAGCAACGAATTTGCTCTACCTCGTTGATTTCTATACAGAACCAGACACAAGGAGCCATTTTCTATCCTAAGGTTTGCACTGTAGCAAATTAATATGAAATATTTTCCTATGAAAAGCTATACAAACATGACCATGTAATTCCCTTCTAACAGAGATGTTTCATTAGCATTTCTGATAGAGGTCATCAATTCTTCTTCATCACATTACTTCCATCTTGTCCAGCAATTATTTACAATACCAAGGACACCAAACACATCTCCTGTGCTTTTCCCCCCCCACCAATGTTTGAGTTCAGATTGTCACAAAAGTTTAGTGATGATGAAAACTCTTGGACAGGAGCCTGTGCAGGATGAAACCCTTCCTGTAGTGCCCTGATGTTATTCAGATGAAAGAGGTTTGACTTCTGTACCCATTCCCCCTGCAGGGCTGCAATGAAGATTTCCAAAAAGAAAAACAAACAAACAAACACCCCCACCCACCACAACAAATTCAAGTTGTAAATGGGAGATATTTATGCACACTTCCAGGAATGCACTGGAATTGCAACACTTGCACAGGTCACCACACAGGCATCACCTGACATCTGACCCAGCCACACCAGCTGGAAGCTGGACAACAGTGTCAAGGTGAGGGGCACCACATAACAACAGGAAAGTCACCAAGAGCTGAGTCCCTCCAATGCCAAGTTCTGTCTCTGGGCACAGCATTAGCCCCACAGTCACTTCAGTTGTGTTTGGCTGTACAACCTCTGCCAGGCACCCCCAGACTTGCCTGGCCTCTCTCGCTGCAGCTGCCAAAAAACTTCTGACAAGAGGCTGGGTTGCTCTGTATCTCCCCAAGCCTTCCAGCCCTCATCTTCAAACCATCTGCAAGGAAAACCCCTTCCACCTTTTAAAGAAAACACAGGAGACCATTCTTCAAACAAACAAAGAAACTGAAATTAAATTATTAAACTCTTGAAGCATGTTCCTATATACTGTCCCACCAGCAGAGCACAGAGCTGATGTCCTTCAGCACACAGCTAAGTTCATGGCAGCAATCACTCCCCACCAGCACCTTCCCAACCTGCCTGTCCTGAACACTAGATCAAGAGTCACCTTTTTTGTGTATCCTTTAACAAACTCGCATAAATAAAAGCCATGTGGTATTGATAGACACTATTACTCTATAAGAAAGACTTCAAAACAACAACTTGGATAGGAGATGCAGAACCCAAAGGTTAAGGCCAGTTATTATAAACTGAAAAGGAATTCAAAAATAAACCACAAAGTCACTCAGTACAAGCTGCAGCTGGGGGCCAGGGCCACATCTCTCCCTCTGCACAAGCTGAGGAGCAGCAGAGCTTTGGGGGGCACAGCTCTGCATCCCAGAGCTCCCCCAGCACTGTCTGTGTGGCTCAGGTGCCCAGCCCTGGTCCATGCCCTGCCTCGAGGCCAGGCAGGCTGCCATCACTCAGTGCCCCTTCTCCACAGCAGGGCTGTCACCACCACTCCCTTGCAGCACCGTCCTGGGGTTCCCAGCACAGCTCTTCACATCTCTGCCCTGCTCAAGGGCTGCCCAGTGCAGTTCCTCTGCACCTCTGCTGAGGCTTCCCCCAGCCTTTCCCTTCCTGGGGTTTTTCCCCAGCACACAGGAGTTACAGCTCTCCTGGATCTCTCACACATCGAGCACAAACTGCTCCCCTCCACATGTGTTTTCTGTTCATCGATACATGGATCTGGTGACAGTAATCCTCTTTAGCTTCAAAATGGTTAATGGTTTTGGGCTCAGCTTCTCTCTCCACTGTGTGTTCAGCTTTCTGGCCTCCACAAAGAGAGCATAAAACAGTGTTTCAGACACTTCTGTTCACTGTGCACAAGAGTAAAGTGCTTGAAAAGATGCAAGATAGTGAAAAATCAGTGCGGTGTGTTTCTGCCTCATTCATGCCTGCCAATATCATTTTAAAAAAATCAATAGATTGCAATTTGCATTCATTTTAATACATTTGCATAAACTCAGGCAAATACATTGAAAGCTTTGTCCCTAACAACTTTAAAGTAATACTGGAGCAAAACACCAGCACCGAGAGCTCATTGCAAGCTGCTGCCTTGGGGGCTGGTTAAAGTGGGCAGGTTTTCCTCTCCCTGCTCAGTCCCACCTGGGCAGGCAACGTGGGAGGAGCAGGGCTGGGCTCTGCCCTGCAGCATGCTTGGGAGGGATGGGCACGGCCCTGCTCACAGCAAGGCAACCATGTGGTGAGCCCAGACTGGTTTTATGACTGCAGGTAAGTTCTCAGGCTCAGACCCTGAGCAGTCTGTTTTGTTTCACTCCCACATTTTGGAGCCCAGTGTTAGGCCCCTGAGGAGCTGATCAGGCTCACACTACCTGCAGCAGTCACTGAGCTGGAGATGGTTCAGGGACACACAGAAATGTGGTCTGACATTGGGGCTGGCGCAGGCAAAAAATCTTTTTTCCCTTGACTGAACCTCTAGGTCAGATCTGTGAAATGAACTAGCTCCACCATCAACGGTTTCTCTTTCCAAGAAGGTGTGTTTCATCTCCCAAATCCATAGCTGATCAGGTATAAAATTAAATCCTGTGCAAGACTAAGGGATTGCTTTAAAAAGCATCAGGTGTGCTGGCTCTCAGTTGTGTTTATCCAGAGCAGCATTCCCTCAGCCTGTGGTATAACCTGCTACACAGTGGGACTGTCCCATGCCTTGCAAGGCAACAGGCACTTCCTGACATGGCCCAGGTAAAACCAAGCAGGCAGGGCAGTGCTGGCAGGGAGAGCCACCAAAAATCCACCCTGCACGTCCCAATGTTGGCTCTGTCCTTCAGCTCAGTCCTTCAGCAGGGCACACAGCCCACCCCACCACCCCAGAGCAGCCATCCCCCAGGCCTCAGCACAGAGAGTCTGAGCAGAGACAGGACTTCTCCAAGGTTTTCAAGCCACGTTGTTCTGCAGAAGTGATGCTGCTGAGACAGGCACAGCACGGTGCCCCTCAGCCCCAGCAGTCAGACACAGGCCACGAGCAGCACCACCAGAGCCTACCAAGGTTTTAGGGGAAGAAAAATAGTGCTGCTTACAGGCCTAAAACCAAAAATACAAGGGTAAAAATGAAATCACTAAGGGCTTTTCTGCAAAATGTGTAAAATGTCATCGAGAGAATAAAATCTGCAGTTGGCTGGAGTATAAATAATAAAAAAATTCACAAATACACCGAGGCCTTCAGCATTGCATCTGGACCAAAGAGGAGCAATGCATTGGAAAAAATTCTTTCAAATTCAGTTCAGAGAAGCTGATTTCTGATGTTCTTCAACTCAGAACTTGGAACAATTCTTTCCCCTGTAGGAACTTATACAAAAATGACAAAGAAGGAAAAATATATAAAAAGCCAAGAAATAATGACTTTTTAATCTTTGATGATATCTACTCAGAGGGTAACTATCTACAAGGATTGCAAAATTTAACCTATCATTTCCATAGTGACAACAGAATTTATGGATTAAAGATTTATAGAATTTAAACATTTGGAACGAAACCATCTGGCTCGGCAATAGCCAGCCCCAGACTTAGTGCTTCAATAGCTAGAGCTCTTCCCACTGAACAAAAGCCAAACCTCAAGTCATCAACAGCATCTGGCTATGATAAAGCCCTGCTCCAGCACCAACTATTCAGAGATGCTCTGCTAAATTAGCAGGATGCGCCTGAGAAGCTGAACTGCACAAAGGGGTAAGTGGAGACACAGTAGGTGTCCTCTGGGAAGGCTGGAGAAGGTGCTGAGCATGTGCCCACTGGGGCAGGAGGAGGATGATTGAAGCTGAGTGGACAGGCTCCATGTTTTAAATCTGCTCTCATAGGGGTCAGTTGCTGTCTGGGTGCTCACAGATGTTTGCAGCTGGGGAGGAGTAGCCATGGCAGGGAGGGTGACAATGCAGAACCCAGCTCCACTTGCCCAAGGAAGCCACCTCCACACTCTCTCCCTGTCCCCATCCTGGGGCTGGGGACCCAAACCACCCCATTCCTTATCAGGGAAGCAGAATCTCCAGGGCTGGGGTGGCCAGAGGCTTGCTCCCCACCCAGCCACCAGCCCATTTGGAAGCCACTTCTTCAATGTTAAGGTAGAAATAGAAAACTTGAGACAAATCTCTGACATTTTATAACTGCATTTGCGCTAACAAATGTAGATGACACATTTATTGACATTGTAACAACTCCTCCAGGACAACTACATTTTTAAAAAAATGGAAGAATAAAGATAAATCTCCCATAGATATTGCAATGAATCTTACCCTGACATCCTAACAGCTCTGATTCCATCCTTGAATAGGGAAGAGCTCATTAAAAATATCTTCCCCAGCCGCTGCATGGGGCCGATGGCTCCTTCAGCCCAGCCCCAGCGACTCCCGCATGCAGCTGGTGATGCCAGACAGGCACAATTTATGGTTTCATGAATTTGATGAAGTGATATATACACTCAGATTAGTATGTTTGTAAGAATTGTAAAGGTTTCGGGCCCAGATTTTGTGAACTACAAGTTTAATTGGCCCGCGATTACTGTGACTGCATATGCAAATTAGATCAGCGCAATTTCACATGTAAATGGCCATAAATTGGGCACGCCGAGCCTGCTGTGGACTCACTGCCACTCGAGCCAGCCCCTGAGCTCTCCACACCTGCATCTTGCTGGTGCTGCTGCCCTCAGGATCCATCTACACAGCCCAATATTTCTGGGAAATGTGGCTGGAGGCTCAGGTTTGGGCTGGGGAAAGCACAGAGTGATGCATGAGCAGAACATGGCAGGCAGCAGGGACTGCAACCCAAAAACTGAGCCAGAACCTCTCCAAGGAGGCTGCTTCTCTCACCCCGTGAAATCCTCACCCAGGCTGCTGCCAAGGCCTTGTCCACGCTGCTACCTCACCAGAAACTAGAAACAATTTTACCCCAAAGTTTTTCGTACAGGCATGGTTGCACTTCAGAGTTTTCATAAGTTTTCCAGATTTCAGCACCTTCCCCCTCTCCCTCCAGGGATTTGATTCAAGCCAAGAAGGGTCCACAGTTAATGAGAATCCTGAGCCACAGGACTGAGACCTAGCCCTCATTTTAAGGCAGATTTGAACCTGGACTGGTGCATTTCCACCCAAGGCCTGGAGCCTTGGTGCACTGCAGGGCAGCATCTTGCCTTGCTGCAGAGCTGGGGACACCCAGCTCAGGGCCCAGGGGGGGAGATGCTGCAGCACCTGGGGATGCTGCAGAAGAGCCACCCGATCCAGATAGAGCAGCTTCTGCTCTGTTTCCCTAAATATCTCATTTGCACACTGTAGTTGTTGTTGCTCTTTTTAATGAAGAAAGACTTCAGATCTTCAGCCATGGGCTTGGAGCTCTTCAAAAAGAAAAAAATTCAAAGGCTAAAAGCCTAATATTAATGAAGAAAAACAGAGCTATGCAAGCCTGAGACAACTAATAACCTATGCAGAGCTATAAACTGATAAAGATTTGCTGGTCTTTAGTAAGAAGCAAAGCACCAAGAGTTTTCATATAATAGGAAGACTCCAGCATTCAGTCTATCTGAACAAGATGCTTTAGGCTTAGTTTCCTCAAGACTTTTGTGCCATTTATGGACCATTTCTGCATGTAAAACAGGAAATTAGTGCACTAAAAATGACTTATGCACCAAATTAGTCTGTTTTCATACCCACAAAATCCCAAAGCAGCTCTATTTAACTCTGACCCAAGTATTCACCTCAGGGGTGAATTACCTAGAGAAGCTGGAGTCAGATGGAAAAGCATTTGCAGCTTTAGGAAGCTTTTTTTACATATTCACCAATGACTTCATTTTGTGGAAACAAGTGCAGATTTGGTGCATGTTGTGCCATGACCCAACGTGGCAGCACCAGATCCCCACAGTGCTGCCCCATCTGACCATGTCTGTTCTTCTCATGACTTTCCATTTTAGATGAGCCCTAAAAATATATTCCAAAATAAAAAATGAATCCAGGGTACCCAACCTCAATAACCTGCACATGTTGCACTGCCAAAATTTCCACAGCCTGCTGCTGCTGGGCTGCAAATCTCACACAGGGATGGGGACACAAGTCTTGTATTCCCACACGGAATATTCCTTCCACATCATCCCCTGCCTGACACAGGGGCTGAAGGCACTTGGGAAGGAAAGCCAAACATGTTGTACAACAGACTGCTAGATTGTGGAACTTGTTCCCACCCATTTTGGGGGCATTTTCCAGAAATATGGGTATCCCCCCAGTGCAGGAGGCACCGCTTCAAACTTCCCTGTAACTCTTTCTCAGCCTCTGGGTGTGGCTTAGCCTTCAGGAGGTCACAAATAAGAACCAGAATAAAAATTTGTATCTTTTGCTCCCTTTAACTCAATGCAATCTCCTCTGTTTACATCTGCAAGCTACATCAGCAAAAACATCCTACACAGATGAACTCTACGAGTACATAATAAATAAATAATAACAATAACAGTTTGTGTTAATATAGCACCTCTAATCCAATTATCTGAAAGCTCTTTGCAAATACTAATTAATTAAGTCTTGCAACACCCCTGTGACATAGGTTATTATTATCCCCACTTTATATATGATAAACTGGAGTCACCAGAATTCAGCTTCCCTCAAGCATGTGTCTAGAGCAGCACAGCCAGAGCCTGTGAGCTGTGCTCCAGCACCACACACCACATCACTCTGAAAAGGGGTTCTTCTGGTAAAGACCATCACACTACAGCAGCAGAAAGATGGGAAACTTCCCAGCCATGACAGGATACAGCCAGAGCCAGCCCTCACACACAGCCAAGCACCAGGCTCCTACTTGCTGCTTCCCTGCCCCAGGGGATCCCTGCAGATCCACACCGAGGGAAGATGAGGTCACACCTTGCCTCTCCAGCCATCAGCGCAGCATGAAGCAATAATTATTTGCCTTGGATCTACTCCAAGGCCAGGCTTGCAAAACAAAAGGTGCTGAGAAAGAGCTCAAGCCCCAAAAGGACTCACAGGAGCACAGAACTCTTTCCTGGCTTTGGTTTCCTTCAGGTGCCGTGAATTTCAGCATCCCCTGAAAACTCTGTATTTTATGGCAGGTGGAGCTATTTGTGTTTCATCAGGAAATAGTCCATCCCACAGGTACAGGTGGGTGGAGGTTGGAGGGAGTGGTGCTGCCCAAGGGCTCCCTCACCCTCTTGCCTGTGGCAGCCGGGAAAGCTTGGGCTCAGCCCCAGCTACACAGATAATCTACCCTGCTGCCTTTTACAAGTCTCAGCAGTTTCAGCGCTCACTTTCTTCATAAACCTTTAGAAGATACCCTAACATCATGGAAGCAAATAATTTTTTAGCTTGCATTTTATGAAAAATTAATTGTTTAAAAGAAAAAGAGTTGCTGCTCACTCTCTGTGGAAAGCAGGTTGTGTTACTTTATGTATCAGGAAAATTAGGCAAAATACCTCTGAAAATTATTCTTTTTTCTCTGTCTTCTGACAGGGAAACGCATATGAAGGCCTTCTGATTTGTTAGAACTGTTTTATTGCCACACTGTTTTTAATCATCTGCTGTAGTCTGGGAGAGCTTTTGGAGCTCCCTGGACCAACCATCCAAGTCCTCTTTGGTACACTTTTGGCAGCAATGTGGTTGGAACCATCCATCACCTCCTTTCAGCTTACCCCAACACCAATGAAATGGTGTGAAAATGGAAATATTTTACATTCCACTTGTACCTTCTCAGGAACATGCTGACCTTCACCCCAGAAGTGTGTTCCTGTCAAACCCATCCCTGCTGTGCACTGAGCTGTGCTTGGTAGTAGCAGGGGGGAACCACCCTTTCATGTGCAGTGAAATCCATCCTCCCCATTTCTAACATCCAAGTAATAAAATTCACACAGCTAAATGAAAGATGTTGTTAATTATTTTATGGACTCATTGCCAATTCATTCTCTCCCGTGTTATAGTGAGGTCAGTTAGGTGCTGCAGCTTCTCTGCTTCCCCAGCAGCACCACATGTGCCATGTGGAGAAAAATGACCAAGAAGAAGGTGTATTGCTTTAAGTCAAACAAGATAAGGCGTGTTTGCCAGTTGATTACTAAACCTAGGAAAGATCAAACGGCTCCACTGGAGGAGAACTGGGTACAGCAGCTCATAGCAAGTGCTGTGGCTAATTCCAGACCAAAGGGGAAGCAGGATAAGAGGAAATTTATGAGTAAGCTCTTGAAGTAATGAAACGAAAGTAATGCTGATTGGCCTCATTTGCAGCAGTTCAAAAGCTGATCAGCATCGCTGAAGTAGTGAAGGATCAACTGACAATCATTTCCGTGGTGAGGAGCGGAGCTGACCCGCAGAACACAGCACCAGGGGTCCGGGCACGGGGGCCACAGCTGCCGGCCCCCAAATTCCCTCTCGGCATCACCTGGACATCCTGCTGGCCCTGCCAGGGCACCAGCCCAACTTCCCTGGGAAACGGGGAATGCGGCGCTGCTGATGGCCAGAGCAGCTCACGGGGCGCTGTAAAATGGGGAGACAAAGCCGGAGAGTGGGGAGTGCCCAGAGACACCTCCCAGGAGCTGGGCACCGTGCATGGAAAGCACTGCCCCAGAGCAAAGAGGAACCTGTGACCAGGTGGGCTTCACAGGGAGGGGACATCGGCTGAGATCCCACTGAGAGCTCCTGTCCTTGGAGCTGGAGGGGCTGTGGCAGCCCAGGGGACCATAGCCCCTGCAGCACATGATCTTCCCTGACAGTAATCACGGGAGCCAGGAACCAACAAATCCACATCAAAGCTGCTGCATCTTCAACTACCCTAGAGCCTGTACTTAGGATAACAACGGTTTGTAGTGTACTCACCCAGAAACGGGGCGGGGAGGAAGAGTGGCACATTTGTTACTAATATACCTTTGCTTCGAGACTGAGTCTGACCCGTGTCACGGGCAGAGTTGTATGGGAATACATTATGAACATGGAGCCATCTGGAAAACATGTGATTCCACTGAATTTGGACAAAACCATCTGCCTATAGGTTGTAATGAAACGCTGATGGAACATGCAGTTTATGGAAATGTTTGTCTCTTCCTGGCTGATGCACTGTATTATGACTAATTTTTGAAGGCCACATTGCATTAAGTCAGGATGTGCAGTGGAAACAACATGCCTGATAAAATCTTATGTGAGACAATGAACTCTAATATGTACATTTTAAGACTGTGGAGAGAAAAAAACCCGGCCTTTTTCATCTACATATTGATTCAAGTCCTTACATATGCACAAAATCACTGACCATAAGCAAATACAGCCAAAACCATTGTGTTTCCAGTAGTGTTTCACATACCTGGGAAGGAAAAAAAAATATGAACCCCAAATTAGCAGAGTACTTTTGAGCTTTGTATTTTGACACTGGACACTGTGATCTGGTTTACTTTAGTCACTGTAATGGGGAGAATACTAATCCACTCCTGCACCAGCAGTTTTACAGGACACAGTGGCTGTGCCTCAGTGAATTTCTTCCACACCAAACTTTATTCACGTGGAGAACAAAATCCTCTAAGGGCCCAAGAGTTCCCACATGTCTGTGCTGTGGCCCTGCGTGAGGCTCTCAGGGCCGGGCTGCTCCACCAGAAATTTCCCGCGCGAAAAACTTGTTATTTTGGAGTGGGAGGGATGGAACGGCGGGGGGACAGACGGAAGTCTGCGAGTGCCGCGGGGGAATGCGGGCACAGGGAGAATGCGGTACCGGCGAGAGGATGCGGTACCGAGGGGAGGATGTGGTACCGAATGGAGGATGCGGTACCGCGGGGAGGATGCGGTACCGAGCGGAGGATGCGGTACCGAGCGGAGAACGCAGGGCGGGCGCGGCGGGAGGTTCTGCGGGGCTGTGCGGGGCCGTGCGGGGCCCGGCCAGGCCCACGAGGTGGCAGCAGACCCTTTGGAATG
>JBBMKD010000025.1:6197092-6230888 GCA_037834095.1 Argya squamiceps
CCCGGCGGGGCCATCTGGCAGGGCTGGGCGGTGCCGGAGCCTCCTCGGGCGGTACATGGGAAGGAGGAACAGCATCCCCAGGCGATAGCTGAGGCTCGCCCCGAGGTGCAGAGGGCTCAGCCAGCCCTTAGAAGCACTGCCCGGTCTCCAGCCCCCTCTGCCGCCCGCCTCGGGCCGCCCCTTCCCTTCCCGCACAGCTGCTGCGAGGCTGCCGGAACGAGAAGGAATTTCATGTTGTCGAGATCTCTTAAACGTCACTACAGGCGGAAATTGTCCCTGGAATACCTGAACCGGGAACAGCCTCTCGGGGGGAGTGGGGGGCAGCCTGCCAGGCTCTCGGGGAGGTGGGACTGCTCAGGGCACGGCAGTGCTGGGGCTCACACGGTCCCTCGCCAACCCCGTGTGCCACAGGCGGAAACAGGTTCCTCTTTTTTCCTTTCCTGTTTCATCTGCCTGCTGGGGCAAAATTAGGACCAAGCAGCCGTGCACTGTGCTCCGTCCTGCGGGAGTACCGCTGCCGTGGGGACCCGGGGCTGGGGCTGGGACAGGGCTGGGACAGGGCTGGGACAGGGCTGAGCGGGCGGCCCCCGCTGCCCCGGCGCGGATGCGGCTGGGTTTAACTACAGCTGCAAGGCACCAGCAGCGGTGCAAACCCAGACACGGCACCGTCGAAATTCAGCGGCTGCCAGCCGTGTCTGGGGACCTGCGGGGTGATGGCAGATGGCGGAAGGAGTTTCTTTATAAACTGGGAATGCAGACGTGGAATTGCTGTCCACACTGATTTTCCCCCCAAAAGAGCTCACGCGCTGGTAGAGACTGCTACACATCTCCGCAATTAAGTAGTCAAGACGTGCTGAATAATAAATGAGCGCAGAAAGGCCTGGGCTGCAGCTGGGACCGAGTCCCCTGGTGAATGTGACGAGTGCAGCAGGCACACGCCGCGCTGGCGGAGCGCTCCCGGCCCCGGCTGAGCCAGGGAAACTCCCTCTGGAGGGAGCGGCTTTCTCACCAGCCCGGCGCCTTCTCCATCCCCTGGCCCTCCTTGCCTCCCCACCCAGCACGGGGACCAAGCCCCAAACACCCAGTCGCTGTCCCCACCCGTCCCGTCTCTGCTCACAGGGGCCACCTTTGCGCCTCCGACACACAGACCGCTGCCCGCTTTAAATGACTCGGGGAGGTAGTCTGCATACACGCGAGAATAAAGTAAAAGGTAATTAAAAGATATGACCTACATCAAGCAAGACCATCCAGCGCCTGTCACATTAAATGAGGGTGGATGAATCCTCCATCCTGCCCAGTCTGAGCATTTATTTTTGGGCAAAGCATTAGCACAATGGCATTTTACCTCCCCCTCCACACTTTGGGTGGCAATATACCTTTGTTTAAAAGACTGTAAGGAGCAGAGAAGTGAAAGGAATGAATGTAGGTTGAGGTTATTGCTTGAGTGGGCAGAAGAACATGAAAATTCAAAACATCCCAGCAGCCTATAGATGTAGGCAAACTCCTGGCTGTTCAGGCAACTGATTGTTCAATAAATGCAAATGGACAAAGCAAAGCATCACTGAACTTGAGAGATAAAGGTCCCCTAACAATAGAGGCTTTTTACAGCATTGAGTCCAATTTTTTTTTTCCTGTTTGTATAAGTAAAACCCAATTTGAGCAACTGAAGCATCAGCTCTTTACCGTGAAAGATAATTTGTCTGGAGCAGCCAATAAGATAGTGTAAGATCCTCTAAAGAAAGCCCAAAATATGTATCCTCATTTCATTAATAAATGGCTTGAATCCAAGCATAAAAATGATGTGACTTTAATGGTTTTTCCAACTGGTAGCCACATTCCTTGTTAGCGAGAGATCCCATGTGGGAACATTAAAGTGAGACAACCCCACACAGGCTGGGAGTGATGAAACATGACCTAGCAGCTTCAGCATGCATCAGAGGATGGAGCTTGGTAATAAAATATTCAAATAAGCAATTCAGCCCTAAATGATGCTCACTGTCCAGATTTTGAAAGTGGGGTTTAAAGATCTTCATATTTTGAAGTGCCAAGTTTCCATCAGTAAATATGAAACTGAAAGTTAAAAGCTGGTAATTATGACTTGGTTGTACATGGCTATCTCTCTGGTTAATTTAAACATGTATTTTGGGTTAGGCCAGGAAAACTATCAAAATCTAGCATTTCTTTGTGAATAAATCTTTGTGAAGTTGGCATGCCACAGGTAGGAGGGAGGGTCATGTGATATAGCATGTTCTCATTTTTTGCTTCAGTAGACTCATTTTTTATTGAATAGCAGAGTAAATATTTAAGCAAAACTAGTGTAAACTGCTGGCAGGTATGCCATGCTAAGTAGCAATCATTTACTTTTAAATAATTAAAAGTCAATATACAAGCATAGCATTCTTGTTGCAGTGCGGCACACAGTGCCACCGCTCTGCCTACATGTCACTTCAGAGGCTGATTTACTAACAAAGCATTTAGTTCAGCTCATTTGGAGGGGGAAAAAAAGAAAAAAAGGAGAGTTTTAATAAGCCACCCTCTCTGTTGTGTGTGTTTGCAGGTATTTTGGCTATGCAGACCCCAGCTATTTCTGAGTAAGGCTGAGTCTGCATTACTTGTGGGGCTGGTAAGGAAAAGCCCTCATTTCCTTTGCATTATGCATAGTGGAAGTGTCAGGATGGCTCTGATGGTGTTTAATTAAATATTTGGCAGTGTTTAATTAATTAAATATTTAAACATTAAATACTAAATAGGATGTGATGTCTACTTAGTGGACATTATGTCTCAATAGCCATTAGTCATTAAATAGGACTCAAATTGGCCCTAGAAGACTCCCCTTAGCTAAGCAAGGTCTTAAGTACATGCACTTTTGGATCTTCATTAATAAGTAATAGAGGCCAATTCAGACTATGTAGCAACACAGAAATCCCTATTAATGGAAACATTAATGTCTCTGTTTGAGACCAGGCTCTCCACTCCAGACAGCAGATGAGCTGCTCAGGGCAGAGGGGTGGGGTGGGGCTCCTGGGGTGGTGCACGGGGCTGTGGCCGGGGTGTGAGGGCAAAAAAACCCCCACCATGGCTGTGGGGTGCCTGCCAGCACAGCACCTTCCCTGGCAAGGACAAGGGTGCAGCCAGCATGTGCCTGTGGTCTGCCAGCACCTCGACATCTCTGTGGGATGGTTTTGGGTTAACTTCAGGGGGTTTTAAATTAATGACATGGTTTAGCACACACTTAGGCTCCCTGCATGAGCCCTGCTCGCCCAGAGAGCCCTGTACAGCCACCTGGAGGTAAATGAGAATCAGGCTCCTCACACCCACCCTTGGCCAGATTCCCACGAGTGTTGGCCACAGGCTGATCCAGGCAAACATTCCCACATACCAGCACTCTCAGCCTGCACTCCTTCCATAGCACTGGCACAACAGCTCAACGCTGAAAACTGAGCACAGGCAGATGCTCCTGGTGAAGTGGGGTCTATAAAAGTGAAGGGAACTGATGTTTTAAAGATTTTTCTGTAATATAATTTCAGCAGGGAAACAACATTTTACAGGTCCATGTGGTTTAGAATTTACTAATTTTTTATTCTGTATTCCCCAGACAACCTCTAGTGACAAACACTTCATACTTTTCACCTCGGTGGTATTTTTTGTAAGATTTATTGGTTTTACCCTTAGATCCAACGCTGCACTCTAACAGACATTGACACTGCTTTTCAGCACCACGAGCTTGTGTAGCCCACACTAGGGACTCAGGCTCCCTGGGGAGAGCAAGTGACCCTGGCACCCACCCTGCCAGCGATCTGGAGCTTTTCAGTGTGTGATAAACTGACCGCAACTTGAAGCAAGTCTGAGATTCTTCTAATTGATGCTAAAGTCAAATTATAATCCAGCAGGGGGATCCCTAATTAACTCAAGGTTTTACTTCTTTGGGGAACTGTGGTTACAAGGCACGTGCCATCAGTGGGACTTGTGGAGTTCCAGGGGTGGGCAGCCGGCAGGCGCCTGGTGTGCTGCTGCCCTGGTGCTTCTCTGTGTGTGTTCATAGATCTCCTGTGCCTCCCAGGCTGCAAACACACCAGTAATCAGATTGTGCTGCTGCCTAGTAGTTCTTACTTGAAATATCATTGAGTTAGCTCTTGAGGGATTTGTGTCTGGTGACATATATATTGGTACCGAAGTCAGAGGTCGCCTATTGCAGAGATCATCTTGATAGGATGATTATGAAAAAAGCCATGCTGGTTAGAAGACCCTCTAACTAGATTTGGCCATCTTCTTTCAGCATCACATTAGCAGATCCTGGTTTCTCTCTCAGTTTTAGTGATCCAATCTTTCTTCTCCTGAATTTCTCCCTTGGGAGCTTTCTGCACAGACATTTTAATATATCATGCTATTCTCTGCAGAAATCATTTGCTTAATAAAGAGACTGGATATTTTTTTAATTGTAACATTAGCAGTGTTCAAGAGCAGCCAGGATGCCCACACCTACGCCTGGCATGGGCTGGGAAGGGCTGGTCCTGGACCAAAGCCATCACAGCAGTGAGTCAGTGCTTTCACCTTCACATTTCCACCATGCACAGCTCCCAGGGCAGCTGGACTGCCTTTGGAGAGGATGCTGACTGCTGGGAGCAGTGCTCTGCACAAGGTGTTCCTCCACCATTTTGCTCCATGCAAACTCCAGCTGGACCTTTTGTAGTTTTTAAGAAATTGTCAGTGATGGGATAGGCACTATAAAGCGAGCACCCTATCAAATATTAAGCAGCACAGTCAGTTGCTGAATTACCAGCTAGCTGCCAAACGCAGCTTTATTTTTCTGTTTTAACGTTTCTTGTTGCACAGTGTCAAGCTGTCAGAAGACACTGTCTGCAGAACACAAAACAAATATCAGTGCCACACTTCCCAGCAATTCAGACAGCCTGCTCAGCATCCTCTGCCCACACCACCTTCCCAGGTGACACGAGGTGAGCCCACACAAGCTGCAGGTGGGCTGTGCTGCTCCCCGCACTCACTGTTCTCCCAGTTATTTCTCCTGGTAGCTTTGCATGCTTGTTGCGTGCTGTTAAAAGGCTTTTCATTTCCTGACAATTTATAAATATGTATTGGGCCTGAAGGATGAGGGTAAAGCAACTGCTGTTTCTTTTTTTAAAGAAAATTAAACATGACAAACTTAGTTATTCATGCAAACCATCCGCCTGTTATCTCTGATTATGCAGGATCCAAATGGTGAAGCTGAGTGAATGAGTGCATTCATCAAAGTAAACTGTCAGAGGCAGGAACACTGGGTTTAACCTACCCCTACCTATTCCCTTTTGTACTGATGTTTCATCATCTTCAACAGGCAGTGCAGTTGCTTGGAATCAGGAGCACCTATTTCACCACCCTCTCTCTCTTTAAGGGGGTTAATTAGCCTCCAGAAAACAGAAGAGACCCTGTGTGTAGTGTTCTCCAGCTTTAAAACATCATCACCAGGACGTTTTGAGCTTGTGAGCCAGATCACATGGTATTTCAGGGGCAGAGGCTGGAGGCACAGTGCTCCTGTGTCCCTGCACTCACCCAGTGTGAAAGGAGGTGCGGTGTTTTGTTAAGCCTTGGCACTCATGGATGTGTACGTATGTGTGGGACAAATGAGTAGAAATAAACTTCACACACTGGAAACTGACAAATTAATTCTCACCCATCCACCAACCTGCCCCACAGCAACAGGCAAAACCTGGGACAAGTAAACATGAAAAAACAGAAAAGATTGTATCACAGTGTCTGCAACTTGTGGCAAGCACCGCTGTTCGCTTGTCTGTTTTAATGCAGAGAAGCTGCTTCAGACATCAGCTCTGATACTCAGGAAGAGCTTTGATGTATCTTACGAGGAAGATGCCCTTCACCTGGCCGGGGGGCATTGGATGGGGCCGGGTCCCTTCCTGAGGCACCAGAAACACGGAATCAGCTGAGTTGGAAGGGACCCACAAGGATCACCGAGTGAAACTCCTGGCCCTGCCCAGTGCCATCCCCAAGAGCTACACCATGTGCCTGGGAGTGTTGTCCAAATGCCCCTTGACCTCTGTCAGGCTTACAAGCCATTCTTTCTTCTCCCCCACAAGCAGTACCTGTGCCCTCAATGGTACCTCCTAACTGGATGATGCCCTGAGGTGACCACTGAGACTCCCTCTGTCCTGCACTACCCTTCACTGTCAATTCTACTTCTTTTGGTGCAAGCCAGGGACCAGCATTTTAAGCCCTGTGGTGCTGTGCTATGCCAGGGGGGTTAAACTGTCCAAGGGTGGGCTGGAGGGCAAGGAGGCAAGGAGGACTTCTTGCAGCTTGCAATACCTTCTGTGGTACAAAATAGTGCTTTAGCACCAGGAAAAAGCCACAGCACTCTCCCAGCATGATTTACACTCTGGTTGAGTCAGTGTGACAGCAGGACTACTTAACGCTACCCTCCGCCCCCGCTGTTACAGAGTTATGACTTTAAACGCCAAATATGAATCAAAAATTTCCTCTCCATTCAAGTCCTCCTTCTGCCCTTCTTATCTGACTCATTTCCAGGCTGCCCACTGACCTTCATGCTAATTGATCATTACTAATAGATAAGGGTAATGCAGCTTCTGAACTGTGCTTACTGTGTGCTTTGTGCTCTTGATTGGCACAGGCGACATTTTTTTGCCTAGACTGAAATTAAATCAGAAGCCAGTGGACAATACCCCTGCACACTGGAGTGAACTGCCATGCTGCTACCTGAAATGACTGGAAAAGCCCAACTCCATCAGAGGTGAGCATTTGCAGGAGGCTGGGTCTTCTCTAACACCCCCACAGAGCACACTTAGTGTCACCAAGCCCTCTGACACCATCACATATCTCCCAGGAAGGTGCCTGAGTTCACTGCTGTGAGTGTAGCACTCACCAGCTGCCCTTTCCTGGAGACTGAGGTGTTTCACAGGTGTTAATTAGCTGAGCAAGCCACGCAGCACCCCAGGTAACTGTGGAGCTGAGCCATGTCTGCCCCTGGATCCAGTGCACTAGAGAGGATTTAAGTGACTTGTCAGGAGCTATCAGGAGAGCCCGAGGTGCAGCTCAGATCACACTTGCTGTGTGCAGCCTCCTCTGCAGCTATCAGATAATGCCAGCCCTCTGCAATGCTCTAATACTGGGGAGCATGTTTCATACACAAATGGATTATTGCTGGAATCCTATAGATAAAGCCATTCATCTTCTGAGGCCCTTGGGAGTCTGAGAAGTTAATACACATCACAGCAGCAAGACATACAAAGCATGCAGCACAAAGACACAGTGAGAAACACCTGCAGGAGTGCTGAAAGGGAGACAAGAACCAGAGCAGGAGAGAAAATCTGCATGAGAGACACAGAGGTACAAACTTCACCAAAAATCCCAGATCTTCAAGCACTTTCGGGTGAAGCCTTCAGAAATATCAACATGAGCTAAAAACTTCAAACTCCTTTTGTTCAGCCACCAATTTTTTTGGAAAGACTGCCAATGATAACAACAATTGTCAGCATTTTTCTCTGACTTGCCCATGCATGGGAGCAGTTGCAGGTGGAAGCAGGTGCTGGTGGCACAGCACACCCAGCCTGCCCAGCCCAGGTGTTTGTACATCTGCCCCTTTATCCAACCACGGCGACAAAAATAAGAGCAGAAATCCCAACGCCCCATTTTCGCCAGCTTAAACCCTGGTGATGAGCACTCTAAGAACCCATTTCAGACAGAATAGAAAATTAATGAGGGAATAAAAGAGGTTGAGTCACACATCTTACATCTCAAATATGCCTTGCACAAATCGGCCGTGATGAATTGTTGTATGAAGTCTGGGCAAGGCTCCTTGCTGGTCAGAATACAGATAAAGCATGTGTGGGGCTTCTCACATGTTAAACAGAGCTCATTAAGGGAAAGATGCTGTTGATCCTTTTAATTCTGACCACATCATTCACTCGTCATCTTATTTAGACCCTATTTTTCCCCAGACTGGCAGGTGATATGATTGCATTGGCCTCAATACAATCACATCTCACACTTTGCTTGACAATCCAGCAGCAGTGACCAGAGCTTTTGTGCTGGTGCAGCTGGGAGAGCCGAGTGCCTGCTCATGGACACCCCAGCCCAGCAAACCCACACGGCCAGCATGGAAACAAAACCAGGCAACTTCCACTCCATGAATATACATCTCGTTCAGAGCAAAAAGGAGCCTCTCCAGCAGCAATGCCAAACATGCAGATTAATGACAATGTTTTGCCTGTGAAAATGGCCTTGTGGAGTCCAAACACGTTCTCCTGAGATGCCAGATTTTGTAAGTTAGCAAAAATGTTGAGCTGTCTGTTTGCTTTAAACAATTATGTCAGCTCTGCAAGTAAAATATGTTCCCTTGCCTGACCTCCCCATGCTGCTAGGTAGGGCAGCATTTGGCTGGCTCTTGCTTTAACACAGACATCAGGGGACAGCTGGAGACTTTCCTTGAGAGAAGAAGGGCACAGCCAGCCAGGGCAGAGGTGGCAGGACCAGCGGCATGGACAGGACCCTGCAGCAGTGAGTGTTATCACCTGCTGCATCACAGGAAAGCCCCAAAGTACCCTAAGAGAGGTAAAAGGCCTGGTCAGGTGTGGGTTTAAGTCTTCAGTGGCAAGTAAAAACAGACCTGTTTTCAGAAGGCAACTCTTGAAGTAGATATCTGGTGCCACACTATTAAAAATACAGTCCTAAAGCAGACAATACAAAGGAGCCTGTTGCTGCTGCTCCCACCTCTCTCCCCAGGGGAGAGCTGCTGCAGAAAGAGATTTATCCCTGGTCACAGTAGAAGTTAGTGGCAGAACTGGGAATTGCAGAGGCTCCCCTGGGTGCCCACCCAGTACATTAAGCACAAACTGAACCCTCTTGTCTGCAGCAGTGGGTCAGAGGCCGGGTCAGGCATTCCCTGCACTGGGACAGACTGTCAGAGCCTGGCTCTGGGCTGTTGAGCAGGAAACACTGGCTGTCAGCACCCAGGGCAGAGCAGCAATATTTATATCAGAGCTAATGGAGGCAAACACCCATCACTTTCCTATGATTTACACCCAAACACCACAGCCAAGCTGAGCCAGAGGAGCCCATCCTTCCACCACCTTTCCAAAAGGACCAGGCTAGAGCCAGCCTGCAGGGTGTTTTCTCATATGAGCACTCACTTGAAAAATATTCAATAAAATGAGTCACACAAAAACAGTTTACCCTAGGGCTGATACTTCATGTGAGACCACATCAGGCTCCCAGCCTGGAAAACACTGCTTGGACAAACCTGGGCTAGATGACGATAGCCTTGAGTGAGCTGCAGTGGAAATAAAACTAGAGGCCAACCTAGTGACAGTGCTCAAACACACATCCCAAATATTTCATTACCAGAGCCCATCTAGGCAGCTTTCTGGCATGCAGAAAATCAGGTTTGGGAGAGCCAAAAAAATCTAGAATGGTACTGGGGGTTGTGCTGAGATGGTTGATTAGAACATGAGACAATTCTGAATACATGGAGGGGAAAGAAAAACCAAACCCATGGGGAAAAAAACCAAACAAAAAACCCACAAGAAAAATAAAGGGGTTGTTCAGTTTGGCACTGCATTGCAGGGACTGTGGGATGGCACATCTGGGAGTCCCTCGGCCACAAAACTCCTGGACACTCCAGTGCCTCAGCCTGCTCTGCAGGTCTGTGCTCACACAGAGCTCCCTGGCCTGTACATGGAACCTCCTGCGCCTTTTAACTACTAATTCACAAAAGTAGCTTCTTGGGATGCAACTGCATACAAAGCCAATATTCATCTTGTCTCAAACACAGCAAAAAAACTGTGTGAAAATACACAATTGAAGGTACTTCCCACGGTATAATCATGTGACAGTTCTTCAGAGAGAGCAGATCTGTGCAATGAATGCAAAAGCCATGATACTTCTGACTGTGATGATTTCAATTCCAAGCTAGCAGCAGGTGAGGACAACACACTTTGCTCTTTCCAATATCCAAAGACCGTTTAGCATCAAAAAAATCTTTCAGAGTGATCACAGTCCAGGAGAATACATCTAATTCCCTTTAAAATAATTTGGAGCTTCACTGGGTAGAAAATTGCTATTTCTGCTCCAATGCCAGAGAATTCCATTTTTAATTATAGAAATTTCTGTTATGCACAATTATAATATTCTTTCATATTCTCCCTCACTCTTAGCTCAAACACACTATTAGCTACTTAAACTACTGCTATGCATTGGGCAGACACAGGTCACTCCTGCTGCACAGGATCCTGCCTCCGGGATCAGCTCAGACCAAATAACAGAGGATGAAGCACCTTTTTTTGTATATTCCAGGACAAATTACTCTAACAATCAATGGCTGTTTGGACGCGACCTTCAGTCAGATGCAATTAGAACATTAAAGTATTAAATACTTTCTTCAGAGTGCAGATATATGGACTGATGCCTCGTGAAATGCAAGCTAAGGACCAAATTCAGTGAGCAGAGTGAGAAATGCAACATGAGAATCCACAGCAGAAGTCAGTGAAAAAGAGTAGCCCCTTGCTACTGCCTGTGCTTGCAGGATCAGGAAATAGAGGGATAAATCCTCATGTCCCAAACCACTAAACACAAAATTGTCTTTACACAATAATTAATCATCCTGTAGAATGAATCAGCTGAACCAAAAAATATCAACCTGTTTCTGAGGAGCTGTTAGGGGCAGCAGCTGGAGATTCGCAGCTCAAACCTGTCCCAGTCAGATGAAATGAGAAGACTCCAAACACACAGGAGTGTGTCCAGACACACATCCCCAGGATTAGTGTTTGCAAGGATACAACGATGATGAATGAGTTGCTTTAATCCATGGCTGCATTAACCAGATTGTCTCTGTACATTTAGTTCCTGCTTTTCCAGTTCCAGCGGGAATTTAGTACCTTTGCTGATCAGAATCGATAACTTTAATTGGTAGTTTAGAGTTAGGTGCAAGGTGCATTGACACTAATGAAAATTAGTTGCTTAATTTGCCAGTGACACCAGGGAGCATCCTGGGAAAGGCAGTGGGAAAGCCAGACAAGGCTGCTGCTCTCCGTGCCCCATTCCTCAGGCACAGAGGGACGGGATGGGAAGGGGCTGATGCAGCAGGAGATGTGCAGGGAGCAGGAGGGTGTGCAGGCAGCAGGAAGGTGTGACGGGAGCAGGAGGGAGGCTGTGCAGCTGGCCAAGTACGCCCAGGAGCCCAGACAGGGGCCACATCACTGTTTGGGTGGGCACAGAGCACAGACCAGTGACTCAGGTGCGAGTGCCAGCCAGAGCCGTGCTCCTGCTGCTGCCCAGGGAGGTCGGAGCCACATCAGGTGCCCCGGGACCCGAGGGAAGTGGGCTCCAGGGGCTCTGGGACCCGAGGGAGGTGGGCTCCAGGTGCCCCGGGACCCGAGGGAGGTGGGCTCCCCACGCCACTGGCACTGATGCTCTGGAGCATCCTGTCTTTATGTGCACCCAGCAGGTCCCTCGTTCCTTGAGGAGCAAACCTCTCCTCAGTGAGAGGAGCACAGCAGAGCTCCGGGGGCAGGAGAGGAGGCAGGGCTGTGCCTGCCTGCACGCAGGAGCCTGGTGGGGAGCTCCTGGTGGCCAGGACAGCCACCCCACCACACCAGGGACCAACACTGGCCTCTGGTCCAGGAACAGCCTCTGCTCATCAAACTGAAGAGGCCACACGCATCAACCCCCCAGAATCTTCCAATTAAGCTCTTTTGGTGTGGATCAAAATTAAAACACAGCTACCTTGCGGGCACATTTGAAGCCCTCACTAGCCAACAATTGAAAATGTTCTGGCTGGCCCCATTCCCTTTGAAGCATGCCTGCTGGCTGTAGGTTTCTCTTGTGCTCCCTCGCAATTACAGCACTTTTCAGCTTCTCTCTTTCCTTTTTTCTTTAATTTAAATAGATTGAGAGGAATTAAAAAACCCTCATCAATCAGATTTATCAAATAAAACTGTTGAGGTAGGGCCAGCTGCAGCTACATATGTCAAACTCAGCTGCAGATATGAAAGGAGAGGCTGTAATTCATAGGGTGCTCAGCTTTTCGAGGGTTTAGCAGCAAAGCTAATCCCGTTGCTATATTCCTAAACCTCTAGAGATGCTTCCAAGCTAGGCAAGGATCAGTCCCTGCCTACACAGGTCTGTCTGGACTCTGCCCCCTGTGAAAGGGGGTGTCTGTGCTGTACTTGCTGCCTGGGCACATTCCTTTACAAGCTGCTGCAATGTCCTGTTTCTCAGGGCTTGGGAAGGACTCAATCGACCTTTGGTTTCTTTCCTTGTCCTTGTCCCACATGTGTGGCTGAACAACCTGGATGTATCCTCTGTCTGAGACTGTGCACAGGTTACTGCAGTTGTAAGAGCTCAAGTGAAAGAGAAGATTAACAGCAAAACTTCTTTGATTAACATGGGTCAGTATTTCTCCAGCCTTTGTAAATTTTGGTTCACTCAGGTCCACTTTTGTGGAACACTATTAGCTGAGTGACAATGCAGCCAAAGAAATCCAAAAGCAGGTTAGATCCCCAGATACCTGCACAAGGACCTTGAGGTGTGGGTGAGAGCAGTCTTCAGGGGGCACAAGATGAAAATTATGAGGAATAGATATCTTGGCAATGGAGAAAGTCAGGGGTGGAGCAGCCTTCTCCCATTCTCCAAGTTAAAAAATACTGCTATTACCATGTGACTCCCAAATGCCACTGTTCTGTGACACAAGTGATGCCCATGATTCTCCTGCAGATCCTGCTGGCCACCACTTCTTGCAAATACCTTAATCAGAACTCTCCTTCTGTGAGGGCAAAATGTCAAGGGGAGCACTGAGAAACCACAGCATCCTCTCCTCTCCCTCTGCTTCTCCACACTGCCATGGAATGGCCAAACCTGAGCAAGGAACATCCCAGCAACTGCTGACCACAAATAACAACCCCAGGATATTCAGGGACTACTAACACATGTAACAAGAGACACTCAGGGATGCAGAAGTGTGGAAGTACTTCATGATTTTCCTCGTGGTTGTTTTAACAAAACCATAGTTTAAAATCTAAAAGGAGAGATAAGAGGTTTCCCAGCCAATGGAAATGCACAAACCTGGTGCAGGCTCTGCCTTGGCCCTTCCTGCCCCTGAGCAGCATGGAGATGCTGTGTGACACATCACAGCTGCCTTTGGACATGTGTCACAGTGCTGAACAGCATCTGGTGCTGGAGTTGAGGACAGCTCTTGTCCCCTCAGCCCACCCAGCACTTTCCCAGCAGTGTCAGGCAGCTGCTGTGGCCCAGCAGGGCTCACTGCACCCCAGGATGTGCTCTGGGGCTGCCTTGCAGCTTCCTGCACAGCTGCTGGCACTGAGAGGGACCTGCTGCTGGCACTGAGAGGGACCTGCTGCTGGCACTGACAGGGACCTGCTGCCTGCCCTGACATCAGAGCACAGTGGGTGCACCACCCAGCAGAAGGAGGCAGAGATGGCCCTCTGAGCACTCCTGGCCAAATCTCTTTTACCAGTCAGGGAACCCTGCAGTGACCCACCTGGGGCCCTGCAAAGCTGCTCTCTGCAGAGGCAGGTGCTGCAGCACTCACCCACTTCTTTAGCAGAGGTTTCCAGACCACATCTCACATGCTAAAGGCTGTCAGTCTCCCCTCGCTTACAAAACCGAGCTGGTTTCTCAGGCTGCTGCCAGACCCTCATGTCCTCCAGCAGACTCCATCTGCTGGTTTTTCAGACAAGCAACTCCTGCAAGGACAAAATATATGGAGTTAAATAATACACATTTCATCTTCCATTTCTCTCAGCAAAACTGTGCAATTTTGGAGATATTTTGTAAATTCAGATTTATGATGATTATTTTTTCATGCTATGGCTACCACAGTGACCACAGAGAATTTATGGAGGTAATAATGTATTTAAATAGCAAATTTTGAAAAAAACCCGAGCCATTGCAATGGATTAACACTCAAACCATTAATATTCAAACGTATTAAGTCACTTGAAGGATTTTTTTGTTTGTATGCATATTTTGGGGTATAGTCTCCTCATAATACGTGGAGAGAAGATATGCTTTACTGTTGACATTTAACGCATTTTCTTTATTGCTTTTCATTTCATTGTGAGTAAAAGCATTATTTGTCCACCCAGCCTTCCTTAGGACAAATGCCATCATTTCTGTTTGCAGAAGCAACCAAAAATTAAAGGAAATATTTCAGATGTCAACATTAAATGTCAAAAACTGATTTTAAGTAATTAGCAATACCCTGGCATATATGCATTTTATTCAGAAAATTCCTGTTAAAAATATTCATTGGGGAATATTCAAATTTATTATGTAGAACAACACGGCATTAACGTGCTGGCTTCTATTTAATGCTTTGGTTCATAGCAACAAAGATACCAATGGGAAATCATTAAACAAATATGAGATTTTTTGCGGCATAATGGGTCTATGTTTGGTATCACTGGAAAAAAAAAAGAAACCCCTCACCGAGCTCAAACTGACAGGAAAAAAATGCAATGATCAGGCGAAGTACAGCAACATTATAAATGTTAACAGATTTCAGAAAGTGATTTTATGTTAATTCAAATGTTAACGCTGTCCGAGGCTGCTGAAGGGAGCGTGGGGCTGCGGGAGGAAGGAGATAGACGTCGCCGGCAGGGAGCACAAAGGGCTGCCTCTTGATGATGGTGGGGGGGGAAGTTTTATTAATTATATTTCCTTTAGAGCCCTAACAATAACATGTCAGTAATCCACACATTCTGTACTTAATTGACGTTAATGATTTGGCCGGCCGGGAGCCTCCCCGCGCCGTGAGAATCGCGGCCGTCCCGCGTTCCTCCAGCCCCGCGGCGCGGCCACAATTAAGTCGATGAGCGTGGGGCCGCTGAGCTGCTCCCGCCATCCATCCCCACGGCCCCCGGCCCGGCCAGGGCCCACACGGACATCCTGCAGCCCTCCCCGGGCAGCCCTGAAGGAGCACAGCCCCCAGCGCAGCCCTGCACAAAGGGACATTCACACACCTCCAGAAATGACCGCCCAGCACGCACGGCCACCCTGCCAGGGCGGCAGAGATGGGGCTGGGACAGGTCCCTCTGGTTCCCCTCTGGCAGGACAGCTGGGGAGAATCTGGGATTTCTCTCTCATGCAGGTGAGCAGCAGGTCCCGGAGCACACAGAGCCATTCCAAATCCAGCCGTCCCAAACCACCCTGCTATCCCAAACCCAGCCGTCCCAGACCCTGCAGCTGCCCTGGAGGTGCTGATCCATCCGTAGGCACTCAGCAAAGTCAGGTACACAGTTATAGAGGAGAAGTGATGCCTCTCAAAACCAGCCCCTGCCTGGGTTGCTGTAGTAACTTCACCTGTGGTGCCACTCAGCCAGCACAGTGTCCCAAACTCTCACAATTCACGTCTCTGGAGTCAACCTTTTCCATGGCAGCAGCCCCTGGAAAGGTGGTTTCTCTTTAGGCAGGCAGCTGGGGAGAAAGTCCAGTGGGCAGCAGCAGAATCCAAACCCACTGCAGCTGCTGGCACTTCCAGACCTTTTGGCAGTGGCAGACAGTCCTTGCAAATGGCAGGAGAAACCTGGAGTCCTACCACAGTCCAAGAGTACATGGAAGTTCCAGCAACAACATCAGCAGGTTGTTCTGGGCAGATGCAGGATGACTTCCTGGTGTGCTGCACCAGTGCATTCCCTGCATCCTCCCAACACGATGGTATGCAAAGAAGTCATGCAGATTTCTCCATGGTCAGTAACAGACCTGCTTTTGTGTATGGCATTTCCTCCCTCCTTGGGGCTACTCTTAGGCTCTACTCATCCCACTTCAATGCCAGATGTGTATCACAACTGCTAGTGCAACAGCTCCAGTTCCTTCTTTCTTTCTTCCCACCCTCTGATCCTGCCGGCACAGAGCCTCCATCACTCGTCCAGAGTGTGGCCAAGCACAGAGCAAGGAGCCCCTGCTGCTCCTTCACAGAGCATCAGTAGCTTCTCTGACTCCTTTTTCCTCTTACCTGCATCAACAGAAGTCAGATCTTCTTTAATTTGTCCAATGGAGGAAGCCAAGAGACAGGGAAGTGGGGAGAGGAACCACGAAAAAACCCCCATGAATCCAGATTTGGTAGGAAATCAGGTTAAAAAGAACAAACCAACTCAGTCACTGCAAGCAAAAACCACCCCCTATTAGGGGGTTTCTAGACCAGCCACCCCACAAGCAGCACCTCTCCCACTCCCAGCAGAGCAGTGTGGCCCAGGCAGCAAAACATTCAACAAATTGTTCCGTTGCCACTTCTCAGGGGAAAACATTTGCTTAAAAACAGTCAGATGAATTTGGAGTGATCTATAGGGCACTTTGTTATGTTAATGACTGTTACCAACTGTCTGTTCTTTATATTAAAGTGTTGACTCATTGTCAGTTGGGGCGAGACAAGACAGCTTGCTTGTGCCTTGCAGTCCTTTTGCACTCACCCAAACTACTCATGTGAAGACACTTTAATATGAAGAGACACTGTCTGTGGCTATTATTAATCTCCTGACTGAAGCCCAGAATACTAATAACACCACGCAGGATCAGCTAACCTTTCCTCAGAGCATTCTTCATTCTGCAAGGTTTTGGCCAAAACGAAAACATCTTTCTCTGCTCTCATGAGGCTGACAACCCAGACTTCCCAATCAGAGATGTAAAAAGGTTTTCACTTGCCCTCTCCTGTGCTCAAATAACATCCTCATCATCATCATTCTGGCAGAGGTAAGAGGGGTGCCTCCTGCGAGCCCAGAAACATCAGCTTTACCCACATCAGATAGCAGCATTTGGCAGGTCTGGCTGAGGTGAGAAAGCAACTTGTTTATTCTCAGAATGATCTTAAACCCAGGTGTAACAACCAAACCTCACTGTGAGCTGTACAGTCCAAAAATGACACTGGCATCTGGTAAGAACTGGAAGATGGATAATGGGGTGAAAAGATAAAGGTTATCTTTTAATTCTTGTCATGGTCAGTAACTCCTGACACATAGAAAAATTGGGCTGAGGTGCTGAGCTGCAGAGGCTTGGTGTCCTGATAGAGTGCCCCCCCTCAAAAAAATCCAAACACCTTGCACAGAACTGCAAAATAAAGCACCATATTACTCTTCTCCATCTGATGTTGCTGCTCTGGGATCCAATCCAAGAAAGCTCAAACCATTTATCCTGGTTGCATGCAGAGCACCCCATAGGTAAGTTTGTGTAACTGGAGTCTGAACACGATAACCTGAGCAAATCACAGCTGTCTCTATTCCTTCTTTTGCCTTGGGAGGAACCCAAACACATTCCTACACAGTTTCATTACATTTTTACTCTCTTCTTTCCAGCCAAGCCACTTACTTACAGTTGTATGGGAGGCCTCTTCCATCAATATTTAAGAAAAAGGCAACAATCCTAGATCCAGAGCAGTGACTGCTGCCTGCTCATGCAGACCAGCCAGTCTCACCCAGCTTTAGTGGACTTCACAGCCTCGTGTCCCCAACAGCTTCTTTCTGGAAACTCACATCTGTACATAAATTACTTTGGGCTCCTGACCCTACTGAAAATAAAAGAATCTGACCCTCAAAGGAAGAAAATAGACCCAGCTATGCTTTTAGCACCAGGAAAATCACATCTGTGGGGTGGCTGTTAACTGCACAATTTTCCAGAAATTGTTCAGGCTTGTTCCTTTTCTCTGTCAGGAAAATTGTTTAGCTCTTGATTAAACCCATTATCATTTCATTTTCAAGGGATGCTACTGTATACAGTTTGTGAGAGACCAAAACATTTGATGCTTTGATGTTGCCTTTATAGTATAAAAGTACAAAATATGTGACCAAATACTGATTTTTAAATGAAGAGTGACCAACTATAATACTGCCAGAAAGACATTAAGTGCATTTAGATTTACAGAAGCATTTCCCCTCCCCAGCCACTGTCCATAAACAAAGTAACTTCTCTTAATGGGAATTTTAATAAGCAACAAAGCCCTTATTTCTATAGCCAAGCCAAGGCAGAAGTTAACATTTGAGACTCAGAGCACAGGAGCACATACTGATAAAGGAAATCTTTTCCCCTCAAACACAGTTCTTGTCAGGCACCTGCTCTCCTCCATCGCAGAAGCAGGGGCATATCTGACAGAACAGGCACCAGGTGGGAGAAGCTCCACACATAATTTTTCCTCATATCCCAAGCAAACACATATGCTGAGGCAAACATTTAGGATTTCATATTTTTCCTCCTTGGATATTATTGCCATCATGCTGAAAATCAAAAAATCAGCACATTATAAAATCATATTTGCTTTTTTACTATAAGTTACATGAGAATATGTTTGGCTTGGTAAAACACACAGTTTTCAAGTAGGTTTGCACTTCCAGTAGACAGTGTGCTCCCCTGAATTGCCAGCATCTGTAGGACCAAAGCCCCTGGGATCAGAAAGGTTTTCCTTCTTTCCTTGATAGCCATCTCATTTTGCCCTCAAACACACCAGTCTGTGGAGTTTTGAAATCCCTGGCTTTATTCAGCCTACAAAGAATACTTCCTTTGTTTTGCTAACGTGAAGCTCACCTTTAACAGAAATAAAAAGCTTCATATACAAACCTACCCTTTGTGCTTAGCACAAACTTATTATTTCAAGAGATTGAAAGGAGATAGCTCATGTAGCATTGCAATAGTCTGCAGTCTTAGTTAAATGTTTGATTATACATAAGTTGTGGCAATAGTGGACTACTAAAAATTTGAGAGAAACACATTTTGTACTTTAAAGCTAGTTTGCAGGTAGTGTGGCTGAAAGAGCACAGGATCATTATCAAAATACTTACAGCTCATCAACTCAAGCCAAGTAGGTGCTCTGCTCTAGTTCTAACTTCAAAGCAGAGAAGTTTCACAAATGGCTGTAACAACAAGAAATAGACATTAAAGTCTTCTCATATTTGTACATACTTTTCTCCTGCCATCTCACTGACATACACAGAAAAAGGAAAAAGGAGCCCCAAACCTCTGTTTCTCCACCTTGACTGGCCACCCCATGGCTGGGGTGAGGGCAGAATGACCAGAACGGGAAGAGCTCTGCTGCCTCCTGCCACAGGCAGCACATGACAGAGCTACATCCCCTGTTTAAATGCCAAACCTGAACAGAGATTACAATACCCCAGGCCAAGCTGCTCCTGGCCTTACCAGCAAGGCCAGAGCTGTTCTTAATCCCAAACAAATTCAAGGCTAGACAAAGCTAACCTGTGTTATTTCACAGCATATGCCAGTCTCTCTTTTTTTGGTGGCAGAGGCTTGTGGAAGATGGGGTAAGAATGATCTGGTGCTTTAAATGCATATAGATAAATGCCTAGAGACAGAGTTCCCTGAATTCCCAGAAGAGAAGGTTCATGCCAACAAACAAGGTGAATTGGGTACATCCAACGCCAGCCTGCCCACTCACAGTCCCTTGCTGCACCACACACTGACCCCCTGAACTGTTCCAGAGGCCTTTACCTTACAGGTGTTACTCCAAATAAAGTCTGGAAAAGAGCCCATTGTAGGCTATGGCAACTCCCAAGCTGAAGTTCAGGTTCCCTGAACTTCCCCCCAAGGGCAGATGCTGCTGTAAGGCAGTGAGGTCTGACCTGACAGCCTGGCTGAAGGAAGTGTTCCACCCAGCCAGCCTCCTCAGGCTGCTGCTGCACTCTGTGAGCAGCAAAGAGCACCCAGGAACAGAGAGAACCCTGAGCCAGGCCATGAGGGCTGGCTCTCGCCTTCACCTTGTGCAAGCAGGGATGTAAAATAAACCCCTCGTGTTGTAATTCCTGAGAACCAAGAGGAGATGCTGACCTGAGACCTCAAAATAGAACCAGAGAAAGACCACCCTCCTGCTTTAGGGCAGACAAGCTATGCAGAACTATTTCTGTGAACTGTTTATACCAATAACTATTTCTGTTAGGTACCTACAGCATTTACAAGAGCTGAGCATCTGGCTGACTCAGTGGGGACTGCCATGCCTCCATCCTTTCTGCTCACCAGCACTGTTCCTCTCCACCCCAGCTCACAACTACAGCCTCAGCTCACTCATTTGGGGCTACTTCCTTCACTACACCCACAGCAACCCCCAACTTCCAATTTTACCGTAGCAGTAATGCAAAATTAGCACTGGATTCATTTCTGTTCAGTTTCTCTGATGCCCCCAGCTTTCAGACCAAGGTGAGGGTTTGATGCATTGTTATGACAAACCTTTCAGGAGGAGAAGATAACTGTGCACCACCTGGGTTACTGCAAATTCAATTTACTTTGCAGCATGCTTTATGCTAGTCTGGAGCTATTAAAGAGAGACAGTTTCCAGTTGAGGGGTGTGCAGCACTGCACATCTAAATTGCTTTCTCAGGGTGGCCCAGTGCTGCCCCTCCAGCATCACCCTGGGGCTGTTCACCCCTGGAGGCCTCTCCCCACGCTGAGGGAACATAATATTTGGCATTAGCTTATCTTTGTTGCACAAACTCCAGCCCAAACACCCCAAACATTTTTCTCTTACCTTGCCAGGCAGAACTGTCCCCTTACCTCCCTCACACCAGACGGGGCCAGGATCAGAATTTAGGAGAATAGGATCCACAAGCAAAGCGAGGGAGGCAATTCGCTCTTGGAGGTGGTTGTTTTCTAATAGGGACAGCTATCTTCCTTAAAATTACCTGCACCCTTCTCTAAAAAACATTTCAGCTTGTAGCAACCAATGCAAATTTTTTTCAAGCTACGCGTGTTGCAATAGACAACAACAGATTTTATAAAAGATGAGAAAGAAAACAGCTCTTGAGGTAAGTCCCCCCACAGCTGGGATGTGCTGCATCTCAGACCTGACTGAATTCCTACCTTGGGAGCTGCAAAGGCATGATCTCCACACTCTGAACACTGCCTTCCATCAGAATAAAGGAGGCTGATCTTTCACAAAAGAAAGAATTGTAAAATTAGCAGGATTACCATCTGAAACAGGGATCACATTTGGAGGGAGACCTGTTGTCTGAACAACTTTAACTCATAGGTGTATGTATCTCTCTGATCTTGGTTTCCCACACAGCCCAGAAACACATGGAACATTTACATCCACTCTTGCAGAGGTTCTAACCATAGTTAAATATTTAGCTTAAAATGAAAGTTAAGAATTTACCCTATCTCTAATACTACTACAGGATATTTTCTTGAACAGTTAAATGCAATCCCCATTTTTAAGAAGAAAGTTAGAAATTAAAAAAAAAATTGTGGTTCTGTTGTGAAACACCTAAAAGGGACTAAGATCTGAAAATAAACCCCAAAAGGCCTAGCACTGAAACATGGTTAGTGATTTAGGAATTAAGCCTAGAGACTACCTTTCAGGAGGATTCATCTCCCTCATCCACCCCCATATTGTGTTCTACATTTAAGGACAAAGCACCAAAATATGTCTTGGCCAATCCTTCAATAATCAGCAAATATTAATTCTCCTTTGTCTAGGGCATGCAATTCTCTGAGAAATTAAAACCTCTCTAAACTGGCACCAGCAAACATGTTCAGCTCACATTTGCACTTGTTCTTTTAACACAGAACTTATAACCATTCATGGCAAGGAAAAAAAGCCAGCAGCACCAAAGAACTTGCTTACCATTGATTACCATAGGTAATTTTATTACATTAAAGTTTTAACATTTATCAGAATACTGGGTCAAAGAGAAAAAAGTAGAATAACTTAAAAAAAATAATAAAAAGCAACCTTGCTGGGAACTATTGTTAAAAAAAAATCTAACAGAATAGGAGCTTCCTGAAATATCAGGTGTGTAGCATTTAAATTATCTGCAGCAGGACATGATGAACCCTGGTAGTCTCACAAAAGTTTTCAGTGTCATTGAACAGTCCTTCAAAGCAAGCACCAAAAAACATGCAAAAAACAAGGAATCATTTCTTTCTTTGCTCCCCTCTTCTCCAGAACTCCACGAATTCCCAGAAAGTTTCCCATTAGGACCCCTGTGATTCTCAGACATTGCAAAGGTCAAAGACTTTCCTGTAGTATCTCTCCAGAATATAACTGTACACATGATTATGTGTCAAATACTGTGGCAAACCCCTAGTGTTTCAATTATTTAAGAGGTAGACTTTTCCTACTGATCACCTTTCACTGAGCATCACCTAAGGGTAACAATCCAGACAACCTGATTCAAGAATTTCCCAGTAAGCTGATTATTACAGAGTGTTAAGGAGGGATTCCCCATGTACTTGTCACATTTATTATCCCCTCCCCAGCCTCCTGTACCTGGCTAGAGGAAATCCAAGTAGCCCAACATGACAATTTTACTTTAGTATCCAAATAAAGAAGTTTCCATGGATAAGTAGTGGTAAATAAATAAAGCAATAGTTACTACACTATTCATCCCCAACTCCCACACTTAAAGGTCACAGTCTGAAAAAAATTTAACTGATCATAGTTAAAAGAAATATAGAAATATACATAAAACCAGCTGTCTTAGACAGCATTTTTATTAAAAATGAATACACAGACATAGCAGCTTTTACAATAAAGAGTTTTTTTTAAAGGCATCAAGTTGTAAGCCAACCATTCAAAAAAGAGGCTTTGAAATGTTGTCTTCCACAGCACTTTTTGCCCATTTGTCAACGAGGGACAAATCTGCAGATTATCCAAAGGACAAACAGGCACAGTAATCTAAACTTCAAGCCCTTTTTCTGAACAGTTGATCAAGCATCACCCTCCGTAGCAGCATCTGGAGCACACTTCAGTGTTCTTTCAAGTGGCTGGTGTACTTGATCCATTTCTTTAAAATATTTTAACATTCAATAAAACTATTTCAAATAGAAAAACTTCTGTCACATGAAAGTTAAGGTTTCCTTTTCAGATTCCATGAAAGCTTATGAACTTCACTGGCAGCATTTTTGTAATGGAGCAGGAGCTAAAACCAGCAGAACAGGCACTTCAGCAAAATTGTCCATCAACAGTTCCTAACGTCATATTGACTGCAGTCCAGAAGACAGTTTCTTACTACTTTGTGGTGGTGTAAGAACACCAGTGGGGAAAGGTGAAGTCCTATTTTGCTCAGCCAATATGGCTTGTTTTGCTTGAGCTCTGTCCTGAAAGCACATGAAAAAGAAAAAAAATCTTTACTTTGGCGTGTCTATGCGACAGACCAATAGAATTCTGTGTTTTATATTCTGATAGATTGTTAATCTGGAAATGCATATCCATATCTAACCCTCCTGACAGTAACTGATAAACCACATAGTACACAGTAGTTATTTGTAGTACAACTCCAAGAGATCAGTATTAGCTTTTGGAATCTGATGATTAGCATTAGGTATTCATAACATACAAGCACTCCTGTACCTTCAAGAAAGCAAAATTCAGAAACAGCTGTGCAGGAGAAACTTTAACTTCTACCTACAATTCAATAACCTGAAGAGAAAAAAACTAACCCAAATAGCTTAAACCACAATTTGTTGAAGATTTTGATCCTCTGCAAGTTTCTCACACTAATAAACACTCTTGCTCCACTGCTTGTCAATGGCCACTGTCACACAATAGTCCCACTAGATCAGCCTCGAGTGATCAATCTTTATTTCTCTCTGGGTCAGACAAGACTGTATTAGTGGTATTTCCTAGAGAGAAAGGTCTAACACATGGTATTTGAAGTATCCCAAAGGATAGAGAAAGGCTTCTGATTGCTGGGGAAATTATAGGCTGTTTGAGATGAGAGGCTGAAGGCACAATCACCTTTTTAAACAAAATTCTGGACAAGTCAGTCCCAAGACAAGTCTTTGTCTCAAGAATTCTGCATCTGGACTACAACCTTATGCCTTTTGTCATCTAAATACACTCAGTCTCAACCTGTTAATGCTTCACTTAATTGACTGCATGTCCCAGCCAAAGCAACAAGACCTCAGGGATTTTACAGACAGGTTTTTGTCTCCATTCTGCACATACATACCAGCAAATCAAAGCTGTTAATGTGTGTCTGTATATTGTGCAAATCTTCAGGAGCAATCCCGTTAAAGTGTTTGAGTTTGGAGCTTCCTACTTCCCTCAGAGCCATGGCAAACGGGACCATCCACTTCACACAGTCCTCTATCTCACAGAATTCATAACCTGCAACACAGGACACATGCTTATCTGCCTGAATGAAGGCATAACATTTGCCAACACACTCAATTTAAATTTATAAATGCCAATACCTGAAACTTTCTGCATCAACTCAGATGAAGAGAAGTGATACAAAGCAGAAGCTGCAAGTATTCCATAGGTATATTCCAAGCAGCCAATATCCAGCACACAGAGATCCAAGAGCTACAAGACAACAGATGTTCAGTAAGCCTGACACAAAAACATTTTTCCAGGTGAAGCAGCACTTGAAGGAAATCAGTCTTACCTCTGTTATTTGTACAAATATCTGCTGTGGATATTGTGGCAGCATTACCTCATAAAGATCATTTAAATATGCAACTTGCAGGTAAATGTTTAGCCACGATACAACTGTCAGTGGATTTAAGTTCCAATTAAGAGCCTGAAAGAACAGACATACACAAGATTTCAGTGCCAATTTAAGTTAAGTTCCTAACTTAAACCATGCAAGATGGTTTAACAATCAGAAGCTCTAATCCCAGTTGGTTAAGGCACCTTTAAAACATGCAAATCAAATACTCTCCCGTAGATCTTCCTGCTGATATAGTCAGGGAACAAAATTTAACACACACATCCTGGTGGATACTTTAGATCATTGTTACCCTAGAGAAAACACTGCTTTCTAATTAGTAAGAGAAATTGTGCCTCTTAGCAGCACCTCAGATTAACTGAGGAGCTCTGCTTTTAGTCTGATTATGCTATACATTTTTAAAAAACTAATTCCCCTTTTAAATATTACCTTCATAATGATCAATTCCATACTGATGATTTCATCTTCTGTACAGGCTCCATCTGTAACATAGGCAAACTGGTGCAACTTTGGTGGATAAATTTCCTGAAAGATAGGAGATCAAGTATTTAATTTGTGGAATAGGTTGCAACTAGTTCCATGTGTTACTTTAACAGAAAATAAAGAAATAAAGAGAACAACCACTGCTTCAGCCTTCCATGTGTTACTTTAACAGAAAATAAAGAAATAAAGAGAACAACCACTGCTTCAGCCTTCCAAAACAGAAAGAGAAGGGGGATAAGGAATTATCCCCCCCTTTCTAAATCCTGGTGTTCTCTGCCTTTAATAGACAGATTTCTTGTTCATCATAGCCTTCAACTTTCACTTTGGATGGATCAGTACAAACCTACATTGTTTGACTACAGCACCACTGTGACTGTATCACAATTGACATCAAGATTTTTTTAAACATCCTAAAGAAAAGGCCATTTATCTCTTGCTTAAGAACAGACTGAACAGCAGCTCCCTTAAATGACTATGAACTTAAGTAGCACTGTGTATTTTAGTAGTTCAAATTGTTCAGTAAATAATAGTTAGACTATCATGCTGTAGGTACTCTATTACAATGAAATTGCAACAAGTGGTCTCTGTACAGAGCAGTCAGCCAAAAATTCATTTAGCAACTGCAACTAAAACTTTAGATTTATTCTAACACCAAATTTTCTAATGAAAATACTAGCAAACATCACAGTACAATATTACCCACTTCTAAAAAAACAGAAACATTGGAAAGGAAAAAAAAAATCTTTTTCTGTCTCTCAGCTGAAAAAATGAAGCAACTCCATAAAGCATTCCACAATGCATCCAGCATCCAATAAGTGTGCTGTGTGCCCATTCACATTTTTACGTTAAGCTGGAGATACTTACCTCAAGCTTTGCTGCTATGAATAGAGAAGTGACACCAATAAGCTGCAACAGTGTTTTTACAACATCCTGTTGTGTTGCCATAAAGCGATCAAAGAAATCTTGTGCTAAATAAAAAGTTTCTCTATGAAGTTTGTAGGCTTCACAAACCTGGAGAGGCAACAGATATTACAAAGGTCAAGAACAGTGTTAAAAAGTCAAAACTAGATGCTATATACCTATTAAAAAAAGGCATGAGATAGACATAAAATTTATATTGGCTTTCTACTTCACTGCTATTGTGAAGTAACATGTCAAGTGCAAGAGTTAAACAGTTTCCTTTGACACAAAATGACTGTCATTACAGTAATTTCCAAGAGAAAAATCAGATCAGAGTGAAAACCCTTCTAGGAAATGCAAGCACACGTTCCAACAGTGTCAGAACACCAGTTCCTCATTTTTTGCAAAGATCCATCATTCCAACACCTCAAAAGAGAAAATTCTCACAAGCACTTTAAAATTAAGAACAGAGATTATGCCACCAAGTCATCTAAATAGCAAAAATGACTCAGACACAAGAGGAGTTGTAGCACACTCTGCTTGACAAAAACAGATAAGAAGGCTGTGAAATGGATCTGATCTCAGGGCTAACCCCACCTTCCTTCTTACAGTGACTTTTGTAATTATTTGTTCAGCCTTTGTCTGCAGTGTGACCTTAAAAGCTTACCCTGTGTTAGGGGAAAATTGATTATTATCCACTATCAATCTAAATGAATAGCAGAATATATTGTCAGTTTGCAAATTATCAGCTCAATATATCATATATTCTTTAAGTTTGGTGCCATTCATTAACAAAATTTAAGATGAAGACAAGTATCTGGAGTTAAACATGCTCCTGAAGTGCACTCATGACAGCTATTAGTGCACTTCAACAAAAGCACACTTGAAACACTCAAACACAGAAAAGCTTACCTCCATTAGCCAGTCTAGAAGGATGGCTCTCATTTTAGGCTGCAGCTGGGGGTGCCTTTGCATGTAGAATTTATCCCTCACGTAGGTCTCTTCCTTCTTTATCATGTTTTTCCATACATCATCCCTGTTTGCCCAGCTAAGAGAGATCAATGTTTAGCCCTGGCTCATGAGACAAGAGGAAGGCAGAGCAGCAGCAGCCCAGCACACTCACCCTAGAGCTGGCAGGGGGGTAGCTCTGGTGGGAACAACGCTCAGATGCATGAAACGCGAGTAATCGACACAGACGGGCTCGTCGTCTTTATCCGGGGTGGGGAGCAGCATGTGGGCATTCTCATGGCTCTTATTCCAGGACATCTGGCAAATCAAACAGGAGATTTTACACTCTGCTTTAAGTCATGGTTTTAGTTGTAGATAGAAAATACTCATAGCTTCTGTCACAATTTCTTGCTGATGTCTTATCTCTTTGAACTGCACAGAGGTAGAGGCTGGAAGGCACCTCTAGGTCTTTTCCACACGGCCACCAAGAGCCAGTTGCCCAGGACCATGTCCTGGCTTTAGAGTATCTTCAAGGATGGAAACTCCACAACTACTTTGGACAACTTGTGCCATGCTTGGCTGCCCTCAAAAAGTGTTCCACAATATTCAGAGGGAACCTCTTCTGCTCCAGTTTGTGTCCATCACTTGTGTCCCTCCACACAAAGAAGATCCATCTTCTTTATATCTTCCCTTCAAATATTTAAATAGACACAAATAGCCACAAATCTTATCTCCAGGCTAAACAGCCCCAGCTTCCTCAGCCTTTCCTTATAGGAAAGATGCTCTGGTTCCTGAATGACCTTTCTGGACTCTTTCTTATATGCTCAAGTCTCTTTTTTTTACTGGGGAGCCCACAACTGGACACAACACTACAAATGTGGCCTCACCTCTGCTGAGTAGAGGGGGTGCTGCTCATAAGCACAGTAGAGAAAGACTGGAACAAAAGCTGAAGAACATTCACCCTGTTCTCCTTTTGAAGGACCACAACTATTTCATGGAAGGACACCCAAGTCAGAACCTCCTACTCTGATGCTGCATTTTTTTTTTACCAAAAATATACTTGCCCTCAGGCAAAGAACAAGCAGATGGAACTCAAAGACTCAAATATGAGGTCAGGATTTCTGGTAAGAAATATGTAGGTAATATGCCTGAAGCCATGCTTTAATGCAAAGCATCTCAGACAGTGAACACAGCAAAATAGTCTGTAGAATTTTGTATTCATTCATTTAGTAGAATTGAGATAAAAACCCAAAGCATATATGACCTAATTTTCACAATATAGCCAAGTACATTTTAAGCAATTGCTACTAAACTGTCAAGCTGATAATTTTATACGGCAAATTCTGTCATGGTCTGCAAACATCAGATATCCAAAACTTCACCAGTCATGTCCTTTCAAGTTTCACTTGGATCAGAACTTAAGTCTAGGTTTACTCTTCTACCTTCTAACTCTTAAACAGGATCTTGTACACTTCACATAGTGCCCAAGGAAAACACTATTTTATTTGCAGTAAAATACAAAGCCAGCATTGTCATCGTGCCTAAGCAAATTAAAATTTGGCATTTCTGTTTAACACTGAAGTCAGCCATCTTGCTACAAATTGATCAGTTCTGCACCACTAAAAGGACAGAACTCCCTAACAGATTTCTAATGTGCTAAAAAAAATAAAAACAAGCTCAGAAGAATCATTAGGCACTATCAAGTAAAACACTATGTGAAATTTTGCCTGTAGCAAAAAAGCTTCCACAGCTGATCTTTGCCATCTTTCTTACATATGACATCACTTTCCAGCAAAATGGCTCCCTCCTGCACCAGTTTCACAAACAGAAACCACTGACTTGATGAAACAAAAACCACATTTCACAGGTCTCTCACAGCTAAGACTGCTTTGCACTTTGAGTTACTGACACAGAGATCAGTCTTTTTTCTTCTTGGGAGTTCTACATGCAAATACACCATAGCTACATACCCAGCCATGCCAGGATTTAATCTGGGTGGGAAGGAGGCAAACCAAGGGAATAGTATCTTTATCTTAAAAATGACAGATGCCTTACAAACTGAAAGTTCAAATGAAAATGTCACACCAGCATTGCTTGAAGTTAATTTTTGTCCTCCTTCAAAACTAGACTTTAGCCACACTTTGTTCTCCAATCTGCACAGCAAGCCCAGCTGCCAACAGCCTTCAGAGAAGTGCTGTCTTATCAGTTAATCAGCAAACAGAAAAGCTACAGTATCTATTTAAAGGTGCCTACTACACCAGCAGTTTCTGAAGGACAAGAGACTTGCTCACGAAGTTCTCAGAGCAGACACATCACATGCAACAAGGCTAAAGATATTTCACCACCCTGAATTTTCTATAAGGAAATAGAAATCAAAGTTCAAGAGCCTCTCAGGTGTTTTGAAAAGAAGGGAAAACAAAGTTTTTGACAACATAATGTCACTTAACAAGACACTGGGGAAAAGATGTGAGCAACACTGCGAGCAGCACACAGCTTAGCTAGAGACAAGAACAAAACTAATGTGCAGGGCTTCAAAAGAAAGCAGCTTATTGGAGAAGGAGACAGGAATTAATTAGAATAGGTGAGGGAGCACCATAACTCTGGCACAGATTTTGGCTGGGAGAACGAACACATCAATCAGGCCCTTGAGTCTTTAAAGCAGACTTAGCAAGACACTCAATCAAAAGTGAGAAACACCATCAAGAACCTACATTACCTCACACCGCAACTGTAAGGAAATAGGAGCCACCACTGAAAAAAGGAACAGTTTAAGGTGGGGAGGGTATGAGGAAACCATGAAGAATTTCCTTTGGGCTTGCACAGACCCAATCCAAAAGTGGAGACCTGTCAGAAAGCAACAGATGTTACCCAGAATCTGTGCAGCCTAACAGAAGAAATACTAGTCCTGAGCTTACTTCTGAGACAAACAGGAGCTGAAGCAGCACACAAGCAAGGGAATCAGTGTGGAGACTGGCCCCTTCAAAGCTACGTGGAGCCCAGTAAGAAAGCCTGGTGACACCCACAGTGATGTGCCAGCTACAGGAGCAACTAATCAGCTGCAGATCTCTATCTCAGACCTAAGAACAAGACACAGACCACAGAAACTGAACAAAGCACATGAGAAGGCTCATTAGCAGAAGAGGTGCCAAGAGGGCAGAAGATGGGTGATAAGCCCATTAGAGCACCCAAACCCATACAGCTCCAGAGAAAACCCAGAGTTCAGAGGTGGGGTCTTTTTAAAGCTCAACCATTAGCACACCTCAGTTTCCTGCAGCATGTCACCATTCACTCATACATCAAATATTCATAGAAATTAATCTTTTTGACCCTTCAGGATATAGATCAGACAAAACAGAGCAGACAGTGACCACTGGGGTTATTGTTTATAGGCCATGCAAGGCCTTCAGTGAAGAAGAAACATAAAAAATACAAACTGCTGATACACTTGTGCACGTCAATGTGAGCTGGGAGCCACCAGAATGAGCTTCCATTGACAAGCAAGGAAGAGAATGACACAGAACTGCATTCAACAAACAAACATCAGAGGTTTTTCAGCATGGAAATCAATGGCAGGGGAACAGACCTGTGTTTTTTAGTCACCCTAAAAGCAGCACTTTATACAATAGACAACAGTAACCCTTCCAAGTCCACAGCCTTAGTTTGCCCATCAGAAACAGCAAGACCTGTATTACCAGCCATTTTTCACTCATAGGATGCGTTACTTGGAAGTATTGAATTTTTCTTTGCTGTCAGAAGGGAATTCCAGACTTAGTAAACAGGACAGAAAACAGCAACTCACAATATTGAATTGTTCCAATCCTCTTGGGATAGTATGGGAGCTTCTACTCATTTTAAATAAGAGTCTAAATGTCCTGATCCAGATTAGAGACAAGTCAGATTCTCAACCTAGGCAAAGTTTACAGTTCTTTTTTGTGGGCTTTGTTTTGTTCATTTTTAAAATTGAAACTTCAAAAATTAATCTAGATTAGTCAAAGAAACTTTTTGGAGGATATTTTCAAAACACTTATCTGGAACACTTTGACAATGCTAAAATCAGATGCCGGAAAACATCTAGTGAGGAACTCATCAAAATTCTTCCTGAGAGTTTATTTCACCTTCACATGTGAAAACATTAGCTAGCTTCATCCAAAGAAACTAACTTCTAGATTCAGTTCCTCACTTTATATGGAGGTGACCATGCAACTTACATCACAATTGCAGTTATTCTAATCTAGTTAGATGAATTTTGTTTTACATGGAGCCTTGGAAGTGTATCCATCCCCACAAAGCAGCCAGAATTAGTATGAGAATTGCTAGCAGAATTACAGTAGAGCCAGTTCTCCAAAATCAAACACAGAATTTATGCAATATTCTGCTGTCACAGACCTGATGATATAGCCACCCCTTCATCACATAAAGGGTAACGGCATCCTAATTAAGAACTGGGGCCTTATGTTCCACAGAAGCAAACTAATGAATTGACTATGAAGATGTCATAAAGTGGGATGTGACTCTGATATTTTGCCTTGTGGATAAACTAGTGTCAGTAAACAATTTATTTAGTGTAGAAGTCATGTGGTACAGGCTATAGTGGATTTATAGCTGCTTGCATTTTAGAACTGTCGTGTCTCCACAGAGTAACTGTCGCCCTGGCTATCATTCCAGCCTGCTATACTGCTGCTGGAACAGTAAACATATTCTCATTAGTGGTCCATGGCAATTTATATCAGAGAATAGCTTGTGTCACACCATAGACTGAAGAGCTGCTGCTGTGCAGCCAAATGTTAGCTTTTTTAACCAGATCTGGAACAATCTGGCTACCTTGTCACAAAAAAATACCTTCTCTTTGTAGGGAAAGATACATAAGGACAGTATTATTTATTGTCTATAGAATGAAAGGATCAAATTCCACCAGCATCCTATGATTACCTTGAAAAATTCCCAAGTAAAGATTTTTGATGCCTACTGCCTAAATTATTGAAGTTTTAGTTTACCTATCATTCCCAAAGTACCACTGAATGGCTACCAGGCCAAGAGCACAAACAAGAGGACAAAATTGGAAGTCTTTATCTGCTTTCAAAGTTGAAGGTCAACATATGCAAAAGATACTTCAAGTTTCCTTCCACTGTCTTTCTGGAAGACAACAAAACTGGGTTCCCATTGAGATTTTCTAACAAATACCTTGTTATTATGCAATAAACAGCCACAAGAAGGCCTTGCTCAGTTTAAACAGAATGCATCTTCTGGTGAAGAAGAAAGCTGCAGTGAAGGACAGGCAGCTCTTCCTTGTCAGAAGTGAGGAATTAGTTTAATATACTGTGCAAAAGAAAGACAGAAGGGAAGGAGAGATCCCCTCATTAAATGCTCACCATTTGAGCCCTGCTTAATATGTTGACTGATAACTAGTGTACGCAGTTGCAACAAGCAGAGGCCATTCCAAACAATGATGCCCATCTGTTATGGTAGCACTTCAGTCTTAGAACTTCCAGCTGCCACTTTGGGTTAGATGTGCCACATTATATATATATGCCACATTATATATATATGCCACATCTGACCGTGACTTCTGCAACTTCAGCATCACCCTGTGTGTGCAGTGACAGCCTCAAGGCTCAGTGACAGTGACTGAGCAGAAGCGTGTGGGTTCAGGGAAAAATGGAGGGAATGAACCTATTCCAGAACCCAGGCCACTCATGGTACAAAAGCATCATGCTTTCAACATCACACACCAACACGGCATCCAGAGATACCAAAGGCATCTGCTTCTCAAGAGTATGGAAAGCACACAAAGGGAACTAGAGGACACCAGTATAGCTAGCTTTGACTTTAGAAGTCAGCTCATAACTACATGCCTTGCTAAGAAGCTGGCAATGGTCATTATCAACCTCCAATACAGGGCTGATTTTCACAGGTAGAGTGACTTTACAGAAACATTCCTCCTTTTTGCAGAGAATCAAAGTCTATTTTACTATACCATGAGCATCTACTATACATTTCCAAGTTCTAATCAGGAGCCCCTTACTTTGTCCAATAATTACCCTTGTCAATAGGAATATTCCAGCTCATGCTGGAAGAGGAAGCCTTCTCTCCCTGACGATAGAGAAGTAGAGACATGACACCAAAGAGAACCACCTCAAGAGATGATTCTGTCTGCATGTTTAATTGTCTTGTGCTTTGGCCAGCAAGCTATAGGAGCACATGTACAAGGTACATAAGCACATGACTGAACTTTTGCACCTCTCTAGAGGATACTGAGTAGGTCTAAAGGATTGACAGGAGCACCCTTGCAATCCCAGGACTGTTGAATTCACTTCAGCATTAACATAAGGTTTCAGATCAACACAGGCCTTGTGTCTTGCAAAGGCTTCAAAACTACATATATGAACTGAATTGTTTTGCACACTCCATCATCAACCAGGGCCAACAGTCCCCCTTGCCCACTGCTATGCAGCATGTGGCAGCATACCTGTTTCACCACGTTAACATACATAATGAAGTACTGCAGAGTAAGAGCAGGGTTAAGTAAGGTTATGGTATTTACATATAAAGCAAATTTAATTACCTGTTTTTCACACGGCTTTTTTCTGGTCATGTCCATTTTGGCAATTTCTTCATCAGGATCCTGTAAGAACTACAAAAAGCGATATATAATTTCCGGAGTGCAAACCGCGGGACCAGCAGCTGTTGGCCGCTGTGACACGCGCCTGGTCCCTCAGGAGCAGCACTGCCCCGCAGGCCCACCCAGGCCCCGGCCCACCGCGTGGGCCCCGCACCCCCAACAAAAGGTGGCCAGGGCGCGGGGGCCCAGCTCGGCGGCGGGGCGGGCGCTGGCCCGCGGGCACCGGGCCGGGCCCTCACTCACCGTGGCCATATCAGCTTTCCTCTTGCGGGTTCGCATGGCGTACTCCGCACCCGCGTCCCTCTTGGCAGGAGTCTTCTCGTCGGTGCAGTCGCTGCGGAGAGAGGGGAAGCTGAGCGAGCAGCGGCCGCGGGAGCCTCCCAGGGGAGCCCGGCGGGGCGCTCGGCCTGCAGGGCCC
>JBBMKD010000025.1:6231417-6273324 GCA_037834095.1 Argya squamiceps
CGGAGGGGCAGGGCCGGGGGCGGGGCCCGGACGCGGAAGCGGCGGGAGCGGCTGTGGCACGTGGGACCGCGCCCGGGTTAGCTGGGGTGAGCCGAGCCGGGCCGAACCGACCCGAACCGAACCGAACGGAGGCGCTGAGGATCCTGTCCCCGACTCAGTCCCGGCCCCGTCCCCCGACCCTGTCCCCCAGCCCGGTCCCCGTGAGGCGCCTGGTCCGGCTCCGCTCACGCCCTCCTTCCCTCCCCGCAGGCCATGCAGCGGCCCGGGCTGTTCGGGCGGCTCAAGGCGGCGGTGGTCGGGATGGTGCACGTGGGAGCGCTGCCAGGTAAGCGGCGGGTGGGCGGCACGGCCGGCGAGACCCGGACCAGGACCAGGAGCGGGTCTGGGTCGCCGGCATCAGCCCTTAGCCCGGCTGCTGTCCCCGTGGAAGGCTTCACTTCCCTTCACTGCAGCCATGGGCCCCTCATGAAGCGCCGGAAGTTTGGGCGCTCCTCGTTTTAGAGGTAAAAAAGGCGGGAAACAGTTCCCTATAGGAACCTGGGCTGAAAAAAACAAAGATTTGGATTTGGTGAGCTGTTGTTTCACGAAGCAAGGGTTAGGGAGTTGCACAAATGGGCGTTGGGATAGGATGGAGGTTGGATAGAGCACTCTCATGCCCTCAGAGGCACTGGGAAACTCAGACAACAGGCAGGATCTGTTCCAGCCTCGTCCAGCTTTTCCAGGGGCAAAGCTGATCAGGACAGCCCACCTTGCCCTTGACAGGCTGATCCCCAGAGCTCAGGGTGCCCCACGGTTTCCCAGAAGCAGCCCCCAGTATGGCCAGCTCACCCTGTGCCGTGAAATCAGGCCAGCTAACAGAGCTCACACAGGGCTCAGCACAGTCCCCATTCCAGACTCCCACTGCCTGACCTTAAGAGCCCAAATGTCAGAAGAGACTTTGGTCTTAAAGGAAATTCATTAAACTCCAACAGAATCTGTATATGTGTATTTCTGCCATGAAGATCAGATACAGTCAACCCTGCAGATTAAGAATAGCTTTAACTGGGTTTAAACCCGCTGTTGTTTAGCATGCGTGTTCTGTGCTGACCTAGAGGTCTGTCTTGCCCATAGGTTGTATTGTCTGGAGCATTGCTAATGCAGGGTAACTGATAACTACATGGATAGCAAGCTAAGAGCAGACCTAGTGCAACAGTGGATTATAGCAGGCATTCCTCAAGTTTGTGAACTAGATTTAGGAGCTGAATGGTTACAGCAGCTCTGCCAAGTTCAGATAAGGAAAGAGATGTCATTAAAGCATGTCACAAGGAGATAGGGCAGCCTTTGAGCAAGTTTGCCCTATATGTCCCTGTTTCAGTATGCGATCCCCATGGTTGTCCTACCCAAGGCTGCCCATGGGTTTGGTTTGTGCATGCCCTGGGGTAAGCAGCATTATTCTTGCAGGGACACCAAGAAGTTCTCTTCCATTGACCCAGATCATTGATCAAGCTTGTCAAGAGGCTGAAGCTTACAAGGATGCTGGAGTTGTAAGTTTTGGTTTTTTTCTTCCCATGATGGCCATTACACAAAACCACTTCTGCAAAGCCAGAACTCTAAATTGAGCCTATAATTCATCAAAAGCATTTGAATTAGGGAGATGCTTAAATCCATGTCTTTTATTTCAACATAGGAAGTAGGCCTTCTAGATTACAAAAAACCCTAAGATAAGGAGCACCTGCATCCAAAACAATTGAAAAAGGTTAGATTCAAACTACAATTCAGGGTGTTTTAGCTGGATGAATCAAGTCAATTTAAGGAGTTTAAAAAAAAGTGGCCTGATACATGGGCTGCTGCTGGCATTCAAGGTCTCTGGCTGTAGGATGCTTCATCAATCCAGTCTGACAAGTAACTGTATTTTTAGCTCTGTACAAGCCTCTGGTTTCCTGAGGTCATGGAGGAATGCCATGTGCACAGCTGATACACTGCATGCATACCTCAGGAACCTGGAGGGTGCAGGATCACCCCACAGCTGTTTGTAACAAAACAGCACAGAAAATTCAGGATCTGGGAAAAAAAAAAAAAAAAAAAAAAGGCTCAGGCCCTTTTCTGGCCTCTCTACACCTCTCTCCAGGCCCCTGGCAGCAAAAATGCCTGCTTTGCACGTCCAGAAGAGCAGGCCCAAAAGGCCAGTCTCAGCCAGAGGCAAGAAGAGGCTGCTATCAGAATTGCTGTTGGACCTAAAGTGGTGTAGTAATCTTTGTAAGTCAGTAGATTTTAACAGGGTGTATGTCCTTTTGAAAGGTCAGGTATGTTTTAAACATTTCATTACACCTTGTCTTGGGGTGTTGATGTGCTTTTTCTTTGACCTGCCCACAGCATTATGAACATTTTCTGGTGGTGTACTAATGTCCAAGGTCTGAAAATGTCTTCAGTGAACAAGCTGCTGTTTTCAGAAAAACTTTATTAGCAAGCTGGTTTAAGCATTTTTAATCTATGCATTAGAATGATACTTAACAGACAGAACAAAATTGAATACAAGAGCTTAGTTTAAGAAATAGAAGACCAAGGTCAAAATGCAAGACAAGTCACACAAGGTAGGTTATGGGCAGAGCACTGGTAAGGCTGAATTAGGAAAGAATGCTGAGAACAGAATCATTGAAAGGATAAACAGCCCTGGGGTAAAATGATGCATAGCCTGGTGGGCTGCAGTACTTGTGAACCAGATGAACATGTGTGAGATGCCCACCCAGTTAGAATAGTCCCTGACTGCAAGTTGGACAGAACAAGGAAGTTTTCTTCCTTTTCATTCCTCCTGAAAGGACAGGTGTGCAATAACTCTGTATTCTGTACTAAGCTTTTATATTTCATTGTTGCAGTATCACCATGAGGTATAATGTCATTTGATCTGTATCAGAAGGGTGGCAAACACTAATCTCTGCCTTCCTGTCCGAGAGGAACTGCTTGCACAAGTAATCTATAACTCATAAAGTCATTGCTCCACATTGCAGTGCCTGTTTGCCCATTTCCTGACATAATAGTTACACATTGAAACCTTCAACAGCAGGGGGAAGACTCCAAATATGTGAAGGTGAAGGAAGGTGTGGAAGCAGTTAGTTCCACTGCTGGCATGCACAAAGCTGGAGCAGCTTTGAGATAAACTTTAAAATCAGTACTAACACAAAGTTTTAATTTGGTTTTTATAGTTCATCTTTTCAACAGTTTTACTGGATTCTGCAGTTTCAGCTCTAACTGGTTTACCTTTTCTGCAAATGCATTGCAGCCTCTGAACTTGAATATATCTTTAAACCAGCAGTCAGGTAGACACATGAGGTGAATGCAGTCATTTTTCTACGCATTTGGACAAATTCAGGGCTTACAGCTGCAATTAACCCATTTTCCTATAGAAGTCACAGTAACATCAATATACTTCCACACCAGTCTTCATTCTAAAGGGCTGTACAGTGTTAGAAAACAGAACAGTGTTTGAGCAATATAATGAATCCTTTATTAAGGAAATAAGTCTCAGAGTTAATCAGGAGAGCCTCCATAAATAGCAATAGAGTTGCTTAACACTTTCTGCAATTCAATTCTTTAGGGTTTTGGGCTACTTTAAGAGAAATGCAAGTTTTCATGATAGATTCTTCATGAGCTTCCCAGCTTTTACACAGAGATCACCCCTGCCAAACTATTCTGGAATGGGAATATATTTGGGTTTCTTGTTCAGTATTCCAAAGGAACTGTTAAGCTGTCAGTTTTTCTTGTGGAAAAAGAGCTAGAAAAAGGGTTTTTTCCCATGGTTGTTTGTACTGACAGTGTTCCCAAATGCTGCCCACAGCAGCCCTTAAGAAAATACGTAACCATTTGCTGCTATTTAGATGTTTACATATTGTCTCAAATTGTTCAAATTGGTGTTAACATTTAAAAATAATGTATATGGTCTTGCTCACTCCATCTGTGTTGCACTTGGAAGTAAATCCTGGTATATTCAGAGTAAGGTGACTTGTCTGGCACATTCGCAGCTTCACATAATAAATATGAAAGATTTGTGATATTAGAGCACAGTAATGAAAACAAGTGAGTGCTCAGTTAGGAAGCCATCTGTGCTCAAAATGTATATGCTTTGTACTTGTGTGTTGCTAAACAATGAAATTCCCTAGATAAGATTTTATAAGCAGTAGGCCATGAGGCATTATAATCCCTCCAATTTGTACCTGCTTTTCTTTAAGAAAGAGGCAATATATATATATATTCAGGTTAACTTTTATTCATTCCATTCAGCCTGGCTGACATTTGTTTTGGAGTTAAAAAATAGAGCACAAGTACCCACTTGACTGTTAGTTACTGTTCCTAGCTGTAGCTACTGGAGTAGCTGACATTAAAAACTAGTGTATGTTTTACATTGATGTTTTTACAAAATAAAAGAGTGTTAAGCCTATTGCTCTTATAACTACAGTGATAACTTGAATTCACAACTCTTAGAATTTAATAACAGTGGAGACAGAATGAAGTAGTATTTCTGCATAGAAATGCGTAGGTAGCTTTCACTTGGATTACAGAGGTTAACGTTTCAAATCTCAGCTGTATTACAGGAAAATAAAATAGCAGACTGCCCACAGCTACCCCCTCTGGCACGTGCAGGAGAACATGAAATAGCAGCTTACTTCTGTTAAGGCAGTGATCTCCTGCTCTGGAGGTGAGTTTTTAAAGAAATTGCCAAGAGCTGTGGTTACAAACAGCAATTAAATATTCTGCAAAGGCACCTGATTTCCTTTATAAGGGGCACTTGAGGAGTGTGGGGGTAATTGCTGTCATTGTCTTAGTCCCCACCCGAGCCTGTATAATAACTGGGATGGTACAAGCCCTCCTCCCTTTCTGGAGCAAGGAGTGGAGGTGATGAGCTTGGAGAGGTTTGTACTGGGGTGTAGGTGTTTGCAGGTAAACCCTTTCCCTGGGGAGAAACACTGGGGTTAAAGTTGCCCTGGGAAAAAGTTATGTTAGGTATATGCTGAGTCAAAGTTCATGCAATTGTTGCATCACTTGTGGTTTATGGTGTTGTTACTGTTTTGAGGCTTTTCTGCTGTAATATGTGTGCAGCTCAAGTGTTTAAAGAGGTTATTTCTGTAAACGGAACACAGCTAAGGCAATTATTTTTCATACAGTTAGAGAGCTGTTTAAATGACCTGTTTTCCAGTAGCTAACTGTGATACAAAGGGCACTTCACATGTGTGGCACTTCAGAAGTCACTCAAAGTAAAAAGGAAATATATTGTTTCAAAATTACTTATAATAAGGCTATTGCATATAAGCAACACTTGAATTATCTTAATATTCAATGGAAAAGGAACACAGAAGGTACTTGCAAGAGTTTTATCTCTCCCTATCTACATAAATTCTGCTTTGGAGGATATAATGCAGAAGCTGTTTCCATAGGCTTCTAAACCATAAGCTTAAGTTCCAAGAACTTTAATTTAGCATAACTGTTTTCTTTCCCCCATTTTAATTAGCTGTCTGATAGTACAGAAGTTTGTTTCATATACATATCAATTCCGTAAACACAAATCTGTGGTGTTATATTTTTATATAAAATATGAAAGAAAGCTTTGACTTAATGCATCTGTAATTCAGCTTTCTCTATTGCAGAACATATGTTGTTCTCTTTTTAATTAAACAAAGCATAATATGCAAAAGAACAGTCGGATGGTACCAAAAGAATATCACATTATTAAAGTTTTATCAAAAATATTCACTGTAACTGTGGACCTTGAGGCCATAGGAAGAGGCAGTTGCTGAAAAGTGAATATAGTAAATTTAAAACAGGAGAGAGAACTGTTGCAATCCTCCCATATGCCTGCATTTTGAGTTAGAATTCAATGAGACACTTTTTATGTGTAGTACTATGGCTAGGGGTTTTTATAATTTATTAAATGAATTAATTCATTAATGTAGCTAATGGAATAATTTTCTTTATGCAAATCCAGAACTGTCAAAATAGTAGCAAGTTGTGAAAAGCTCAGTTTAACTGTGGAATTTCTGTGGAATTCTGCCAGCCTATTCTCTTGCTTTTTTTGGCTGCTAATGTGGCTCTTTAGGAGCTGAGCATTTTGAAGTCCAAGTCCCAGTTGCCTTTCTTCCTGTTGAGGTTGATTCTTGACTGCCTGGAAGCCTGGGGATTCCATTCTGCACACCCTGGTTCCTGACCCTTATGATAAGCTTGGAGTTTACCTGACACCCAGATTTTGCTGAAGTCTGCCAAGTAGAGCATTTTTGAGCCAAAGGCTTCCAGGCTTTTTGGCCTCAAGGAATTACCTGATATTGATGGTTCATTGCATTGTTTTGGATTTGTTTTGTTAAAGTATTATAGTTCTACATTAGTCCTTTTGCAACATGCAACTACTGACTAACTTTGCGTTCTTGCTTAGACTGACTATATATTTATGTGTAGAGAGAACAAGAGGTACAGGGTTTCTGTTGGCACCACAAAGGATTCAGTAGCTGTGCCTCAGATACCAAGACCATTTGGTCAGTTGAAGATTGTTGGAACAGTCCTAACCTCATTCCAGAAAAAAATTACTAAAAATTGTGATTTTTTTTTGTGGTTTTCTTAGGACAGGGTGTCGCCTTTGTCATGTGGCTACCTCCCATCACAGGTACAGAAGTGTGGATGCTATATACTGAATTGGACACACAAACAAAAGCACAGGTGTTTTGGTTGGTTGCTCTACCTGGTGTTCCTCTGCCTAATTCAGGTTTTCCTGGGCTAGAATTATGTAATTAAATGTGTTGGTGAATGGCACCACATAGTGCACAGATCTGATGGTGAAGTATCGTCATATTAGGTCACCTTTTCCATTAACAGGTTGTGTCCCTTTGCATTTTAGGTAGCATGTGGTTTGTGTATTTAAATACTCAGCTGTGACAAATTTGGGAAAGGCAGCTGTGCCCTGGTGCACTGAATGTTTGCAGGTTGGACTGACCATGTTGCTCCACTGGATTATTTCCTTCTCACTTTTCCCCACTCTCTGTGTTGGGTGTTCATTTAGGATGCCTGTGCTTTAGCCTGTAATTCAGCCATTAAATGATGACACTATTTCATATACTATCTTATCTTTTACTGCCAGAAGGGCTTCCACACTACAACAAAGATTAGAGAAGTGTTACATAGAAAAGACTTTTTAAAAGGAAACTTTTTTTGTTTCCCCTTCCTGATTCTCTATTATTAATAACCAAGCTTCGATGTTCAATCTCTAATTGTATTTTTTTCTCAAAAAATGTTCCTTCTATTCTTGTTCAGTTACAATGTCTGTGAAAGGTAAAGTTCTCATTTTAAAGGATTAAGATGTGTGATAAAACTCCAGAGAGAGCAGAATTTATTTGCTATATATATAGTTATTTTGTCTATTAAACATTTTGAATTTTTAGGATTAGGCTGGTGAGAAATATCTTTTTATCTTCTCACTGCTAATTCAAAATACCAGGCGTGGAATATGTTTCAAGGCTCTACTTTTACTCTTGTTATTAATCCTTGACAAAATTACATATTATCTGCAGTTGTTGCAAACGTTTTAGTATAGCCTATGCAATGATTGGAAAAGTGGCATCAGGTAATGTACAGATTTTATCAGCAGAGTATTTTATCATCACTCCATTCTTTACTAAGGGGATGTCCGTGTGGATGGAGAGGTATAATAGACAATAAATAGCAATATCTTCGTTCCAGTAATTCTGAATACAGAATGGGAGAAATATCAATAGTTCATATTATGGCATTTGGCACAATAATAGTCAAACAAAAACTTCCTTTATTTATCCAAAGTAACACTTATTTTCTGACATTAATTGAATTGAAAATCGCCCTGATTATCTCAGAGTTCTCTGTTATCCAAACATACTCAATATCCTGAATTCCCCTTGGATAATTGAAGTTTGACTTTACACTATTTTTAATGAGGTATAAGATTTAACTCATTTGCCTATAGTTCACTTTTTAGGATGGATCAAAGGAACCCAAATTGATGAATGTATAATTAAAATCACATTTATTTCTCTTCATGATTTCACTGCAAATATCATGCTGTTGATGAAAGCACTTTTATAAGTGGTTGTGCGCACCAAATGCATCAACACAACTTGCTGTAGATAATCCTTCCTTTGAAGGAAAAGCTTTACACTTGTGTGTCTTAGTACACAATATACAATGATAAGCTAGCCATGTTTGTGGCGTGCAGTGATGTTTTTGCATAATTCTTTCCCCAGGATGGTTTGATGGTGGAGAACATGCACGACGTGCCTTACACGGTGTGCCCGGGCCCGGAGGTCACTGCAGCCATGGCAGTGCTGAGTGCTGCTGTGAGGCAGAGCTGTCCCCATGTCCCTCTGGGTGTCCAGGTGCTCTGTGCTGCCAACCAGCAGGCAATTGCCATTGCTCTGGCTGCAGGTAAAGCAAAGGGCTCATCAGTTATTCCTGCTTTTCTTGTGGCATTCACTCTCCACAAACTGCTCCTTGTGCAGTGATACCATGATACCTTGTGCATAGATACCATGGAAGACTCACTGTACCCTGAAAAAGAAGCAATTAGATTGTGAGAAAGATGCCTGCTTGATTAGAATGGATGGTCCTTGTGCACTGCTTCACTTGGAGGCTGCTAAAAATCCCAATGCTGCCATTTCTGGGTGAAACCTGTCTAAATTAGTTTAAATCTGCTCACGTCTAAAAGCTGCCTTTGTTGTAACTCTTATTTACTTCAGTTATATTATATGTGAGGATCAATTTAACCCATGGTGGTTAAGCATCCTGGTTCAGCATCTATTATATGATGCATATAATCTATTATATTCAGCATATATTATATCTATTTATATGATGTTGCTGCTACTGTTATCCATTAAAACTAAGTTTTTGTTGTCTTTTTTTTAATGAATGAGTAGAATGAAGCATTTTATATAGTGGCAAAAATTGAGTGCACAGATAGCCAAAGTACTTGAAATTAAACTGCATTTGGGGGAATTAAATACAAATTAATCTAGCTTTATTGCATGAATCCTAGACTTGCTAAGCTTCCTGCTCCTACTGTTTGCTGAAGCAATTTTAGTTTTTCACATGTAACCCTCCATGATGTAAAGATGAAGGCTGGCTTAATATGGAAAGCCTGTACTTCCCAAATTTATAAATTGAACGTTAGTGCATGTTTTTGCCCAAAATTCACTGTCATTATGGTAAGGCTGCACATTTTTGCATGTACGAATTTTATAGAACCAGGCAGAAAGTGCTGGTGTTAACTGGAAACCATACTCCAGGTACAATCCTGTAGGTTAACCTATCTGCAGTGGCAGTTTTAATTATGCTGAATATGTTCTAACAGCTTTAAATTCTTAATAGATGTATTTTCAACTGAGATTTGTTTTGTGAGCTTTAAAATCAGATGTTGCCGTTTTCAAAGTATCTAGCCACTTGACAAATTGAGAAAACCTAATTTTTATTGCTGCATCGGAACCTATATGAAAACCTCAAATAAAAATGGTAAGAGAATCCAGCTTTAATTTTTAGAGGTTACTGCATATGGGCCACTTGAGGTACATGGGTATTTGAAAAAATAGCACATACCCTATTTTTAAAAGCAATCCTTTGAGGAGCAAAAATCATCACTAAATAAGGGATATAGTCTGGGAACAATGTATTTCTCTTTGCAATTATTAATGAAGGGGAGAATTCCTGGAGGGCTTGGGCTTTGCTCAGCTCTACTACTGTTCTGCACTGTTTCCTCTGTAACTATGGAACACCAACCAGGAAGGGCCTATGTTTAATGCATTTCATTGCACTTCTCTAAAAACGATTGTCTCAAGTTCACTGAACAGGGAAGCAAAAAGAAAATCACTTGAAGTAAAACCCTAGTAGAGTGGGTACTACTTTGTAGGTAGCAAATCTTTAAATAGTTTTTCCTGTAGCAGCTTAGTAGTGACTTTAATGTCAATACAATTTTGACAGGTGGCTATTAACAAAGAAAATCCTGTCTGCTCTCACTACAAAAATAACTTGCTGAAGGTGTTTCAGCTAAAAACCAAATGTAGCATCTTCTGCCTACTATACAGTCATTTGGTTTTCCCTGTGGAAGTCCCTGTCTTTGGTAGGAATAACTGTTCTTAACAGAACCACACAGGGAATTTATAATTCTTTGGTCTCTAGGAGAAGGTAATGATTTTATTTTGTGAAGGGTGGGGGGAAATCCACAGGTCTGCAGTGTGAATGGGAGCTCAACTAGCTTGAGCAAGGACTGTAGGTTCCTGTGCCTTGGCGAGCCTGGGTCACTCAGCATGAATCAGGGCTCCATTTTTACATTTATCTTATAAATTTACAAAAAAATGGTTCCGTTGGAAGGGACTTTAAACACTCATCTAGTCCAACTGCCATCTCTACCTGAAGCTGCCCTTTTTCCTTTAAGAATCGAGTTACTGAAATTACAGTTCTGAATCAGTCTTCATCAATGATGATGGCACTGTTGATAGCTAATAAATGAGGCTTCCTGTCAGGAGATATCCCAGATCTCTCCATGTCTTTTGTAAACACAGCTTTGCTGTCTGAGCCCATTCCTTTCCCTCCTGCACCAGCAGAGTGGGAATTCACTTGCTATCATCCATGATAATGTTTAGGGTAAGACACAGTTAGGCAGAGTTGTATGTTGTGGTTTTTGCTGTCCTTTTTAACTGCCACCATATTAATGCAGTGGTGAGGAGAGGCAGCTCAGCTGAGAACTGCAGCAGGGAGCACCCACAGGTGCTGTGGAAGGCAGGGAGTGCTGTGGATCCTGCTGGGAATGTTGCTGGAGACCCTCCTCCTGTGCCTGCAGCCCACGCTGAGCACGGGAGGAGCTGCTGCAAGACAGTGTCCTGAGAAGTGTTTTTGCAGCACAGACACACTGTGCCTCCAGTGCCTACAGCAGACAAAATCAATGCTCCTCTGAGTGTTCTGTTTATTAGTTTTCATTGGATATTCCCTACTCTTGTTTTCCAGTGAAACTACAAAATGTGTTGCTCCCATATAAGTCAGAAATGGCACTGCCTATTAACTATTCAAAGGCTATTACTTTTCAACTTGCCTAATGTGAAAGTAAGCAGTAGTATCATTCTCACAATTTTATGAGCATAAAAATGAATTCATTAGCAGAATCTGATTATGGCTTCATAAAACAGAAGGGTAATGATATGGTGCCTGCACCTATTACACTTGGTTAAAAATTGTATCTTCATGGCCTCCAAAAACCCAGATTGAGAATGCAGCCTTGTACAATCCAATGTTTAGCAGAAAGTCTTGTATTACTGCACCAAGGAAACACAAACCAAGCATCAACAAACAATGTGTAAGCAGCGACTTCAATAAATGAAATTACTTAGTGAATAGGCCCTGTCCTGAGTTAAACCTTGAAAGTGTCTCACGTCTCTAGACTCATCCACAGTCTTATATTAGAGAAATAATTATTCTTACATAACTCTGAATGGTACTGTAAGTTTGGGTGATGTGATTAGAAGCTATAGCTTTTGTTCCTAGATGCAGAAATCTCAGTTTAGCTATTTGCACTGTGTTTTTCACCCAGTGTCTACAAGCACCTGCAATGGTACTTGTGGCACACTCCTGTCTTTGGATGCTGAGAATACTCCATGCTTTGCACCAGCTAATATCAAGGCACAGGACAGCTTGCATTTGATTTGGCATCCATCTGTGATGTTTCTTGTTAGCTGGAGTCTGTGTTGCTAAGCAATGCAGGCTCTTCTCTGTCAGGCGTAAGCTTCTGTTTCTGCAACTTCAGGGCTTTTGGAATGAAACTGAAATTTTAAAATAAACAGACACCTTGTCATTTGGTAAATAAATTTTCAAGTTCATCTATGTTTATAGTTGGAATGTGCTAAGGTAATGCCTGTGTTGCCTAATCAGTTCTCTGGTGGGTAGGATTGCATTCTTGATGACTGCTTCCACATGCACTGCTTTCCTTTGGATGATGTCAGCTCTAATTAAATGTGCATCTGACTCCAAAGCTGGAGCAGTAGCAGAGCTTCAGAAGGGCTTGGAAGACATCTCCAAAACAAACTGAAAGAACGGCAAAACTGCACAAGATATGTGCAGAGCTTCACACAGATGTGTGAAAGTGACAGGTTCAAGGCTATGAAAGACAGGAGAGAAGTGAGGAGTGCAATAAGGGAGTCAGAATTAAATCTTGTGCCTCACAGCTTGCTCTGTGGTTCACAGCTTCACTATTACAACAGAGATACTTCAAGGCTGTGACGGGGGGCCCTGAATGTCAATGTTTGCCCCATGTGAAGTAATTAAAATTCATAATCTTCCTCTTCAATATCCATCCTGCAAAACCTTCCTAGTGACAAAACTTAATGAATATGGTGGAATCTATGTTAAGGCATGGCAGGATTGATGGTTGGAGTAGAATGGCAGATGTTTGACTCTTCTAAGCCTTTGGCACAGCTCTAGAAGCAATTTATTGATGCGGTGCTGTGTAGGCAACATGCTACATTCAGATGGAGTCACATGGGTTGCATATAATATGTATCAGGCTGTGTTTTCTTGCTTAATTTCCTAAAGAAAGATGACAGTGCTATTCCTGTGTGTCCATAGCCTTGATGCTTTTGACTTGATGGCCAACTTCAGGCATATTTAACATGGGAATAGATGTCAGGAAAGCAGTAATACAATCAAAGTTTCTGGAGAGAGGGAAGAGATGCAAGTTAGTGACCCGTTTTGGAGAGCAAACATGTCATTAGAGTAATGGAGCTGTGTTTTGACCCACCTACTCCTCTGTCTGGCACATCATGGCAGGAGACAGGGCAGAGTGTGCAGCTGCCTGTTCTGAGCCACACAGGAACAAACTGAGGGGCTGAAGGAGAGAAGGGGACCAGGGGCTGGGGAAAAACTGGTGGGGTCAATGGGAGAGATGAGAGCTGAAGAGAAAATAGGGGCAAAAATAAAGAATGGAAAATATGTGGAAAAGTGATGTTGGTTAGCCCTAGAACACATGGAACAATGTGTTGGGATCAAATAGGAAGGGCAGTTTAGGTGGATTTTCATTTGGTTTTAATGTTTTTCTTTTCCAGTTTTCAGTTTTAGCTTAAATGTTGCTTTTGTCTGTTTTCAGGTCTTGATTTTATCCGGGCTGAAGGGTTTGTGTTTTCTCACGTGGCTGATGAAGGGATTATAAATGCCTGTGCAGGTGACCTGCTACGATACAGAAAACACATTGGAGCAGAAAACATACAGATTTTTGCTGATATTAAAAAGAAACATAGGTAAATACAAGCAAAATTTTATGTAAATATGAATGCAATTGTGAGCTTATATATTTGTTAATTTTCTGATTTTTTTTTTAATGTCAATTTTTTTCCAGGAAAGTTAATCATATAGGGAAGAGTTTATTATTTAAGCACGGACTTGCGGTGCTGTAAGGGGATATACTTTAAAATAAATTTGCAGCTGTAAGTTGCAAGTTGTTTTATCTGTGAAGTTTGTTTAACCTTCAGGTTTTTAGTATGCCAGCTATAAAAGCCTTGCATCTGGTATTGAGACTTTGTATTCATGTGTATATATCTATTATGTTTAAAGAAGTTTTGTTTCTGAAAGTTAGGTATCCAAGGTTATTTTTTAGTTATGAAGGCAGTTGCCATATAAAAGCATCCAAGTGGTAATATTTTGGCATTTTAAAAAGCTCTTTCTTCTCCTTCCTGCCAATAATACTGATTCCTGCTACTTAAATCAGTGCTGTGTATGTAAGGGTTATGTTCTATGCTTATCAAACAGAAGGAACTTATGACAGATAAATCCAGTTTCTTTTCTGCTTATACTTTATCTTACCTGTCACATGGTACTTTCAGCTATTTAGATGTCACTCTTTGGATTTGTTTTTTTTTCCCCCCAGACAAACTGCTCAAGTGCTATGTATTATACATGCTAAATAACCTAATTAAAATGTTTGTGTGTAGTATGTGAGCAATCATGAGAATAATCAAGTTTGGAAAATCTTAAATATGTAATAAGCAGGTAATAAATTTCAAAAGAGAAAGGAAACAATGCAGTGGTGGTCAGATTAAGCTTTTCAGGTCCTTTCAGAGCAGTTTCTTTCTGATGATTTTTTTATGTATATATATAAATATGTATATATATAAATGCAAATACATTGCATTAGACTTTCTGTAAATGAAATTGCATCATGTCATTTTTATTCTGTCTTGACAATTGATGAATTGCTATTTGGATTATACTTCCCATTTTTCAAAGAGTTGGCCTTTAAGAAAGGCAAAGAAGTTTTCATTTCGGGCAGAAACATAAGCTCAGAAGGAATTGCTGAAGGACTTGTTGGTTGAGCTTTTTAATATAGAAAAATGCAGCTGCCACTGAGAGCTGCTATGCTTCTGTTCTGTAAATGAGGAGAAACTGTTCTTGTGCCATCACCACTCAGCAGTGCAACATGTTTGCCATAGCTGTTGTTTTCTATTTAAATACAGAAACAACAGTGTCGGATGTTCGACCAGCGATGGCTGGAATTCTTTCCAAGTTTGGGACCACATAAATTAATAGCTGCTATTGTGAAAGGTTTCAGACAAAGTGTGTCACCCATACATCAAAGCCTGCTGTTGAACAGCTGGGATGCAGGTGTAATTGATGTTTGTAATTGCTGTGTAAGATGATTCCTGTGGTTCTATCAGAGGTATTAACTATACTTTCTGTTAGTTGGCCTTGTGTTGGTCCTAGGCAACAGGATCTGATTTATGAATGAGGGCACATCCACAACTCCCACTTGAAGTCAGAGAGCTCTGTGTGCTCAACCCTTCTGAAATACAGGTGCTTGACATGTCAGCAGCTGTCTCAATTGACTCTTGGTGGCTCACTCTTAGCACACTCACTCTCTGGAGCCAGGAGACCTGCAGCAATAACCCATCAGTTTGGGCACTCTGAAGGAAAAAGTTTGTTTGTAACTCTTGCCCCTGGCTGCCCCTGTGGGTTCTGGCAGGGGGAGGGTGGTGAGGCACGGCGTGGGTGGCACGGTGTGTGACAGGCTGTGTGTCCCTGCAGTGCCCACGCCCTGACGGCCGATGTCAGCGTGTCCCAGACGGCGGCGGCGGCCCAGCTGTTCCTGGCCGACGGCGTGGTGCTGACCGGCACCGCCACCGGACACCCCGCCGACCCCCGGCAGCTGCGAGGTGAGAGACACCCCGCCTGCCTGCAGGGACCGGGGAGGGATGGGGGACAAGAAACCCTGACTGTGGGGCTTCATCTGATCAGAATGAAGGCATTTGAGGTATTACTTAGATCCTGGCCTGGGCAGCAGGGACGGGAAAAGGATGGGAGTCAGAAACTCTCACTGTGAGGTTTCATCAGATCAGAATGAACATATTTGAGGTGTAACTTAGATCCCAGCCTGGCTACAGGAAGGGGGAAAGGGTGAGAGAAAGAAACTCTCACTGTGGGGTTTGATTGGATCAGAATAAACGTATTTGAGGTGTAACTTAGATCCCACCCTGGCTACAGGGAGAGGAAAGGATGGGAGACGAGAAACTCTCACTGTGGGGTTTCATCTGATCAGAATGAACGTATTCAAGGTGTAACTTAGATCCTGGCCTGGCTACAGGGAGGGAGAAAGGGTGAGAGAAAGAAACTCTCACTGTGGGGTTTGATGGATCAGAATGAACGTATTTGAGGTGTGTAACTTAGATCCCAGCCTGGGCAGCAGGGAGGGGGGAAATGATGGGAGACAAGAAACTCTCACTGTGGGGTTTGATTGGATCAAAATGAACGTATTTGAGGTGTAACTTAGATCCCAGCCTGGGAAGCAGGGAGGGGGGAAGGATGGGAGACAAGAACCTCTCACTGTGGGGTTTCATCTGATCAGAATGAACATGTTTGAGGTGTCACTTAGATGGGCTGTCATATGTTTTTATACAACAGTTTGGCAGGGCAAAAATGACAATTATTCCAAGCTTTTATAGCACTGAATAATGCTGAGGCTGGAAGAAAATACTGTTTCATTTGTAAAAAGCCACTTTATAACCCTAGACAACCAGCTATACTAAAACTTAACCCATATTAAACTAACAAGCTAGCAATAAATCTTTCCACTGAAAAGTTTGGGTTTTTTATCTTTCACAGTGAAAATGGAATTCCTGCGAGAAAAAGGGCATTTTGATAAGACAACATTCCAAACATTAATACCAGGGAAAGTACTGCTTGGAAGATTGTCAGAAAGAATAAAAGTTCTTTGGTAGACAGGAAGATATTAACATCAAAATAATTTTTAAATAGTGTGGACTTTTTGTCAAGGGAGACTCATTTGACCTATGAGTTCTGACCTTTGCAAAAGGGCTATGATTCTTGATATTTTTCTATTGGCATAAGTTTGGGCTGTGTTCATGAAACGGTATTGCTCCCATGCTGAAATTAAAGTTCTATCATGGGGACATTTAATTTTCATCACTAATCTTAATTTAGATCACTGGCTTGAATTTGAATGTCTCACTACATAAAATAGAATGTGAATTTTTTTTAGGTTTTACTTTACCTGACACGCTGTAACTTGGCATGTTTTGAAGTTCCAGTGCACTGTATTGTATTCAACTTAAGTTAGCAGATCAGCATGAAAAACATACTTTACCTGCCATAGATAACCTGGACCTCAACAGGTTTTATTTGTATCTTTTCTGTTGTATTTTTGTATCTTTTGAAACAAGATTAAAGTCATTCGGGGTTTTCAGGGCCTTACATATCTCACACATGCTTAAGGGCATTTAAAGTGAATGATGAACTTGTCAAAATGGTTCTTATTTCATACATATTAAACCTTTGGCTAAAAAACAGATTACAAATTGCTATGCCTCAGTCACCAAAGTGAAAAAGAAACTGATGGCTTGGTGTGATCATTGAGCCTCTTGAATTAGCTGGATCTTTTGGTACAGTAAGTTAGAAATGATACATGGAACAGGTGATACTGGAAGCTATGCCTCCTTTAGAGACTGCAAAATTTTGTTAATCTAGAGATCCATCCCTGTTTGTACTTAATGTCTCCACTGTTACTGATGCAGATTAAATCACTTTTTAAAAAATATTTAATATATCTTTGGGCAAAATCCTAGGTTAAATTGTGCTTTCATGTATGCACATGCAACCTCCATTGATTTCCTGCATCAGAGAGCAAAACCTGACCTGTAGGCCTGGAGGCTTTTTTGTCACAAGACCCCAACCAGACAGAACCACAGTTTCTGCTTTTCTTTCATGTGAACAAACTTGTCTCTGTCAGTCTCTTTCTCTTTCTGGGTCCAAAGAACAAAATGAATCAGAGTTGGCAGCTGTAATGAAGTACACATTAATTCTGTGTTTGGATTTGTGTTATGAAAGCAAGAGTGTGCAGATCATGGGTTTATTGTACTTAGATCACAGCATTTTGGATGTTAGCAGGCCCTCTCATGAGAAAGATGTCTTAAAACAGTTAAGGGAAGAACTTAAAAAATCAGTATTCCACAGTATAGAAAAATGACAAATTAGGCATATCTATGTCAGGAGATTGTTAAAAGGGATCAGATCTACAGTCTACAAAGTTGGTGTTGATGTGAGTGAGATTTTGCATTTCAGGAATTTATGCAGCCCCGGCAGTGCCGTATTACGGTGATACAGTTGGGCACCTTTCATCACACTGCAAAGCAGCTCTTGAAAGCAAAGCTGAGAGACAGATGAGATTTTTGTCATGTTTCTTTTTCAGCTTTGTTGTGCAGTAATATAGAAGTGGTTTTGCCTCTGTGTCTTTGTGTAGAATTGATTGATTTGTGATGGGCTGTGGGAAGTGTTTCCCTGTCAAGGCAGAGATCTGTGTTCAGTCAGGTTTTGTTTGCAGTTTGTGTTGCTGCCTTCTCTGGGCTGGCAGGCTCTGCTCCAGGGCTGCCTGGGCACTCCAGGGCACCAGAGGTCAATGGAGTACAAGGTCTGAAAAATCAGTCTTCATGTTGTTAAGGAGCAAGAATTATAGCTGAGCATTTTGAATTGCAGTTCATTAATAAACCATCTTTTCATCTAAGAGGTTATAGAAGTTCCAGCTTGCTGCCTTGTGGAATGTTCTTTGGTTGGATGTGTGAACCCATCAGGTTTTTTCTTTGGCTATAACTGCTGAAATACCTGCTTTGCTTTCAGTTTCTATTTTGAGTGACCAAATCTTTGCATAATGACTGCTCAGTTTTCTCTCTGAAAAAAACAGTGTCTCAGCTGAGTAACCTGTGGAAAACAGGTACATAGTGAAATCCAACAGCTGGCTGTGACTGTCACCTCCTTAATTACTGTTCATAAAAGGGGCCTCAGGACTGACTCACCCTCTCATCTTTTGATGGCCAAAATAGAGGCTGCTGCCTGTGTGATACCCTCAGAGATAGAAAAAGTACTGTTCACTCACATCTCCTGTTGAAGCCCTAAATTTAATGACAGAGAAAAAGTCCTTTGAATTAAAAACCTAAAATGTGTTAAGAGTGGAGCATTACCATAAACATAATGTTGTGTACGGTACAGTGATCACTGCAATGAGAAAGCTGTTAAAGAAGAGTAGTGGAGCAAGTTATTGGCAGAGTGGTGCTTATTTTTACACCACTCTTTGCCATTGTTTTCAAGCTAGGAGCACTTGGCCTTTATTTCATGAAACTTGTGCATACCATAGTTCAAATGCTTTCATTGTGCTTTGCAACCAAGCAGGATTTCATTGGGTTTTATTAAAGACTTGTGTGCAGCTGTGCTGCCACAAGAAAGAGCACAGTGCCCTCTAGTTACAGTCCACTGGAACAGAGAAATCTGGGTAAACTTCTGTGTGTTCTTACTGTAACATCACAAAATTGTCTCCTTTTTCTCACTGTGTCAAAAAAAAAAAAAGTTAGATAAAGAATGCCAGGAAAACTGAGAGATTTGAAGCAGAGCTTTGTGTTTAGAGATGTTTTGACAGTGACTGAACATTCCCACACAAAAGCACATCTCACAGCTGTTGCTTTATTTTCTTTTACAGGTTAGAATCTGTATTAGCACAGCCAATAGACAAATCACCTTCTACTAATCAACTTTAAGCCCTGATGTGCTTGGAAAGGACTTAAAAAGTAGCATCTGTAGCATACTTAATGAGGTAACACATCTCACTGCACACTGAGCACTCCCTTTGCCATTCCTCACATTGTCATTGTGAATAAACCTCCAGCCCAGGAGATGAGTGTGCACTCTGTGTGTCACACAGAGATCACAGCAGCACCTGATACCTCCCCACCTTGGAGGGCTTTGGGTTGTTCTGCAGTTTCAGAGCAGTCTCAGGGTTCACTGGGGGTTTTTCCCTTTGCCCAGCAGGCCTGAGCTGTTGTCTCAGACCCATATGAACATGCTCCATGCTCTGTTTAATTATTTGGCTCTTTTTTTTTCCTGCTGATGTGAAATAATTATGAAACAACTCCCTGCTAATGTGCTTTACGCACTTGTAAGAACAAATATTGACTTGGAGTCTGGTTCCTCTGGGGATTCAGTCAACTACTGTCACAAACCTGTGGTCAGATGCACCTTAATCGTGCCCTGGTATTGATGTAAACAGGATATTCCTAAGAGTATATAGATATTATACAAATAAAATTCTGGGGTTTTTAGAACAGGATATCAGTAATAATGCTTTAAGTAACTAGAAATTAATTATTTTGTTGCTGTAAGCAGAATGAGAATAAGAATGGCAAATATGCATAGAAATAACTGAAGTTTTAATCATATGTGCATGATCCATCTGATTTGTGTTACATTTTCAGGGAGGGCTGTGTTGAATGATTTTATTTTTGTGTTAAAATCTTTTTAAGGAGTTATTATTCTTAGATGGAAAAATGGTAGAGCCTGTGACCTAAAAAGAGATTCAGGAGCATTTTAATTGATCCCCTTTCTTCAGTAAAGTAGAAGGTGATAAATAATTAGTCTTCCCTGAAGCATAATTAATAAGTTAGGCTTCTGATGAAACTTCATTTAAAGTGTTTTGAAGCAGAGTTTTATTTGTTGCATGTGTGCTTTCCCTAGTTACCTCAAGCTATAACTACCTTACCATCAGCTTATCACTAATTAAGCCAATTTATATGTTTTTAAAGGTCAGAAATAATGGCTCACAACATTCCTCTAAGGGATGAAGCATCCAGTCCTATGAGTCACTCTTTGGATGGTCAGTTTGACATAAAATAATGAGAAGGATGCTGAACTGGGCTTTTTTTTCCTCCTCCCAAAGCTAGTACTGTGTTTTGAGCCTTGTTTTTGTGTGTTTCTCCTCTTGAAAAAAGGTAAAAGGTCAGATGATTAAGTAACACTGTATATAGGAAAAATAAGAGGCCTTTTTATTCCATTGCCATTCTCATACTGATAAAAGACCACTTTTCTTTCTGGAAAAACTAGCTGAGCTGTCAGTGGTGCCTGTATGATTCCTGCTCTCTTTCTTACAAACAAATATATGGAAGTATTCCAGACAACAGAATGTAAAAAGTAAGATTTTTTTTTCTGTTTAGAGCTAAAGGTGTTTTTTCTAGAGAACCTGTTTCATTCTGCAGTAGAAGTAATAAATACCACAGTCACCAATTTCTCAATACATTTATTTTTCTGTTGAAAAACTAGGCAAATTAGAGTCTTTATGGAGAGAGTTTCAAAGACAGAAATTAACCCTGATTTTTGGTTTTCTTCTCTTCAGAGGTTAAGGATGCTGTGAAGATTCCTGTGCTGGTTGGGTCTGGAGTGACTCTGGAGAATGTGAGGAATTACCTGGATGCAGATGCTCTAATAATTGGTTCATATTTCAAGAAAGAAGGATATTGGGCAAATGCTGTGGATCCTGACCGGGTGAAGAAATTCATGGAACACATAAGGAAACTGAGGGAATGAGTTTGTCAGCAAACACTGTTTGTTTGTGTGTGTTTGTAGAAATGCAGTGTGGTGCATGCTATGGAATTAAAGCACAAATTCGTGGCCAAATGGCAAATAACACCAAATAAAAATGCACATCACCTCCATAACTAGCTGGGGAGTTTGGTGACACACTTCACAGTAACCTGGTGCCCTGGTGTTTGCTTCTAGGCAGAACATTGCTGTGATGCTCAAAGCTACCATCAATGCAAAGCCAGCTCCAAAATCTTGTGTGAAATATTCTCTCCTATAAGTTAAAGGCTTATGGAGTTTAAGAATTTCTAGAAAATACTCATCACAGGTGAGCTGAGTTCTGTTTTGCCTTTAAATACAATAGGATGCCCTAAGTTTACAGCTAAAAATGTTGTAAATTGGACAAGTTAATTAGCCTTTCAATTTCTCCATCTGTAAAATGATGATAATAGCACCTACATCACACAGGGGCCATAAGACATAATGAATGAAAAAATGTATAGCACTTTCATCTCTCCAAATGAAGGGCTCTTTTAAAGTTCAAGATCATTATTTTTTCATTAGAATTATGCATTTATATAATTGCTATATTTTTGTAATACCACACAAAAATTTAAGATAATTGGGGTATTGATTTACTTACAATACTTATTAGAGAATAAATGTAAATATTTAATTACATTTTAAGTAGATTTGGAATGTAGTCAAAATGCTTTTGCAAAAACTGGAAATTTTAATAAAAGTTTATTATTTTTCAGCAAGCACCTGAAGCTTTGTACCTCTCTAGTAATAGTGATGTAAAAGACTTTCTCGGAATACGAGATATAATTACAATAGAACCCTTTCTACCAAAGCCACAGGTAAACAGATTTTCTTTTTTTAATGTAAAATGTAGAGGAATAATATTACAGTCTCACTGTGTATTTTGTAAGAGATTCCCCTCGAATTTGATCCTTTAGCTCTAAAGAATCTTAAAGGAACCCAAGGAATGCCTGTTACATCATGGCTGCACAAAATGTGGGCACGTGTTTTCATTCCTTGGGACTGGGAGCTCAGTTTGTCCTCTGGGGTCTCTCTTTTTCCTTCACATGTACACATCAGGCTTCTGCTGATGCCAATGAAATTTAGATTGTGGATAGCAAAGCAAGTATACAACCATGGGTTTTGTGGCAGCTGGCAGAGCACCCATGCTTCTCTGAACAAGATACATCCTCCTTCCAAAGACAAAAAGATTTTCACGATACTCAGTTTTGTTAACATAATGGTGATTCCACAGCATCACAGTATGAGATTGTCTTCTCAGGTTTCTTTTTTCTGAACTGGTCTGTTTCCCACATGACTCCCATCAAAAGCCATGAAATCTCTTTGGTGTGTTGACCTGCTGGAAAAGAGGTTCTTTAGGCCCTGTGGCAACCATGGCTTTTCTCTCTTTCTCTCCTAAAAGCACTGACACAGCTTCAATGCACAGAAATCCTTCCAGGTGCCTGGCTGTTGTGGCTGGCACTGCTTTGTCAAAGTTCACATTTACACAAACATTTTAAATCTGTGTAGTGGTGCTTCCCTCAGAACCAACAGTTGTGTCCCAACCCCATCCCCGTGCCAGCAGGAGCACCCCTGTGGCCTTAAAGGAGTCAGGAGAATGATTCTAGCTGGAACCTAACCCAGCTTGTACCAGCCACACTCAGAGGGTGGGGAAAGGAGAATTGAGGTCATGTTCCTCAGTCCTTGAATCTGCAGCTCTCACTCCAGGCTGTTGGTAGAGGCAGTGCAGAATTATTTAAGGATGGTGAAGATGCTTTTTGAATTTGTATTCCACACAGCCACAGCATCTCTGCCAGGTAAAGCAATGATCTGGTTTAGTCTTAAAATTCTTAGCCTGAGTAATGAATGTTATTTTATGTCTGTATTGTGAAAAACACCACATTAAATTAAAATAAAGGTAAATTCACTTAGATACCAGTAATATCAGTTGGCTTAAAGCAGTACATATGTTTGATCTTTGTGCATTTAGGACTGTGTTGTGTATGTTTCTATACAGCATTGCAGAGAAGATTTAGTGAAGGTTGTCCCAACAGGTATGCACTAATACAATTGTTCCCAGCTTTAGAAGTAATGTTCAGTAAATCTGTGAGCTTTAAAGGCTGACATGCAAGCAGTGAGCACTGGTGCTCTAGTGCCACAAGAGTAAAAATCTTTAGTCAGGTGAAAACTACAACAGATAAACTGATAAGGACTGTTCAGTGGTGATAGTTGTTTTCAAAGAAAACAACTTGTCACATTCAAAGTCCCATTCACCACTGTGAGTATGAGAATTTTGTGTTTGCCAATGTGTTTCTTGCATTGGTTTCTACTTACTCACATCCTAAAAACTCAGAAGTGCCTGAAACTCACATGGGTTTTCATCTGAATAAAAGGAGGGGGTAAGTGAGGACTTCCTCAGTGCTCTATGCAAGGTCTAAAGGCAGTTGTGTTATACACAGTAGTTGTTTGAGACAGGCCTCAATGAGTTGGTGTAATACCCATAATAATGCAGTGAATACTGTAGACAGCACTTTCCCTGCCAGGATCTTGTGCAGCTCACCACTGTGTAAGGAACACCAGCACTTGTGGAAGGACCAGGTCATTATTTGGGTCTGTATTGTTACATGTGAAAGGTAAGTGCAGAATTTAGGGAACAGGAGTAAAGGAAAGCCGATTTTCAAGCCTGAAAATGTGACTGATCACCAGCTCTATATCATTCTTTGTGCCAAAAGTATTTGTGTAGCAACATTAAGCATCTGCTTGCCTGTTTCACACAGATGCTGTAAGTAGAATTTGACCTTTTGTTCAGCAAGTGTTTGAATATTTAACGTGACGATATTAAGTTATCAGAAAGGCTGACTCTTTTGGGAAGACTGTTCAATTTTTATACAGCCCAAGTTAAAAGTACTTTGGAGCATGAACAACTTCAGAGCAGAACAAAGCAGCCAGTGCTAATGTGTAGAAACTCCAGAAGTAAATAACAGCTGTTCAAGAAGACTTCTATTAAATATGTATTAATTAACTTGAAGTGCATCACTTAAATATGTGAAGAGATAATCTTGTGTTAATTTACATTAAAACACACAGCACTTGTTAGCCTCATTACACCACCCTAAGTATATCCTAAGCTATCACCTCATCTTACACTGAGCATTTTGTTGGGTGTTGATTGCTTTCGATTTGCCCTTTTAAAATGTCAGATAGTGGCCTCCATTTCTTGTTGGATCTCTTCTTTCTCTCAGGTTTTGCTCTTGCGTAGTTACAGTTCTTACTTGTGTCTGTTCTGTGCTGAGCAGAAAGAAAAATAACAATAGGTTGTGAAAATATAATAGTAATTGCCCACCTACACTTCACAGGTGGGTCCTGCTGTTAACCTGTGAACCAGCAGAGAATGTAAGTGTCCATTTGTATAGGAAAATTATTTTATGTGAAGATTCAGTATCACCTTTAGACCAGGAAAGATAGATAGTGAAAGGGAGTCTCTTTAGTGAAATTATAGATAAATAAAACTCAGTGCTAACAATAGTGGTCTAAATCAATGTATCAGTGTTCATAAACTCTCATTCCATCCATAAAACAAGTATTTTTAAATGGACTTAAGTAAAAACCCATCTTTCTTTCTATTTTGGTGCTGAAAATATACAAATTTACAAGATTTTATTTAGTGTCATTTTAGTAGGTTATCCAGCTGCTGGGCTCTTCTTTCATCCGTTATTTTGGCTCCGCAGACTCCCCGATCACAAGTTGGAGTCCAGTTCTTGTTTCCCACACCTATCCCAGCACACTCCTCACTAGGGGGAGACTGAGGAATGTGAGAACTCGCAGCCAGACCCGGGCAGAGCAGGAAGGACAAATGAAACCAAAATATTTGGCATTAGCAGAATCTTGACGTCCTCGACATTGCATGGTTCTCCTGGGAGAAGTGAGGGGGATTGTTTGCTCTACTTTCAGGTTGTTTGCAGCCTCTTCAGTTAAGACTGTAAATTTGCACCTAGGTTGTTTTTCCAAGATTGTCTTTGCTGTATTTGTGCTCAGGGAGACATTTTTTCCTAAGTGAAAGCTGGATTTGCAAGGTAATTATGGTGATATGGGAAGTGCTGCCTGTAGAGAAATCCAGGCTTGGAATTTACAGCCCTTTGGTTCAAGAGCAGTTTTAGATGCATGTATCTTCAAAAAAAACCCTTTAAAGGTGACTTAAGTTAAACTTTCACTTACTTTGCCCTGACATCCAGGCAGTGTTTGCTGTGCTGAGGAAGTTGAGTTTAGGAATAGAACAGACTGTGGCTTTTTTCTTGGGCAATTACAGTGGTTATCTCTGACCTAAAGGATGTGTTTTCCAGAAAGGATAGAGAACTGGGCTGAGATGCTGTTTTTGTGGGCTGAAATGCTATGGTCTGTAGCAGAACTGACCACCCCTGCAGTGAAGATGTTTTTCCTAATATCCAGCCTAAACCTCCCCTGGTGCAGCCAAACTAAAAGGCCAGGTGGTCTCTAGTGAAATCCTGAGAATAGTAGATGTTTTTTCACCCTGATTTTTAAAAGCACAGATAATTAAAGGTAGAAAAATTCTTTCTGCAATGCAAGCAGGAAAGCCTTTCATGTGAGGTAAAAGGGTTGCAGTTCACAACATAATCTGTTTCTTTGCTTACAGTTAAAAGCTTTAGAAGCAGTAGAGCTAAGGAGAGCCTAAGATGTTTCTTGTTAAACACTTAAAGATAGGAAAAGATGTGTGAGGGTAATTATCTTGATTAAAAAATTTGATCATCTTAAATAGGTATTTTTCAAGGTGCTAAAAAGGGATTTTGCTGATTTGGGCTGAAACTACTACTCTCTATGTTTAACTCCTCTCTTTCCTGTCACTCAAGTTTTCATTGTTTCATGAAGTAAATTTCAGCCAGCAAATGTTAGTGTTTCATAATTTATTTTTCAAAAGGATATCACTCCTTTAAAAATGAGTGATGAATGAATGAGAGATGTTCATGAATGGGACAGAGATGCTGTTTGGGGCATGGATTACTGGGTTACTGGGTGTTTTGTATATTAAAATGCAATTTCTCCCTCTGTCCTGCCACCTGTGCAAAGGGGGATGGAATATTCAGTGTACGAAGTAGGAGCTGCTGAATTGGTGAGTATTTAGGACCTTTTTATTACTCAGTGAACAGCATTAAGTATGAAAATATAAGTTAAGTGCAAAAAAATATATATACATCTAAATTTGGCAAATCTGATATGAAACCAAGTATTCAGGATAGTAGTTGAACTCGGAATTGTTTCCTTTGTGCCTGGTCACTGTGTCAGTTGTGCTATGTCATATTGCTTCAGAAAGAGGTCACAAAACAGGGACCATTGAAATTGTGTTTCATACAAATGTAGGAGGAATCCCAAATTCAGCAGTAAACAAAGATGAAAAGGAAGGCAGCACAATAAGGGCAAGAAAAGATGCTTAAGTTTCCTGCAGTTCCTGCCTCATTGTTTATTCCAGCTTCCTGTTTTTTCAGTCTGCTTCTCAAGCCTTTCTTGTGCATATACACAGATTATAGTATGCACAAGAATAAGCTGAAGGCAGAAACTGACTTAATGAAGACATTCTTGTGAGAGAGAAAAGATTTTGTTGTCCACAGATGCGCAAAGAAAAACAGAAAAGCAGCTGCCCTTAGAAATGGAGTAAAAGTAGAGCTGAGTGCCACGTCAGGATGCTTTACTCAAAATCTGGTGTGTTGCAAGTCTTTGAGAGCTGCTGTACTGTTGTGCAGGGATGTAACCAAGAGGTGAAACAAGAAGCTTCTGTAAGTCTCATGTCTTAGATACTGTCCTGAGCAGTGCTGACACTTTGCCAATTTTCAGATGGCAAATAAGGATAAAAGGAAATTACTTTCACAACTCTGGTATAGATGACACTATTAATGATCAGTTTTGTGTTAAAAACTTCTCTTTCCTTAAGACCAAGCTATAGAGATAGTCATGTGCTGTCATCTTTCTGTTAGAGGAGGGTTCTGAAGGGCAGAGGCCCTCAGCCCACTAGTTCCCATCTCTGTGGGAAATTAGTTTGTCTTTTCCAAAATCTTTGAGGGCAGGGACAGTATAAATGTGATGGAAAAAATTTGTGTGGCAGGTCGGATGGGGAGATGAGGTGAAGTGGAGCTGAGATAACAGCAATGAAGTGAAGGCTTCTGGTCACTTGCCCTGCAGAGTTAAAGAACTAGGGATGATGGTTAGCAGCAATTAGTAAATTTAAGGAATATCTGCACTACACCCACAAGGCTGTGAGCACTGGCATCTGGGTAAATTGGGCTGGTTTATTCTACTCCTTGTGTTATTTGTTTATCAGCTGAAGCATTTATGAGAGCAAATGCAGCTGGTGGCATTTGGGCTGTGGAAATTATAGTTTGTAATATTCTAACAGTAATTCGAGAGTTTAAAGAATTCTGTAACTAATATTTCAGTCATGCACTGAAAACCTTCAAGTTTTAGGATTTTTTTTTTCTACCTTTATCAAATAGCAAAAAATTCTATAGGATTCCTCTGAATTACTAACCATGGCTGCAGCAGCATACCTGGTGAAATAGTTCAGTGGTCCAGTCTGCGTTGACAACTCCTATGTAACCAAATACAGGAGAAAGAGAAGAGGAAATTTGTAGGGCTGGTAGTGGCTTGTATTTTTCAATAATTTATCGAGATTCGAGAGCACAGATTTCCTTTGGGAAATATTAGTTCTAAGGTTTACAAAGTGCCTCAGTTGTAAATACCCATAAAAATGACAATTTGGTAGGTCATATTTATTCTTAAGCAGGTCAAAGGACATTAGCGTATTCCTACTGTGTAAATCTGTCAAGTACAGAATTTCTTTATGCTCCCAAATCACAAAAGCACCTCTTACAGTCAAGGAGAAAGCATCACATTATTGCCAATCAAGGACAACAAGCAAGAATATTGATCTCTACCCAATAACTTTTGCCCTGCTCACTAAGTTTTTATTACTGAAACTGGACACATCAAGGGATTGGATTTAATATATACATATAGTGCTGATTTATTACAGGAGGAGAAATATGGTCTGGCCTTACTTCTGGCTCAGTATTTTAACACTTATTTTATTCCTTGCATGGAAGCTTTTTCTACAGACGAAGTGTAAGATTTCCAGCTAGCTCTGGATGGGCACAAATCTTCAGCTTGCAGAGGTACATTGATTTATGGGTGTACAAGCATCCTACCTTTGGTGGCTTTAGAGTCATGAGTCTTGATTTTAGGAGTTTATGTATGGAAAAGTCTGTGTAGGGGGATTGTTAATTCAGAGAGACGTAACTAAAGCTTAGGGAGAGAGATGGGGAGATTGAAGGGCATGTGGGCACAAAAGCTCTGGGTGCTGCTTGCTGAGCCTGGTGTGAAGATGTGTTGGCTTTCTGCTCATCTGTGGAGCTGTGCATGTAAAACCCTTTGTATACAGGCTGTTTAGCAGTCACAGGTAGTGGAATGAAACAGAGGGACAGCATCATGCATCTTGGTCTCCTCTTGGTGAAACTTCATATTTTTTGGTCATTTTTGTTGATCACTGCAGAGGATTTGGCCTGCTCCACAAACACAGCATCTTTGAACTCTGTCCACAGTGATCACCATGGCTTAAGGCAGAGGTAGGATCAATCAGCTGCTTTTTAGAAGAGAAGTGCATCTACAAAACTGTTCTTCACCACAGAATTACAGAACAGTGGACAATGGAAGGAGCATCTCTTCTGACCCAGCAGCTCAGAGCAGTCAGTAAATCAGGTTGCCCAGGATCTTGTCAGGTTTTGAATGCAAAGATGGTGTTAACACAGCCTCTCTGGGTAACCTGTTCCAGTATTTCTGTGGTCAAGGGTAAGCTACTGAGTCAAAAATACAGGCCCATGTAAGTCAGCAGGACCAGATACCTGTTTATTTTTCATCCTAGAGAGCAGCCAACTCCCTGTGTAATTATAAGCCCTGATGGCTTTTTACCTGTCTAGGCAAAAGATATGAGTTTTGCTTGCTTTTTGGCCTTTCAAGAGCTGGTCAGCCCTTTCACAGAATAAATGCATGCAGAAGTAGGTGATGGATTTGCTGCTCATGTTCATAATGCTGTGGAGAGAGCTGGAGAGGCCAGACCCTACTCTCCATCATTTCCTGACGGAGCAAGCAGAGGGACACACACTGAGTTTCTCCAGACATGTCCTTCCCACACCAGATATTTTGTCAAGAAGTTATGTGCAAGGATTGTGTGTTTGTCAGGGTTTCCAGATGTCAAGTAACCCCAGCCTTTTCTCAGCACACAAGCAAATCCTACCGTGCCTGTAGAGCAAACCTGACACTCCCTGGGAGTGCCCCTGCACGTGGTGTGCACACTCCCACTGCATCTGATGTGGCTGGGGGTCCTGTGCATGTGCCCTCCTGTGGATTCCCACAAGCACAACAAATTGGATGTGACCCAAACATTTTGGATTAACTCTGCGTGTTCAGACCATGTGTGCAGCACATGTACCCACTGGGCTGGTGGTGCTTTGAGGGTTGGACACTAGTGCTTCTACCACACAGCTCTTGGGGATGCATTTGAGTGCAGGAAGAGTTCAGAACAGGATCATGGCACAAGCAGAAATCATACTTTTTACTGGGAACCTCTAGGAAGAATTCTGCCCTAGGAAGAAGCTGATTTTTCAGATTCTTCAGCCTCCTGACTTGTTACAGATAATTGTGTAGCCAGCCTTACCCTGCCTTCAGGGTGCTTACCTATGGCACAGATTTCAGAAGGATCTGAGAAGGCAGTGGCTTTTGATTTTGCATCTGTGTGTCTTAACTAGAATGTAATTTCTTCACCAATGGGAATTCAAACCAGAAAGGAGAGTGAACAATGCGGAGTTGAGATGAAAATATGACCCAGGGTATGCATTGTCTACTTTAAGTGTCAGGTGAAAATGCTGAGTTCTGCCAGCTGCCCTTAAAATCACCTCTCAGGATCAAGCCTAGAATGAGAAAGTGACAATGACTTCCATGTCACCTTTTCAGGTAAATACAGAAAGCTGTAGTTGCCAGAGCAGTGATGAATCATGATTTCCTTCCATCCAAAGAGCCTTGGGCTTTTTCCTCATTCAAACATTTAACTTACTTGCAGGGCTGACAGAAAAGCAGTAGATTTTTTTTTCCAAATATCCATTTGCCTTTCCATTTATCTACTTTGATCTAAAATATAGAACCTGATAGATGCCCTAGGTAAATCAAACATTTTCCGTCTGCCAAAACGGTTTTGCAAATGCTTATTTCATGCCATTACCATTTTTCTGTTTCTAGCAGTAAATCAAAAAGTATCAGCCATTCATCCACTTTAAAAGTAATGCCTTTCCTTTGCATAATTACACATACCCAGTGGAGATCTGTGTGCACAGTAAATCTATTCCTTTAAAAGGTTTCGCCTTAAGTACCACAGTGACATAAATTGGTGAAGCGCAAATTTATTTATTTAAAAGGTTTATTCTTTTAACTGGTGCAGTAACTGTTATACATCCATTGTTTGGTTTGGGTGGGGAGGGCTTTTATTAATGTATCAGATTTAATTTCGCAGCAGATGTTTATGTAGAAAGGTCTCACTCCTTACAGGACTTCAAGCAATTGATATGCGTGTGTAATTTATTCTCATTACAGGTTTATTCTTAACTGGTGTTCAGGGGGTCTTCACTGTATCTCTAGTAGATCCTTGAGAATTAAATAGTTTAATGAATGTAATGAGCAAGCCTTAAAGAAGTAGATGGAAAACAGAATATGGATTTGGGTATTACCTCTCCAAATTTGCAAATAACCTAAGTGTGATGTTAAAAGGGAGTGAGAAATTGCCAGAAATAAATGTCTTCAAGTAATAAATGCCCCGCATGGTATTTTGGCAAAGCAAAGATTTAAAAAATGGATCTTTTCATCATTCTCATGTAAACTTGCTCATCTTTGTAAGTCATGCTTGTAGCTCTCAGGGGTGTCAAACCTAAAGCAGACAAGCCCAGCTGGTGGAAGCCTGGGAGTGAAATGATGAATTTTTTAGCAGATCTGAGTTTATTTTTAGGCTTTATAGAATTATGTTTCATTTCCCTGTGAGTGAAATTGTAGGAAGTAGCTTAGAAGAAAAACAAATTAAGAAACTTCACCAGAACAGCAAAAAATAGCAAAACACTGGACCCTAACTACAGTTGAGCACAACATATCCTGATTGCATTTGAAATTGTGGCTACAGTTTAGTCCTGCAAATATTTACATACATGTTCAGTTTAATGCATATGAGAATTCTTGAAACAAGCAGTAAGTCTGAAGAGACAGCAGACTGCAGGCTAGGTTATGGCATGGGGAACTGAACAAAATTTCTAGTGCAATTGTATTTTCTGTGGATATGTTTTCCATGGTGCTGAATGTGGGAGTAAAATTCCAGGTGTCTGGATTTTGTCAGGTTATGCAGTAAAAGAAGTGTAAAAACATTTTGGGAGAGAGGAGAGTTCATTGGAAGGTTTTAGGTCTGGAATCTTGTTTGGTTAGTGAAGATAATTTCATTAACATACACAATCAACATATTCAACCATATGATTTCACTCTATCCATTTTTTGCTGGCATTACAGAACTGTCAAGTCTTTCCTACAGTTAAAAAAGAAAAACTATGTTAGTATCCGAAGCAAGTCTGGGAAAATGCCACAGACCTGGGATGAGGAGATGTGTATGATAGTTACAGATCTGGCAAGGGCTGGTTTTTTGCAGGAAGTTTATCACATGCAGCTACGCATCCCATGTCCATTAAGGTCACTCTTTTGAGATTTCATTTTAAGTGAATTTGGCTTTTGGGGTTCTCTTCTAGTACATGGAGTAGATTGGATATTTCCAACTATCCTTTTTAATCAGAATTAATGGTGGTGCTGCCATGTGGTTTTGCCTGTGATAGAAAGTGGATTAGCAAGTGACAAAGACGCCTCTTTGAATCCCATGTCCTAGAATGTGCTCCTGGGAGTGCTGGGGACTGCAGCCTTCCCCACTGAAACAACCTCCCCTCTGTTCTGCAGTTGGGAACCAAAGGAGCCACCTTAAAGGGTGGGAGAATACCTCAGCTTCCAAACTGGCTCAATCTTTGTCTTCCCATGCTGTTCGCATCGATGCTAATCAATGTTAATTACGGTAGTGGGGCTTGTGATGTACTCATTATAAAAGCCATCCTATTTTTCTGTGCTTGTACAGTCTGTCACACAATAGAGCCCTGATTGGGGTTCCCTAGATGCTACAAATAGTAATACAATTTGTTATAATAATGAATATATGGTTCATGGTGTAAGACTACCAAACTCTGTTCTTGGAGCTTGAAAGCATCACTTGATAATTCTGCTTGCTGTTACCACTGATATGGCATTCTGGATGTGTCTTGACAGTTGGGGTCTCAGCAGCAAACCAAAACAAAAAAAGTTTTTGTTTGTGTTTCAATAGGTGTTTCTTTTTAAATTTGCATTTGAGTCTGTAGGGTTTTGGTGTATATATATGCTTGAAGTTAGCTGTGCTTAAAAGCTCTTCTGATTCAGCATCCTCACTGTGCTGGGCTCATGGTCCCACCAATCCATGACTGCACTGGGAGCTGGTGGGTGCTGAAGGATGGGGTGCCAGGGTGTTTCTTTCCCAGGCTGAAGGTGAGAGGTGCAGGAGTAGGAAGGTGCTTCATCCCAGGTGCTGAGCAGCTGCTGGGTGTAATTTTCAACAAGGGTTCCCAGACCCTGCAGGGGCTGGAAGTGGGTGGAAGCCCAGAGCTGGGAGCTGGTGCTTTCCTTCCTCCCAAAGCTGCAACCTCCTCCTCCTCCTTTACTCAGAGCTGACACCCAAGAGGTGCAGTCTCCTATGATGAATTTGGTTCAGTCCTACTCTTATCCTCACTGGAAATTTCAGCACCATTGTTTATATTAATTAATTTGTATAAATAACTACAATTCATTTCCTCACTGCACTACCTTTGTGAGTTTTGGTGACTTACATAGACTCTTTTTCTTTTTTTTTTTTTCCCGAGAAATTTTTCAACAGTATTATTGCTTGTTACCTGGTTTTTCATGGATATTTGTTCCAGTCCTGTTTTTTAATTCCCGCCAGACTGGATGCTTGAATTTTAGTTACCTACGTGCAGTTTAGGTACTGATTATCTGCCTGACTCTAGTTTTCTGCTAGAGTGATGGCCAAGCCTGTGTACAAAAATGTGTTAAATAGTTTAGATGTTACATTACCTCTCTTGAGTGTGTATGTTGTTTTAAGAGGAATTCAAATCAGTGGAGAGCTACTTCTGTGTCTGTAATTAATTTAAAATATTTATTATAGCAGCTAGATTTTTCCCTGTTAAGGGTGCTTTACTGAAATTTCATGATCTACAGCACACCCTAGTGATATCTGGAAATCATGAAGTTAACACCCAGTGAATTTTATTTCCTTTGTGGTGAAGCACATCTTAAGACTCCAACACGAAAAGTCCAGGAAAGTAAATGCCTAAATGCCTTTGTATCCAAGATAGGAAGTGGGTTTATAAAGCAAAAAACAGCCTTAGAAACTGAGACTACAGGCTAGTCCTCTGTGAAAAGAGCATCTGTATAATGAGTTCATCTGGCTTGCAATCTATAATGTTTGACATGTGTAACAACATGGGGAAAAGCAGCCCAAGGTTATGTGGGAAGAGTGAGAAATATCTTTTGGGTTTCCATTTAGACTAGAGAGAGCAACTAGATATAAATAAAAGCATTGTGGAAAAAACCTGCAGGCAGATTTCATAGGTCAGAAGCACGAATGATCATTTACTCTCTTATTTAGAACATTAAAATTTATGCTATGTATTAAATTCCTCCTTTTTCAGGATGTTAGGTCACTTGGCTTTCCAGGTGGTGGTACCTTTATTTAGTTTTGAGTGGCCATCAGGATCCATATGATCCTGCAGAGTTGTGTGCACCTTGCTAACTTTTTAGGCTATCGTCCACTCAGTTTTTCCTGGATTTCTGTATTTCAGTCATTTATTTTCTTCTGATTTGTCTAAACACCCATGACTGTCAAGGGTTCTGAATTGGCTGCTATTGACCCCTTGATAGGGTGAGAGGAGAAAGCAGGTTTGAGAAGGAATCTGACAAAGAAGTGTAATTAGGTAGTCAAGAAGGAAGGCAAATATTTATCAGAGGTGAAATCAAACAGGTGATATGTGGATGACACTAAAAGAAAGTGAAAGCAATATGAACTCCAGCTTGGTTCAGCTGGAAGATCTGATCCCATATCTTTGTTTCATGTACAGAGCATTCCTTGTCTATGTCAGGCAAAGCTGAATATGGTGTCCTGCTTTCTGGTTCTCTCACGCATGAGAAATCTGTAATACTTTAGGGAGAGACGGGGTTCCTCTCAGACCTCTGCATTTCACTCCTGTCAGGTAATCCAAACAATAATGGAAATGAGTATTTTGTTTTATGTAAATAAAACCAAAAAAGTTTGCAATAATTTGTGGTATTTATTTAAATGACATGCAAATTACTTTGTGAAACTTAGGGGGGAAAGCCGCACAACTGAAACAGCACAATTGTTTCCGAGAACATTCATTTCAAATCCACATACAATATTTCATTCATGCTTAATTATTTCCCCAATGCTAGTCTAAGCATTACTAGTTTCCTTTGTCTTTTTGCTTTGGCATGCAGCGTGATTAGCAAAACTGCTTGTGCTCTACCAACTCCTGCACATATGGGGTTTAGCCTCATTGTTCAAGGGGTGGAGCAACAAGCAATATGAACACTCACGCTGCCAAATTTGGCACACGTGAGCCCTCCAAAGTATACAGATATCACCCGTTTCATTTAAATCCCTGTCTATATTTTGCATTGCCACCATAATGGCAACTCCATTGTCTGGGTGTATTATTGGAAGCAGCTTTTCTCCCATTGTTTGTGCACTGTAATCCTGGAGGTTTCTGTAGTCGTCGTGAGCAGCTTACGTGAAAGAAATCGCTTAGCTCACAGTGAACCTGCTGCCAAAGGAATGGGCCATGACTAAAGCATGAGACCTGTGATCTTCCTGAAGAAAATCTCTTCAGTAGATTGCATAATTTCTTGCTTTCATGAGACTCTGTTCTCAGGTTTGGACTCAGTATTTCCTTTCGTCACCTCTGAGGCATGATGGGAATATCGGCTGGAAAAAAGGGGTGATGATGCTGGCTGTGGGTGTGTACCCTAACAATATTTTATATTCATCTCAAATACTAGCAAAGAGACACAGCTGCTGTTTGTCAGACATTTAGGACAGTTGTTTATTCTAACTTCAGCAAAGTCTTGGCCTTTTATTCTTCTGTGGTATTGATTGAATTGGCACATCCTGCTGTGAGTCTTTCCAACAGACTTTGAAAACTTAATGCTTGTCTGCTTAGGGAAGAATAAAGAATTTCCTGGAACTTACTGTAGAGAAGGAGCTGCCCAGTTTTTTTCCCTTTCTAGCATTCAGTCACCTGCCTGGGCAGTGCCCTCTCCTCTGTGGCACTTTACTCTCATCATTGTGTATACACACACTGTTCTCCATAAAGCCATTCAGCATTAGCTGTTCTGTACAAATCATGCCCATTACTGGTTTTGCATTGCATCATTTTACTCCTGACACAGTCAATTGTGACATTTTTAAAGCAGTGGCTCCCAAAATGAGGGCTGCAGAAAGCCAGCAAAAGGTCCCTTTGTAGTTTGCAAACTTTCCAGTTCATTTCCTTTCCAAAGTCTAGCTCATGTTAGAGGACAATATCAATGTTATATAAACACTGCTCTACTCCACATTTAGCTTAGGTCTTCAGAGAACTCTGTTGCAGACACACAGGCATTATGTGATCCCAAAGACTGACGCCTTTGTGCTTCCATATGACACTGAGGGGTAACCCAGGAGACAGTATTAAAATCTGCTAAACTTTGTAAGTCTGAAAATCCCATTTTAACTTAAATTTGAGTATTTGCAGTAACTTCTGGGAAGCTTTAAATCTGGTCCATCATTGTAGAGAGTGATTCAAATTTGCCTTTTCATCTTTTTGCCTTCAACTTACCAAGATAAAAGAAAGTCAGGTAATGTAATCTGTAGAAGCTGGCCTCCCTCACTCAACTTACCCAGCTGCCTGCTACTTCTTCTCCTGCCTGCCACATTATCAGAACTCTGTCCAGGAATGCTGGAGAGAATTGTTCTGTGTTCCTTTGGAAGACTGGGGCCCTTATTCATCACCTCTGGAGTGGGTGTAAGGTTGGAAGTCAAACCAGCCACGGACCCTTGGCTCTGAAATCAGCTTCTTTGCACTTTCAGTATGTCTCCAAAGTAATGTGTGTTGGGGGCCAGAATTACACACAGCTGGACACTTACTGTTCTCAGACTCCAGAAGCACCAGTGCACATCTCTCACATGACAGAATAGTACCAAGCATGGAAATGTATAACTAATGTTATTCCAGACACTTTCAAATGTCATCCATCCTTGATACTCGAATGTTTTGTTTCCTTAACTGAATGTACAGTAGGCATTATAGATCTGATTTTGACGTTTGTCTACTTCATGTATGTCCTGTGATTACAATTTTGACAAAACCTCAGATGCACTATTTTAGACAAACTCGGCCAAAAAAAGTGGCTGTAGGAGATGGGGATTTTTTTTAGCTCTTCTCTGGTATTTTATGTAGCTATTTTTTAGCCAGGTTTTGATTTCCACATCAGTGTTCGTCCATGCTATAACCTATAAACATGTAAGCTAATTTCAGGACACTGACTTTTACATTCAGATTACTGTAGCTTTTTTCTGAAAAGGTCACAAAATGACTACACCAGTAAACACCATTAGTGAAGTAGGTTGCTGAGGAAGTAAAAAACCAGCATAAATGACTACTGTAAAAGAGGGTAAAAAAGAACAGGAGATAGGTTATTCCATGTGCAGGTATGAGCATGCCTAAAGTCCCTTTAGCTTGAATAGTGCTAGCTAGCAATGTGTGCTCTGTTCCAAAGCACCAGCCTATATTTTTGGATCATCTTTCAAGACTGAGATGATTTAAGGCAATTAATAGTGTTTTGTGACCTTCTGCACCAGTAGTCCATCTTTTTGGCATTGAAACTGATTTTGCCCAACTTGGCATTTTATCACCTAGGAGTACATGGGGAGATCAAAGAGACACCTTTTACAGCAGCAGTGGAATGATTCACTGTTCTTCAAATTCACCGTTTCTTACAAGCTGATGAGGCAAACCTCTTCTTTGCTTAATATCACATAAGGTACATTGAAAGGCTGTGAAGAGGCAGATGTTCTATAGCTTCACTTCATATGCAAAAACCTGTTATTCTTTATTTGCATTCAATTAGAAGTCAGACCCCGATGAATATCTAATGTAGGAAATGGGGAAAAGATTTGCCATCAAGCATATGCTTTGCTTGTAGTGGATTTCAGTAACCTGCTATTGTGTCTTCCTGCAGTGATTCGGTCATTTCTACTGCATTATTTACACCTTCCAGCTCAGGGGTAAAGAGTGTTAATAGTGACAACTGGAGTTATGTTCCTGCTCTTAGAAATGTTGCCTTTTCTCCTTCCTTTAAAAAAATCATTCTGCAGTTGCAAATTTCCCTTACTAAGTAGCTGTGTTTAAGGATTTAAATGCTGTAGCATTACTTCCATATTCATTTTCTTTTTTTGATAGAGTTGTGCCTTGTTTGATCCTGTGAAGGCTTGCCATTCTCCTGGCAATCCTGAGTATATTATGAGGAGCTCAGAAGTTATAAAACTGTTGTGTTGTCAAGAAGGGAAGGTTCAAATGATCACTGTAATATGAAGCAGAAGTGGCAGACTGTTCCAGAACAGCTGCTGTGATTGCTGTGACCCTGTATGAGCACACACACCAGGGTATTACAGTACCTAGGGAGAGATGGGAGTTATCTGGAGCCCGAGACATCAGAGAGAGGGATAAGCAAAGCAGATTTTCATCACTGCAGCACAGTGTTTTCCAGACTTTGGGGGAAAATGACAGGAATCTCATACTCTCCTAAACTGGGGTGTGATTAGAAACTTGCTTTGTTACATCTTCCATCCTTTTTCTTCTCTGCTCCCACCACATGTTCTGGAGAACACATGACATTTCTTCCTTTTTTCCTCTCTTCTCTTTGCTTTGATCTAACATTGTAAACTCAATCCATCCAAGCAATGCATTGACACAAAAGGAAAACCTTGAGAGTATTTTTAGATGCTCTGCAAACTTAGACAAACAGATCAATATTACCTCATGCATGCCTCAAGCTTGGAATGATTTTTTTTGTCCTGCCTTTGTGATAATAAAAAATTTCAAGATTTTGAGGGAAAAAAAAGGGTGCAACTTGATGAAATGATGAAACTAATTCTGTCACATACAGTTGCCTAATCCTCATGTTTTCTCTGGGATTCTCTAGCACAGAATAAAATGTAGCGAAACAAACGTTTTTCTGTGCAACAAGATTAAGTGTCTCATCTTGAAAAAAAAAAAAAAATCTGTCAGGGTTTCCTGTGAAGGTAATAGGTGTTTCAGATAATTGGATCAGGTGTCTCTGGACGGTTTCTCCAGACAGCCGACTGAGCCTGCTTCTGATGAGCATTTTCTCAAGCTGTAGTAAAGGACAGGCTGAAAGCCAGAATGAATCATTGTTTTGGTAGCAACAGCCCATCTGCAACTGAAATAATTCATGGTGCCCCTTGGCCTATCTCTTAGTATGTCAAAAGCTGTGCAAACATGAGGCTGAGGACAGACTGAAAAGGGGCTTGCAGTCATTTTGGGTTCTGCTATATGTTAGGGAAGTCCTTGACAGAAATCTGCCAAGTGGCTCATCAGACCAGAATGCCAGTGCACCACTGCTGTGGTTGATTTCTCATGCGTAGTTTTGAAACATAATGAGGATTTTTGGGAGTAAAAGAGAATGTGGTTTTTATCTTGATTTTTAAAAGCATGGAGATCCTAGTAACCTGAAGAGGAAAAGTATATAAAACATCCTGATACAGGAAATGAAATAGTGAATTAATGCTGATAAAAGGGATGAGGGAAGAGCAATGACATCTAGTATTTATTAAGAGCCCAGCTCACTGCAGTGAATACAGAATCACAGCATGTGTCAAGTTGGAAGGGAACACAGTGGGTAATCTGGTCCCACCTCCCTTCTCAAGCAGAGTCATCCCACAGCATGTGACCCAGAATTGTGTCCAGACATTTCTGGAATATCCCCAGTGAGGGAGACTCCACACCCTCCATGGGCAGCCTGTTCTGTGCTCAGTCACTGCACAGCAAAGTTCTTCCTCATATTCAGATGGAACCTCCAGGGCATCAGTTCCTGCCTGTTCCTCTTGTCCCATTGCTGAGCTCCAGGAGCAGGGCCTGGTCCATGTTCTGACACCACCCTTTGGATGCTGGCAGACAGGGATGACATCCCTTCTCAGTCATTTCTTCTCTAGGCTGAGCAGGCCCAGTTCCCTTAGCCTGTCCTTTAAGAGAGATGTTCCAGTCCCTAAATACAGAGAATACGGTGAGATTATTGACAGGATTGGAGGTACAGCAGGACTGCCTTGAACTGCTCTCACTCCACCAGTTCCTAGAATTAGAAAGCACACGAAGGGCTGTACCCGGAGCAAAGCTGTCCCTGCTCGTGTTGAGGAGCCACTTCCCGAGGTGTGGATGCGGAGCTGTGGGATTCCCAGATCCCTGAGAGGAGCTGCGGGTTTCCCCAGATGCATGAGAGGAACTCCGGGCTCTCCCGAGGTGCGGCTGCCGCCAGATGGAGCCGCCGGGCAGCGGGACCTGGGCGCGGAAAACGCATCGCGGGGAGACCCGAAACAGCGCCGGGATCCAGCCCAAACCCAAATTCAAACGAGTGAGGGCTGTGCTGATACACGAGCATCCCGGAGTGCTCACCCAGGAGAGGAACGGGCACATTCCATCAGATCCTGGCTGCGGGCCGCGGACACAGCCCTATCTTAACCCAGCAGATGCAAGAACCAGATTCCTGTAAAGAACCAAATTCCCATAAAGAACCAGATTTCCATAAAGAACCAAAATCCCATAAAGAACCAGATTCCCGTAAAGAACCAGATTCCCGTAAAAATTCACAGAAGAAACAGATTTCCGTTGACTGCAGAGGAGTCAGCGTTTGTGTAAGGGTGTAGTGCAATGGCAACAGGCTGTACAGCATTAAAGGATACATACCCTACACAGTTCTCTTACATTTCCATTTTAGTAATTTCTATCATACTAAAAAACCTAATAAGTACCTACTGATGTAGCCCTAACAACCCGTGTGTAGTGGAGTAATGATTCGGTTTAGCATAGTGATTAAAAAATCTCTCCTTTGATGGTTAGCAGATTTCATTGCCTTTAATTTTGTCCCTTGGAAAGCTGCTTGCAGCTGGAATTTGGGGTGTTACTTTTTAAAAGGTACATGGCATTTAGGTTCTTTGCTCATTTTAGGAATTACATTTGTGTTTTACATCCAAATCATAAAAATCAAGAGCATCAGTAGACCTGTAACATTTTGAGTTGTTACACAGAGAGTTATTTTATGTGATCACATAAAGTATGGGGAGGTTAAGAAGTCCCCAGTGTAGCCACAGGAACGGGACAAAAATTGTGAGTAGTATTTCTCCTTCATTTTCTCATCCTGCATTTTCAATTTCTGAACAAGGAACTGACGGGAGATGGTTTATCTTAAATCAGAAATAAAATCATAACAAAGACTTAGCTTACAAAGCCGAAAACCTCTGTTATTAAACCACTTTTGAGGAAATGGCAGCATTTTTAACATTTGGCAGTAACTTTTCCAAGACTGTACTGGCATTAGGAACCAGTGTGATATTTCAGGAGCCATATGTGACACAGCTGTTTTAATGCTCCTTTGATTGCTCCTGGTGCTCTATCAGACTAGCACGCTGCATTTTACTGAGCCGGGGACTGAAACAAACCTGGACGACAAGCATGCAAAAATATTCTGAGATTAAATTGTCAGAGTAGGGCCAGGCATGTCCTAACACTGTTCTGTGGCAGGCAGCTGCTTTCCTCCTCCTTCATCCCAGCTCAGATGGCATTGGGATGTTGTGTTCAACAACCACGTTCTTAAAATCAGAGCATCATAGAATAGTTTGGCTTAGAAAGAGACCTTGAGGAACATCTTGTTCCAACCCCCTGCCCTGGGCAGGGACACCTCCAACAATCCAGGTTTCTCCAAGCCCTGTCCAACCTGGCCTTGAACACTTGCAGGGATGGGGCAGCCACAATGCCTGTCCTTCCCTATTCCAATGCCTCATCACAATCAAAGAATTTTGTCCTAATGAAAGCAATGAAAGGGAGGCGTCTTTACAAACAAACTGTGGGCCTGCTGGTAGATACAGCCAGATACTGATAGGTGAAATTAGTAATGAGGGGAACCAAAAATTCCAGAGGAATTCCACTAATTGACATAGGCTGCTGCTCACATAAGGCCGTGCTACACTCCTGGACTGAGAGAACAAGAAAAGGATACACATTAGAAGAGGCTCTGTATTAGGTGATTCGAGAAGTCTGTGCCTCTCAAGTATCTCAGCCACAGGGGAAAGAGAGAGGAAAATGCGGCCAGGAAATTGGAATAAAAAGGAGGCTGAGTCCTCTAGCAATTTGAGAGACCCCATGGGAAATGCCCCATGGCCTCTCCCTTTATTCAAACGAAGTTACAGAACTTTATTTACCCCGTCTCCTTTATGGACATAAACTTCTAGCATTGTGAATTAATTTCCTGACACTAATCTCTCATCTAAACCTACTCTCTGTCAGTGTGAACCCATTCCCCCTTGTCCTGTCACTACATGCTCCATTAAACAGCCTTGCCCCATCTTCTCTCTAAGTTCCCTTCAAGCACTGGAAGGCTATGGTGTGGCCACCCCAAAGCTTCTCCTCTCCAGGCTGAACACTCCCAACTCTCCCAGCCTCTCCTCGCAGGAGGCGCTGCCTGGCTCTGACCACCGTGCTGCCTGCTCCGGGCCCGGCACAGCGAGTGACGCCCGGCCCCGAG
>JBBMKD010000025.1:6273424-6297404 GCA_037834095.1 Argya squamiceps
ATCTCCTTATGTGTTACATATTCTAATTTACAGTGACCAACCAGCATGAGATACAAAACCTCCAGACTTTGCATACAGCTTATAAGAACTGCTATATTACTGTATTACTGTGTATTCTAAACTCTAAAGACTGTCTTCTTATCTATCTTTTCCCTGATACTTCGGCAGGGTGGAGTGGGGCTACACCCTTGGGTCCCTTAGCGTCCCATTGTTTGTTACAATCCCCGTCTTCCAGCCTGCCATGACTACATCTCAAAGCTAGCTTTCATTTCTGTTTCATTCATAGGTTTTATATTCTCAGTATCTCTTGCTAGGCAATCACATTTGTAAGCTTTTCCTGTCCCATCTTTCCCAACAGGGTTAAATCCCTGAGTGAAGGAATGAGGAGGTGTGGGCTGAAGGAAAGGGGCATTCAGTGTTGAGATTTCCTGCTGTGGTGGGGGGTGAGGATGAAGAAGCCTTAGCATGGGGCAGGATCATTTTCCAAATGGTCATACTAAAAATGATGCTTATTTCTATATTTTAAAAATTCCTGATAGCCACATCCTCACGAACTTGTTTGTTCCACTGGGATTCATTATTCCCTGTCGCTTTGCTTTTCTTCTTGTTACAGGAAAGCCAAAGTCTAATAATAAAGAATTGTTTCTCCTCTGTAACTCTGGAATTAAGAGTTGTCTAGTTTGGAAGCTGCCTTGTGACTAAAGGCATGTGGGCCCTGGCCCTTGAATGTGACGTGAGCAGGTGCAGGAATTTCACAGGCTTACTGATTCTGGAGTGAACTGCAATGTGCCTCCATCAGGCTGAGTTACAAAAAGAAGCAAAGCATTTGTGAGGAGTGATAACAGAAAATGCAAAGTCAAGCTGTGTATTTACTCCTATTACAGGTACAAAACTTAATTAAGAGCCAGAGTAGTATTTAGACAAATATATGACTGAAGTTATCAGGAAAAAAGAGGGAAAATTAAGCTTTTGTAAGAAATTTGTAAGCTGAAGTAAAGGTAATAATGTAAGTGGTCTCATTCTTGAGTGAGATGAAGAGAAATAAAGTTAGTCTTGGATGCATTTTCTCTTTAAAGTGTTTGTTTAAGCTTTCATAGTGTCTCCCAGTCACTATGGATGTTCTTCAGGCACTGAGGAAGGCACTGGAACAAGTATACCTATTATTTATACTGAAAGTATACAATAATAAGCATATATAATAAGGGTAAAAAGTACTAACTAAACTAAAAGAAATTACTCAGTTACTGTGCAACTAAATCATAACCCTCTCATTTGACTTTTTAAATTGGAAAAGTAAATAAGCCAAACAGTTAGAGAGACATTTACAGTCAAGTGCACCTTGACTTGCTCAAACAGCCTGGAGAGGTGTGGGACTGCATGGCAGGAGTTGTCCCTGTTGCTGCTTTGCACCAGGAATGAGGATGGGTTACCTGCCATGTGCAGCACTGCTGGAGAAGCTTGCAGCCCTCAGGCCTCCCAAGGACTGCCTGCTCTGAGCAGAGTGGACTTTGTTGCTTGGGGGAAAAAGTCTGAAGGTGTAACAAATCTTGTCTCAATGGACCAGGAGCTTAGACATCAATACTGGCAGTGGCTTTTGCATTAAGTGCCCCTAAATCAGTTATTGATGTTCTCATAAAAATCCCTTGAAGATGAATTCAGGCATTGTAGGCTTTCAAGTATTTCCGTGGTATCATGGGAAAAATTGCTAACTGAGTAGAAGCTGCAAATTAAGAATTTTTGTCTAATGGAAAACTGCATCCCTGTGAGTGCAGAGATGACTTTTTAGGAACAGTCTCTGGGGGTGGCAGGGTCAGTTCTGCCACCTCTCCATTGTGAGAGCCCTTCCCCCTTGCCTTCCCCCTTGCTTCCCCTCTCCTTCCCTTCCCTCCCTCCCTCCCAGGACATTGATGCTCCCATCAGTGCTGTCAGCCCTGTGTGTTGCTGGTGGAGAAGAGCCCTGTGGGCTGCCTGGCTGCTTTCTCAGCAGCCACAGTCACATCAGCTGGAGATGATCCATCCCCCTGCTGTTACCCTGATAACCTGGCACCTTCTACTGCCCTGAGCATGTCCTGTGCACCTGGGGTGGGTGGGGTGTGCATCTGGCAGATAAAAGCCTGAATGTGTCCAGTGGGTTTGGTCTCTTGAGCACCTGCAGGGGTGGGCTTTGTGTGTGTAGGAGGCTGCAGTGTGTGACTCTTGAAGAAGCAGAAAGCCTTGATCAGTCTGGGAGTACCTAGTAAGAGATTATGACACTGATGAGGCAGTTGGTGGTCTGCTGTTTTCCTTGGGCAAGGTTTTATTTAGTAGTAGAGCTTATCCTAAGAAAGTGTCCCAGGGAGTGTTTTGTTTCTGGTTTCCAACTTGAAGCTATTAGTGTTGATTGTTTGAAGGGTTTCTTTATGATTGCTGTGGATGTAAAGAGCTTTTAAAATCCTTTTTGCTGCTTTGAATATCGTGTATAAATCCAGTTAAAGCAGACACATGTACAACTCTAGGTTGATTTCTAGTCAAGGTGGGAACATTGTTGGTGAAGGTTGTGGGTAGAATTTCTGGCTGTAACTGATAAAGACTAATGCTTCCCTGTCTTTCCTAGGAGGAGCAGTGGGTGGATTGATTGGATGGATAACTTCTGGACAGTTCAAGTCAGTCCCTCAGATTTTAATGGAATTGCCTGCTGCTGAGAAGCAGAAACTCTGTGCTGAAGCCACGGCTATTGTCAAGAACTTAGACTGGACTGATGCTGCTCACCTGATTGCTCTTGTAATGGCCAATTCCAGTCTCTCAGAGAAGATGTTGGGAGTGCTGACCACTTATCTTACCAATGAGCTGAAAGCACAAATAAGATATGGAGAATAATCCTCTACAGAGCAAGCTTTTTATGCTGGAATGAATTTTACTCCCACAGTTGTGAATCTTCAATCCAACAATTACTATTTATCAATGCTATTTATAAATATAGGCCAACCTAAGTAATTCTTGAGTGTTTGGTTTTGGTGTCTGGGGGGTTTAAAATTTTTATTATAATTTTTGATTTGTGTGGATTTGTAAGGATAGTATTAGATGACTGCATTATCATGACAGTGACTTGCTATGTAATTTTGGAATGCTCTGCACTAGGACTAACTCAAATTGCTAAAGGGAATCATGTTGCTCTTAGACTAATGTGTCACTTGTAAAAAATTTCAAAGTCATTTTGTTTTATTTAAGAGACTTGATTCTGTTTAAGTGCTTGAATTTTTTTCCCCTGTGAATGACACATGAAGTGCCAACATAGCTGGGGCACTTTAAAGAATTTTACCTGCTGTTTGTTCCAGCCCTGCAAAGGAAAGTTTTATAAGGAAGTATATCACTCTACTGTGAACTCAAAGAACTCAATCCATGCTTTCTTTGTCACATTTTTATTGTAATTCTTGAATTATCTTTTTATGTATGAAATGAAGCAAATACTTAAACAAAATTTCAAGTAACAGGAAAACAAACTATGAACACTTTCAATTCAGTTTTCACCAAGGTCCTGTGCCCTAGAATGGGAGAGTGTGGCAAGCATTAAAAAACTGGGGAGCTGAATCTGCCAGTTTTATATTAGCCCCAGAATTAAGGCTGTCATTTTCTGACTGAGTCTCTACAGCTGGTCCTCTGTTTTAATTAAAATATTCATAAGAAGCCTGATAGTGATCTGTGTGTTGTTGCTTTAAATGAAATGAACTCTTTAAGAGCTCAGGCAGGCCTGTGGTGGGCACCCAGCAGTTGGCAGCAGCAGGGCTGCTGGGGTGGGCTGATGTGCCAGCCCCATTATGGCTGTAAGCACCAAATGCCATGGTGCTCAGTGTCCCAGCCATTGTTCACACTGGGTTTCAAGGCACTCCTAAGACAAGTTTGCAGGTGGAAAAATGTGCAGGTGTGCCTTCTTTCTATGTAAAGAAAGTGAAACTGCTCTGACAAGTTCATTTTTTTTTGCCTAAAATAAAGGTCTATCTCCATGTGTGCATTGAGGTTTCTATAAGTAAAGGTTTAAATGATAAAGCTTTAAACTCAGAAGCTGCTGTTGTATATATTTGATTAATTCACTTCTGCAGGTGCCATTTGCCTCTGATAATTCGGTGGAGTGCAGGGCAGTGATTGTTCTCAGCATTTGATAACACTTTTTCAGTGATGTGAAAAGGAGGTGGAAATGACTGGTAAATGGGCACTCCTAACCTTGTCAGAGTTTCATAATGCCAAGCCTGAGATCAGTGGGGTTTCAGTTTCATTGGCAGATTACACACACTGCAACTTTTTAAAGATTTTTAAAACTATATTAATTTAAAAATACCAGTTTTATGACTCCAGTTACTTTTATTTGCATTTTTCTGGTTATTTCACCAATTAAATTCAGTCTTTCCAAAACAACACACTGCTAGCAGTGGTAGATGATTGAAGGATCCAGTGGGATGCAGTTGGCATCCTGTGCTCAGCTGTTCAAACACAGAAGGAGCAGAGCTGACAACTGATTGTAAACCAGGCTGTAGGAAAAATGGGGGTTCCTGTTCATCTCTAATAGTATTTAGTGTTTAAACAGACCTTTCCAAGTTTCAGTGGTTTCAGACATCAATATCATGACCCCCATTTTACAGGTGTTCATAAATTTGGGCACAGACATAGGTAATGAATGGATTTTTATCACTTGTATCAGTGTAATAAATGTGGATGGAGTTTAGATCATTTCACTCTGATTCTCTGCTCTCCTCAGATACTCTAAGACTATTCTTTGAAATGCTTTTTATTATACCCTTAGAAGTTGTAAACCAATTAGAACTACACTCTTTGAGGCTTCACTGTAGTATAAAAGGGGAATGTGTCACATGGATGCCAACAGAACTCAGGTCCAAGTAGTTCAGAGTTCTGTACAGACCAGTCCTAGCTTGTGTCAAACCCCACTGCTGCTGAGCTCCTGAGCAGCTTTATGCCACAGAGGAGCATGCTCTTAGTCATTACAATAAATTTAACTTCTAGAGGTTTTCAGATGACTGGAATAGAACCAGAAGAAAGGAACTGAATTCTGTTTGTTCTCCATATCTTTATTTAACAGGTTTGATGCTCCTTGGAAGGTGGCAGGTACCTGTTTTCAGAGTGGTAGCAGTAGGTTTGCAGACTGGTCTGAAGCACATTTCACTTCTGGCAATGGAAGAACAGAAACGAGCTCAATTGCTCATCTCATGTGAGTTTGAGCTTAAGGCAATTAGGAAATGACCACTCCTGATGGACACCCAGTACTTAACTACTGAGGGAAAATGAGGGTGGCAGCCACAAAGATTTTGTGGTTTGTGTTTCAGTGGTTTATAGCAGTTTACATTGCTGAATGCTGCAGGAAGAGCAGATTGTGCCTTTAGTGCTCTGACTGCAGCCCCGTGCTGTGGTATCGAGGTCACCATGATTTTTGGTCTGTAGCCTTATGTGGGAATTTGGGCCAGTTTTAAAAGCACTCTTCAGCAGATTTGATCATCTGAGGGAGAAGAGCAGCTGCACGAGAGTGCTTTAATATCCATCTGTTGCTGTTCTGTGGTAGAGACATGGCTGTCCAGCACTGCATCCCTTGGTGGTGTTGGAAACAGCCACAGGCAGGGGATGGCATCTTCTGAAATCCATTCCAGCTGTGTAATGTCCAGGCTGAGTGTGAGGCACAGCCATTGCCTAGGAAACGAGGTGAGACAGTGCCAGCCGTTTTGGGAGGCAGCTGAAAGAGTCACTATGGGGAGATGTACATATTTATATAAAGAAACCATCTGTGATGCTGGTTATTAACCTGGTTTGGTTGTAGATGTGACAGAATCAAGCTAGGTTTTCACTGGCAGATGGTGTATTTTTAGTTAAAAATCCTTCTTTTTTTATTTGGGTTTTTTAAGCTTCCTGATTTCAAAATAGAAAGCAACACAAAGTGTCCTGTTAGCAATGACAGGAAATATATATACTCTTTTAAATTCAGTTCTGAATTCTGATACAGATTAGTAATTGAGATGTGCCATCTAGTGGTAATTAGATTAATTCTTAGCCTCTCAAGACTGCCTCAGTATCTGGACAACACAGTTAGTTACCTTTTCTATGAAAAGTAAGGTTGCATTCTTTTTTTGCTCTTACTCTGCTTAATTTCTACCTTTAGTGAATTTGTATTAGACTAAAAATATCAACCCAGCTACAGACTATACTAGAATTTATATGCATTCCCTGCTGAAGCTGGCTCTTTGGAGATTATCATATGTGAGCTGTGACAGCACAAATATTTACTGCAGCTGCACATCACATTTAATTATAGTGAGAAAATACAGAATCAGGCAGAGGAGGGCAGTTTACTTCTTGATTACTGAAGGACAAGTGGATTTTGTGAGCTGAGCAGCAGCCAGTTTGCAAAGGCAGATTGTCCACAGTGGAGCTGGCAAACCAGAGAGGAGTGTGTTACCTGGAGGGCTGCATTTCTTCGTGCCCCACAAAGGAGGGTGGCTCTTGGCTCGTATTTGTCACATCATCTCTCAGCTCTTGGACAGTATGAAAAGTCCCAGGGGTTAGCATTCCGTGGGCAGTTTTTCCAAGGACAGCCTCTCTCCCTGCAGGGCTGCAAGCCACAGCTGCAGAGGGCTTTGCTGGGCAGAACATTCCCAAAGGAAACAGTCTCCTTTTCTCTCCCAGAGGCCTCCCGAGGGCTGCTGGCGGGAGGGGGTGCTGTGCAACCATCGCAGGGACACACACGAGTGTCCTTGTCCTTCCTTCCCAGGGCAGCGTGGACTGGGGTTCCCCCACGGGCTGCTGCTGCCCTGCCCGTGCCTGCTGCCAGGCTGGGGAGCTGCTTTGCTGCTTTGCTGCCTTAGCACGGTTGTTGAAGGAGGCTGAATGTTCTGCAGCAGTAGTTTGGATGGCTTGGGACACTCACCAGCTTCCCCATCAGCTGCTGTGGTGTGAGGGGGTGAGGACAGCACCCAGCTGCTTGTGGAGGGCTCAAGGTGAGAGCTCAGTGGCAGTAACAGTGGGGTGTGATACTACCAGCATGTTGTCAGTGTTGGATTGTATCTCAGCATCATTTGAGATGGTTCCAGCAGTGTGGTGTGTGGCACTGTGTGCTGTGGCCTGGTTACAGGCTGCTGTGCCCTGGCAGAACTCTTGCCCTTCTCACAGGTCACAGGTTACAGCTCCTGCCTGTGCAGCACGTGGGGCACAGGTGGGGTGGAATGACTGCTGTCACCTGCTCCCACTAGCACTCACCTCGTTAGGGAGGAAGCCCTGTGCTCCAGAGGGCTGGGTGGGCCAGGACAGCTGCTCTTTTGAGGTACAATTCTGCTGGGCACACATGGCATAAAGCTATTGAGACCCAGTATGTGTCCACATCTCTTTGAGATGACACCCCTCTGATGATTGCAACCCAGTGGAGATGAGCATGCCTTTTCTCACTTTGGATGGCTTATAGGAAATTAGGGCTACAAAACTCACTGGAAGATTATCGGAAGGGGATTGTGAATATTAAAGTCATTAAGCAATTTGAGTTTGCACAGCCATACTATCATGGCTCACCTGTTCAGGGGGTCTGGCCAGGTTTGCTTGTGCACATGGAAGATGAGTCAAATCCTCACTTCATCTCCTGGTTCTTCTTGATTGTCAGGGATTAGCTAACTTTTTTGACAAATCTTTTCTTTCCTTTAGGACATCTTTTATGTCCTACTCCTGCTGCCTTGCTGCTGGCCTTCCTGTGAGCCCTTGGCCTGTTGGGCTGACTGGCATATGTGGTTTGCTGAAACTCCTGTGACTGTCCTGCTGTCAGTGCAGGGTCTTGTTCAGGAGCTGCCTGTGCTGTGCTCTCACCAGTGTGGGGCCCTCTGGGGCTGGACAGCAGGAGTGAATCCTCCCTTTGATGGAATGGCATCCCTCACTATCCAGAGAGGCCTCTCTTGTTAATTGCTCTGGTGCTTTCACATACACACACTTCCAATCACTTATTCCAAAATTCCTATTCTTGTTAAAAACTGTGCAGATCCATGTGGAAATTAAATTTTCCCCTTTTTTTTCCTTGCAGAGTTGCAGCAGCTCCAGCAGTGCCCGCTGGTGACACAGGGCAGGCTCAGGGGCTGATCCTGTGTAGCTGCAGTGGTAGGACCTGCTGAGCTCAGTCTCCATCAGCACTTTGGCAGCACGGGTGCAGCCAGAGGATGTAAAAGCAATGCATTTTTCCCCCAGCTAAAAGCTCTTACAGAGAAAGCAATAGCTTAGGGTGTCACTGCTTGATCAGCTGATGTATAACTCCAGACTAATTGAGTAGCAGCCTTTCAGCTGGGCTGGAAAGCTTTTAAAAAACCAAAGGCCTTTGCATTGAAGTGAACTAAAGCTATTAGCCCCTAATTAAAACGTGAGGTTTCATCTTTACCTTTCTAGAGATCACAGAAATCTATGTATTTTTCAGGCTGTAAGCCAGAAATCAAACATTCATCATGTAATTGCAGTAAGTGTGGGCTAATACTTCTCATTAAGTGTGATTTATGAATTCCAGAAGAGCCTACGAGGTAAATATATAAATTTATTCTGAAGTCTGCAAAAATGAAGGTATTCATTTCTTTGGATGACTGTTCAGCAGGAGGAATTTAAAGTGAACATTACAGCTTTCAACATTCAGTACAGACACTGCATTTGGACACCTGTACCTTTGCAGTTCCCTCCCTGCTCATCTTTCACCCGAGCTCACCCTTCAGCTGTCAGCAGGGAGAGCAGTGTGGCTTTGAGGCAAGCCCATTCTGCTGTGCCTCAGGAGATCTATCACCTTCTCTGGCTCTTCTGCTTGTTTGCTGGGTGACCTTGAGTAACTTCCCATCTAGATCCTGAACGTGTTTTTGTTAAACACTTTGTAATCCATCAGTAGGAAATGGTGTGTTACAGAAATGTGATAGCACTGTTCTGCAGCTAACCAGCCTCTGATCCTGCAGTCAGGACATGAGCATCAAAGGAGGAATGTAATAAATGTTAGTAGAGGTACAGCAATCAGGACAAAGAAGAAACTGCTAAGTTTTGAAATGTAGCTACTTTCTTTGTGGCAGGGGAGTGAAAGATGTACACTGATGTTTGACCTTAACTAATTAGACCCGGTACAGGAGTGTCTAACAGGATGCAAATGTTTTGTATTCCTTATTTCCTGCTCAGCTTCAGTAGGCAGGAGTGATTTAGGATGAAATTAAATCTGTCCTGTGCTCTGACATGCTGCTTTGGAGTAGAGCACTCTCAGATTACTTTGTACATGAAATCTGAAGGCAGAACGAAGGGGGTTTTATTTCTGTATCAGTCACTGAGATATGATGAATAATCTTTGTAATTTGGGTTCATTCTAAAAACATAAAAGCTTTGAAGGTGCTATTTTTACCTTGCCCTGCTGCAGCTCCCTGAGCAGCTCCTTGTGCTGAGATGTTAAGGCAAAATAATTGGAGAATCAGAATCAGGTCTTAAACATTTACAGAGATCTGAGTGTTTGCAGTGGGAGAGACCATGGAGCCAGTGCAAGTTTAGCCTCAACTATAGCCCCCAGGTGCTGGCATTTCCTCACAGCTGGAGGAGATCTGTCTCTCCTCACAAAGTGGGTAAAGCCTGTCCTGGGTGTAGGTAAGCTCATTCTTCTGATATTGGTATAGATTCCCCAAATTAGTTTTTGTTCTCATCCAGCTAACTGTTCAATTGATATTTCCTCTCCATTTCTGCCCTCTCCCTGGCACACAATTCTGTTTGATATGAATGAAAGTTTTCTGCAGGAAAGGAGCCCAGGGCAGCTCTGATTTTTGACTGCTGTCTGCATTTACCCAAACCTCTCTGGCTCTACAAATCCTACTCTTTTGAGGCAAAAATGAGGGGGTCATCTCACTTTTCTACCTTGCTCTTCCAGGTAAACTTTAAGCCCTACATAACCAGTATTTCAAAATCCTAAGTTAGAAACTTGCTCCCTTTTAGAGCAATGGAGGATACAAAAGACACAAAAGCTGAATGTAATATTTGGGCTTGAGAGAGACGGGGTGCAATAGCAAATGCTTGGTTACTCAACAAAGCAGGGGATAGGGTAAAATGGTCCAGAAAACAGTAGATTGAAGCAGAATACTTGCTGAGGTATCAGTATGAATCAGCTGCCTGCTCTGTACCTGTCTGTGAGCCACAGTTCATGAAGCAGACTTTGACCAAACTGCAGTTTATTAATGGTTTATGCAGGAACAAAGTCAGTAATAAAAGGCTAACTAGGGTGCTGGTGAGGAAGGCTCCTGGATCTGACTTTGCTGGCTTCCATAAAAGGGGCTCGCATGCTTTTTCCCAGCCATTCTCTCCAGGAATCTGTATATAAAATATTTGTTCCATAACCACAGCAAACAGCCTCCCATTGCCTGGCAGCCTCCTGCATACTTGAGGCTTTCTGCTCTCTGAAGTTTAACTCTGCAGGAGCCTGTGCTGCTGGCGCTCAGGGCAATCCTAATTTCGGATTTCCATGTCCTCAAGCCAGCCCGGTGGGACTGGGGCTGCTGACAATGGCAGCAGCACATCCCTGGTGAGTACGGGGTGAAGATTAACCCTCACATTGTGCCACTAATGATAAGTACCGGCGAGGATAATAAGGAGCACTCTTGTAGTGCTTTACATCTTCAAAGTGCTCTGCTCTTACTGACTAATTAAGCTGCCTTGTGACAAAGGTATGTATTTGTGTTGTGAGTAATGTAACTGTGCTGTATCGTTGTGCAATAGACCAAAATTGGATGGTGTCTGCAGATAGCAATCAGGAAATCAATTAACCGACTACTGGCTGCTCACACCCCAGCTACAAAGCTGCCCCATGTCCTTTGGTCAGCCTTGGCCTGTCTTTGGGAACCTCGGATATTCATGGAAAGCTGCACGTGCCAAGTGTTTAACGATGTGGTTGCAGTGTTTTGGCAGCAGCTCCATTTCCAGCCACACCAGCTCTCAGCCCTGACCAGGGGATGCAGTCCCAGTGCTCCCGAGTTAAACCAGGCACTGCTGGGCTCAGCCCAAGAGCCCCAGCTCGGTGCTGCTGCTGCTGTGCTCTGAGGACAGCATCGTGCTGGTGTGTGCTGGTGGCAAAGGAAAACGAGGTCACACTGAGCTGTGCTGCCACGGCGAGGAATAGAGGGGATGCTCTGCTTTATCTCCAAAACCTTATTTCAAATTCCAAATTTGAAGACTTCAAAACCTTACTGGGCAGCAAAGCCACCTTCCCACAGCTCCTCAGTGCCTGCCAGCAGCTGCAAACATTGCCATGAGCCTGCAGCCAGCAGAACCCTGAGTATTGGTGAGTGCCACATAACCCTGACTGCAGAGTGCTGACCTATTTTCTGTCAGGAAAGAGCTTGAGGTCACTGGGCAGATTTCTGACAGTACAAGCTCGGGGCTCAGTACAAGCTCAGGGCTCAGCAGCAAGTCAGAAGGCAACAAGAAGGTTAGGACAGAAAGGAAACCAAGAAGTAAGTGTAGTTAGGTCATTGAACAAATCCAGGTAGCAGCCTCATCTTGAATAGTCTGTGCAGCCTGCTCGGTCCACTTGCCTTTGTCCTTTTGGAGCCAAGGAGGGCATTGCAGAGCTGTGAAGGATACAGAGAATAACACTGTATGGGAGTGCACCTGTGTAAAGATGGGCTGGTTTAAACTGTTCGACCTGGAAAAGGCACCAATGGGAGGAGATTTTGTCACAGCTGTGACTTGCACAGAGATGAATTGGAGGAACAATGCTGTGGGGTAGAAGGCATGGTGCACCCCCTGATCTGGCAGAGGTGAGGGGAAATGCTTGTTCACACCGTGTGACAGGGAATTGTGGAGCTAATTGGCACAGGATGCTCCAAGTGCCAAAACAAAAATGTGTTCAGAAAGTGATTAGGCAGATTGAGAGTGAGGACTGGTCACACGGGGCCAGGACAAACCACAGCCTCCACAAGCCTCTCACAGGCTGAGAAGAGACTAAAGCAGCAACAGTATTGCTCTGTCTCTGCCTCTTGGATGCTGTTCCTCATGATTTTGGGATAGGTAAACTCTGGCTCTAGGTTAGTAAGACTGCTTTCATGTTCTCCCAGTTCCTGCAGTGTTGTGCCAACACATGTGAGTAAAATACAGTGTATGAACTGCCAAAGCAATTGCATTCTGAAAAAAGCTTGGCATTTTCTGTGTTGTACAAAAGGGGTTTCCTGTGCTAGGGAAGACCTGCCCATTTGCCTTTGTGCCTTTTATTCTGCTCAGGAGTGGAGCCTTCCTCTCTCACTGCTTTCCCATGTACAAACAAGTGATTTAGCAGAGGACCTGACCTCTCCTGGTCCATCAGTTGCAATCAGTTACTTCATGATCTCAAAATTGCAATATCAACTTAAAAATTAAACCAAATGCCTTTATTACTTGCACTGCAGAGAAAGTGTCTTCAGGCCACCAGAACCCAAAGCACTAGGCCACATTTTTAAAGAAGGAAATCTTTATGCACACCCTCTTAAAATGGAAGTTGTGTTAAGATATGGTCATGCTATTGCTTTGTTTTGCAGAATCTCTCTCTCTATATATAGATATTTATATATATTTAAAAGGCTGTTTCTCTTCCCCTGTCTTGCTGTCATTCCTAAATCTGCAGCCAAGAACTCTCCAGCTCACACTCACCTTTAGGTGCCTGTTGTGCAGGGCTGGTACAGCTGGGAGGGAGGCCCTGCTCTCTGCAGCCTCCTCCCAGTGTAGCTGGATGAGCTGGCCTCAGGAAAATCCTGCCTCCAGAGGCAAATTCTGGTGGGGAGGATGAGCAGGAGAAAGTTCCAGTGCTCTGAGTGGGAGGCAGAGCTGTGTGGGAGGTGATGAGCCTCCAGACAGCTGTTAAACCACATCTGTTCTGGAGCAGCCTGTCAAAGTCTGTGTCCAGGGTGCTGTGTTGTTAATGCTTGGGCAATGACCAGCTCCTCTGCCAGCTTACAGCATCAGGACCCTTCCCCTATTTCCCAAGGGGAGCAGCATTTCCAGTGCTGGGGGCTCCCCATTCTTCATGCACTGCCCAGATGGTTCTACCAAAGGGTGAGGGTGCTGGAATGGGGAGAAAGGTCTCCACCAACAAACCCATCCTTTCAGATCCCTTCTGTGACACAGGCATGGCTTTGGAGTGTCCCTGAGGAGAGAGGGAGGATGTCAGCTGGATGTGAGCAGTGCTTACTGGCTGATTGTTGAGCTCTGCTGTTCCAGGGTGTGCTGGAAGGGCTGCCCCTGCTCCAGGGTTACACCAGCTGCATTCCAGATCCCGTTTTTATGGAGCTAACACACCTCCAACTGCTGTATTATAGGGAGCAGCAGCAGTACTGTTAAGTCCTGAAGTAGCCAAGCGTGACAATCTCCATTTGTCACCCTCCCCAGATGAACAGCTCTTTGCCAGTGGATTTTGTAGAGCCTCCCATCATTGAAGCTGTTTCCTTGCAGACAGATGGCTGCAGTGTGTGACACCCCGAGTGCCTGTGGGACCCAGGGCAGACAGAGGGGCTGGCTCAGCCCTCGGGGGTTGTCTCTGCCTGGAGCCTGGTGCTGCTGAATGAACAAATGCAGCCTCACAGCCCGCGGGACGGGGCCACCCCCCGCGGGACGGATGTGCTGACACCAGGCTGTCTCTGCTGAGGTTTGGGGGAAGGCATCTGCCCTGCCTGAGCCCCAGCAGAGAGCTGTGCTGCAGCCCCAGCAGGGTTAATGCACAGCATCACCACTGCCTCTGCTCCCCTGGGCTCCACAGACAGCTGTGGGTAGGAGTGTGTCAGGGAGAGCAGCTGGATGCTGCCAGGCCACTCAAAAGCAGCTCTCCCCAGAGAGGAGACAGCCCTGCAAGTGGTGTGAGGCTCCCTGCTGCCCAGCGGCTGTGCAGGGAGGATGCTGTGCTCCAGCCCCACAGGGTGCCTGGGGAGCAGGGCTGCCTCACAGGGTGTGCATAGGAAAGACTTCTGGACTATGAACACCCCCTGGCTCTTGGAGGCTGCTCAAACAGGAAACAAGCGTGCTCAGGGACATTTTGGGGAGGATCTAGAGACTCATGTTAGTTTGCCTGGAACTTGCTGCTGAGCACTCACCAAGTCAGAGGCTCTGAGGGAAGGCTCTGTGACCTGGGTGCTGGTGGCTCTGGTTTGTGGGTTGGTTCTGGCTCTCACCCCTATTGGAGCTGTTTGAGCCATCTGAGGATGGCTGTGAGGGGCACTTCTGAAAGCACTCTGGAAATCCTCTTTATATGAAGCCACTAAGGCTCTGGTTTTACCTTATGTGTAACTCTCCCTGTAAAACACATGTGAATTTTTTTTTGTTGCTGTTAGAGGGCAAGAGACCTGTCTGGCCTTAAGTTAATGCTTTTTTCCTTCTCAAATCCATTTTTTCCATAGGTTGTCACCAAAACACATTGTGTTTATGGCTTAAAAAAAGGAGAGGTTGACCAAAGCTCAGCAATCCCTTGCTGCATGGGGCAGGATCACAGGTAGCAGGATCACAGGTAGCAGGATGGCTGCTGGCAGCAGATGCTCTGCCCCAGGCTGTGTGCAACAGAAGGTGCTGCACAACAGAGCTTTGCTAAAGTCAAACCTTTTATCTAGCTGTCCTCCTCCTTTATCTCTCCCCTTCCTACAGTCACAGACTGGGGAGTTTGTGTAACTCGCTCTGGGCTGTGAACCTCTCCATAAGAGGTTTACAGAAAACCTGCTCATTGCTTTGCATTTCCTGCCCTTACTGGAACTGAAGTCAAATACCAGCTTTGGTGTTGCTCAGGGTTCACCAGCCCTTCACACCACCTCCCTGCCTGCCTCCTCTCCTCCACCTGTGGCACAGGATCACAGCACTGGCTGTGTTTGGAGATTTTATGAACAGAGTCACAGGCAGGAGAGGCTCCCTCCCATACACCTGCATGGCACTGGGGCTGTTCCTGCCTGTGCCATGTAACACCAAGCAGACCTGGCTGGGCATTGTCCCTGCAGTGCTTTAAAGTGCCCTGGTGTGCAGCCTGTGCTCCTGTCCAGGTGCCCTGGGCACCATCTCCAGCACACAGGTCTTGGGCAAGGGTTTACTGCAGCTGTTTTGTGTCCACCATGGATGGGACAGCAGTGTCACAGCTCCTTCCTGCCAGCACCATTCTTAAAGGTCCATGGCCTGGAGCAGAAAGAGTGAGAAACAGAAGCCTGTAGTTTTCCTTGGAGACACCACTTTACAGCTCAGGAGCAGCTGGAACCGTGTGTACTCCTCAGTTCCTCCTCCTAACCAAAAATCCAGGCTCAGTGAGGAACATGAGAAACTGCCTTGCAGCAGGAGTGAGTTGGAAGAGGCTGTGAGCTGTGGCAGAGCCAGAAATCCAGCTTGGATAGAAACTGAGTGTTTGAGTAACTGGGAGCAAGACCTGGTTGGAGCAGCTGGCTCAGTTCTCCCTCCTGAGTGCTTGAGAATGCTGAGTCAGCACCATGCTGGGAGCTGCTGCTGTGTGCCTGAGCTGTGCCTTGGGACAGCAGAACACACAGCTTTCCTTGAACCTTTCTGATCCTTTCAGTTTATTTGCAGAGAAAATCTCCCCATTTCCTTCTCTTAAGCTTTCATGACTGTCTGCTGCAGCAGTGCCATCCTCTTCCTGCCCCTCTAACAAACTCTGGAGAGCAGAAGAGGATGGTGTGCAATGGCAACACCTTCACCCCACTGTGCCCTTTGGCTTGTGACACCTTCAGGCCGGGGTTGAGCCTCTTCTGGCCAATGATCCCCATCCTTCATGTCCTGGGAGCCTTCAGGAGGAGGCTGTGACCCCACAAACCCTCCAGCCTGCAGATGTTTCCCAAGGTGAGCACTGGAGCTGCTGCTCTTCCTGGCCACGTGGGGCTGCAAACTGGAATGAATCTCTTGTAAGGCCTTTATTTAGCTAAAACAGAGAGAGCACAAACCATCAGGAAATGCCCTATTTATGCGCTGGAGATAGAATCAGGCTGGAAAACTCCAGGCTGGACTGTAACAGCACACAGCCTGTGATTTGAAACCCATGTGTTCAGCAGGCCAGGAGCCAGGAGCCCCAGGCTCTAATCCCAGTGCTGAGCTCCGCAACAGAACTTCAGGAAGCAGGGGAGAGGCTTTGTTTAAATTTCCCCATGTCTTCCTGGGCAGGATCCTTCTACCACAGGCATTAAAAGTTTAAGAATTGCTTGGTTTCTTGGGGCTTCCAGTTGGTGGAAGGTGTGTGCATCTCCCCAAAAGCCATCAGCAACATGCACCAAAAAAAGGGGCTGGTTTGTTTTTGGTGGTTTGTTTGGGTTTTTTCTGCTATTTCTTTTTTCCCTGCTGTGATTAAGAAAAGCTCTTGCTCACCAAGAAGGCATTCTTTAGAGGCGTGCCTGTCCCTCTTTAGAGCATAAAAGCAGTTCATAGGTCTTTTGGGGCTGGCAATATTAAGACCTTCAAACACATGAAGTAAGCTGATCTCTAACAGAACTAAGGATTAGGTTCAAAACTGCAATTCTGATTGGATGCAGATTCAGCAGCTGGGCTATTTTTGGCTCGTGAACCACTCTAATGGCTGTTTATTTTTAAGGTCATTTTCTGTTTGCATAGCATGTACACCCTTCTGGTGGGTGGGAGGCATTGAAAAAACAATCACTGCTGTGCAGAGTTAGGAACTAAGCCTGGAGAGAAATGGAAAAAACAGAACTCGGTGTACTTATTGCTTCAAAGCCCAAAAACATCTGCTTAGGTCATAAGGTTTGCTGGCCCACTCTGAGCTGTGTCCCCACCGGAAAAATACCATTCCAATTAATACAGACTACTGCAGAAGGGTTGGGAAAAGTCTGTCAGACAACAACATGGTATAAATAGAAAGGAAGCATCAGATTTGATGCCCTTACCTTCAAGCAGTAAATAGAAACCAGAGCAGTCTCCCCACAGCTGAGGAGTCACAATTTGTGCTGGGCCGGCCAGGCCTGGATCCCAGCTCTTGTTAAGACTCTTGTTCAATAATAACACACTTTATTGTCCTGTTTTCCTGGCTCCTTCCTCTTGGCCATATCTTTATTCACATCCAGTCAAGTGATACAAATTCACTGGAACAGTAGCAGTTTATAAAAGACAGTAAGAATAATTATCTTGAACTGAAATTTTAAAAAACCCATGGCCATCTGTCAAGCAATGCACTGCTTGTAACAGGGTCATGGTAAAGAAACATTTTAGAACATTGGCAGTGAATTCCCAGCCATGTTGCTTTTCCAGACCACAAATTACACAATACAAAAAATATACTAAAAGTAATAACGGAGTTTGTAGAAATGTCTGCTGCAAAACAATTGCTGTTGTCTGATTTCCTCTATATTTACTCCCATGCTACATTATGATAGAATACTTGAATAAACACAGTTTATTTCTAACTGAATTTGAACTTTAGAGTTGATCTCAAGTAAACTGTAAAGTCTTTGGCTCCCATGCTTGAAGTGCATAAAGGACCTTAACTTTGGACTCATGAGACTGATAAGGCAGGAGGTGAGCCCACAAGTGAGAATCCGATGCCTTGGGCAGCAGCCCAGGAAGGAAGGGGAAGTTGAAGTGCTGTACTTCACAGGATCTTAATTTGGGGCTTTTTCCTGGATTTTTAAAGACTTTTAACAAGTCTTCCCTGGGCTGTCATTTTACCTGATAGGCTTGAGTTTTTCAAGTTTCTAGTAATCTGGTATAACTGCCTGTGTTTGAGAGCTGGGCTCTGCAGTTAGTTACTGAGTGAGCTGCAGTGCCTCTCTCTCTCCATATTTCACTGCTCAGTGTAATTTTCCCTGTCCCTTTCCCCTCTCCTTCCTCCTCCTGGCCTGGTACCACTGGCATGGCCTCTTTCCATGTGAGAGCTGGATGCTCCAGTGCTTTGCTAGGGCTGCTCACACTGAGCCTCACACAAGCTGCCTGCACTCAAAGTACCATTCTCTGAAGTGTTTCCAGCCTGGAGAGATGCAGGCGAACACAGGGAAGCCAGAGCCTTACAGTGCGGGGATGGGCAGCTGTTCCCTCAGGCTGGCATGATTGCAGTGAGAATCTCAGAATGCTCATGGAAAGCAGCATGCAGAGTGGGCCTTGCCATGACAGAGGAACACACTGTGAGCAGGCAAATGTGCTCAGCTCCAGGATTTCTTGCTCCTTTTTCCCCCAAGAGCCAATCTCAAAACATTTCAAATAAGATGTTCACATTGCTGTGTTTTAGCAGAGAGGAAGAATAAGGCACCAAAGGTGAGCTCATTTGGCCAAGACAGATCCACAGGGCTCTGCCCCAGTCCTCAATGCTCTTCCTGAGCTGTTCTCTCTGTGCTCACATTGTATGAGGGTTCTCAGAGGGGTGGTACTCTCATCTCTGCCCTGCCACCCCACACAGGGGCCAGGATCCACCTTCCTAGGCACGGCCTCCAGAGAAAACACCGAGAAGGACACACGCTGGAGGCCAAAGGATGGCTTCCCAGTGTCGAAAGGCCACCAGCTCCCAGGGAGGTCAGCTGTGGAAAGATGACCAGGATACTGCTGAGGTATAAAACTCCGTGTCTGCTGGCCACTGCTCAGCTTTCTCGTCGTCGGACTTGTCGCTGTCGTCGCCGCTGGAGGGCTCGTAGCCCGCGGCGGAGCGGATCGGCTCCGCCTGCCTCCGATCCGCCTCCGCCTCCTTCTTCTCCTCCGCCAGCAGCTGCCTGTAGCACAGGTTGCAGACCCTCAGGGGCTTGGGGGACAGCCGGGGCATCAGGAACCTGTGCCTGGAGCAGTCTGCGCACACGACGAAGCCGCACTTGCGGCAGTGGTGCCGGCGGGTGAGCGTGGAGAACTTGGTGTGCGTGCAGCGCATGCAGATGTCCGTGGCCTTGTCGGGGATCCAGGGGGCCGCGGGCTCCCGGCAGGGCTGCCGGCCCGTCTTGGTCAGCAGGTGCTTGATGCACTCCTCCAGATGGCTGATCCACTCCTTCCTCTCCGTCAGGGAGGCTGCCGAAACCACAAAGGACTTCTTGGAGGTTTTAATCATCCAGCGGTTCTTCATCTGCAAGGTGTCTGGCAGCGTCTCCAGAGTGACATCTTCAAGGGGGATGATGTGCTGGGAGTTGTACTTCCTTTTGTTGATGATTATGCTGCCGTAGACCAGGATGTCATTGAAAAGGAAAAATATGCGAGGCTTTGGTTTCTTGCGGCATTCTTTGGTTAAAATCCCTTCTCCCAGCAGGACCCTGCCCGGCAAGGCCAAGGGCTGTCCAGAAGCCCCAAAGCAGTTTTCCACAGCAGCAATGCGCTGGCTGTTGATCTCGGTGTTTGCCAGGTGGTCCACCATCTCCAGCTCACTCTGAAGGGAGGAAAACAAAGAGGGAAGTGGTGACACTGCAGACATCTGCACCAGGGTGAAGGTGAGTAGCCAGTGTATGCAGAGGTGAGATGCTTCTAATGCAATCTGAGGGTACAGGTAACCTCATCAGCACTCCTCGCTTTAGTCTGTTACATTTCTAAATAAAATAATCAAACTTTCTGACCTCATTTTGCAACAGCCCAGCCTATGACTGGGGTGGTTCGATTTGCAGCAATGGAAGCCCGTGAAGGCACAGCCAGGTCTTGCTAGTTGTGCTTTTTACCAGTCTCCCTGTGTGCTCTTAGAAAAGAAAGCAGCTTGGTCTGAACCTGATTTTATGCAGATCCACAGATCTGCATAAAAGGGTCTTGAGAGCAAGGCTCCCATTTCTGACTGCACACCTGCTTTCTCAAGGATTGGTTACAGACACACACACTCCCCCATAGCTCCATTCTGGGTCAGAGCTGAGGCAGCAAAAAAAGAAAACTCTGTGGTATCGCTTGTTCCTGCTGGTCTTCGTGCATGACAAAAAAGGTAAAAAACGTAAATTAAAAAAGCCCTCATGATGTGAATAAACCCACACAAGCTAAGCTTTTCCTCCGTTATCCCAGGACTGATGGTGCTTCCAAATGCAAGACACATCATTCTGAAAACAGTGTGAGCTCTGCTGAAGGGGAAGTGGAATGCAGCACACTCATCTCTCCCTCACCTCTGCACCCTCCTTCTCACACAGCCTGGGGGTTTGATAGAGTTCTGTGTTTCTGTTCTAACAGTAAACCCAGGTAAGGATAACTCTGAAGTGAAAGCAGCTGCTTGCTCTTGGCAGTCTGCAGTAAGGAAGGCGCTCCCTGTAAGTCGATTTCTTTGTTGCCCATCACAGGCTAGAGGGTGCTGCCCCAAGGCCAGCTGGCCATGGGAATGTGAGTCATTTCCTCCTGCAGAGAGGTAGCTCAGGCATCACGAGGTAGCTCCCAGATCACAGGAGCATGTGCTGTTACCCTGGTGCCTGCTAATGGTTCATCCAACCACTCATGCAGAGTTCTCTCCACCAGCATCCCTGTGCTCCCTGCCCAGAGGCCGGGCTGCTAAGGAGGCTGGAGGGAAGGGGAAGAGGAAGATGACAATTTGCCTGGTCCTGTGTGTGTGAGACAGTCTACTCTTTCCCCTCACCCCCAGTCACCCCTTTGCTGTGCTGGAAGGGAAACCAGAGAGCTGCTGCTGAAGGCTGCTGCACACCGTGTACCTCTCACCTGACCCATCTGTCACACAGACCAGGCAATTCCTCTCAGTTCCCAAAACTTCCTTCTCTAGGGTGAAAAGGCACAAGGCCAAGACACAGGTTTAGCCATGAGAGACCTAAATGAAGTGACCTACCCTGCAGAACTGAGAGGCACTGAGTGGTGAGTGCTCCTAAGGAGCTGCCTTTCCCAGCGTCCCCATGGAGCTGGAGGGAAGGATGTGTATCCTCAGGGCCTCAAAGCACTGGAATGCACTGGATGGAGCTGGGCAGTGTTGGGCACATCCACTTGTGGGTGGGCAGTTCACATTTACTGACTGCTCTGGCCAGGCTGCAGCCAGAGGGGGAATCCAAGGGTTGACTCCAGCAGCAGGGGCTGAAATCACACCTCAACCAACCTGCCATGGCACAGAAATGCAGCAGTTGGGCAAAGGATCTGTTACTTGTCATCAGAGAGGAAAGAGCCTCCATTCCCCATGTGGATCCATCAGCCTGAGTGGCTCTGTGCACGGAGAGGAGATGCCCTGCTGCAAAATAAACACTGTGTGTTTTTACCCTCTCCCTCTTAAATACACAAATTAGGCTGAAGAACAAACAGGCAGGGCCAACTGTTGTCCACAATTGTGCACCAAACTCCCTGAGTAGGGCTACCTGGACTCTCATCTATCCTGGAATGTGGTTTCTCCACAAATCCCTGGATGAGGAGTTTCTGTGTGAAACAGCAAGATGAGCACACAAATAATAAAGGAAAAATTGCAATTACAGCTCGGGATCCTTGGTGTGGAAAGAATGCAATAATATACTGTCAGGAACTTTTGGCACCAGCAACACCAAATGGGATAAACCAAAGCAGTCCCACCTGTTTCTTTTCCTCACACTGCTGGGTTATGGAGCACTTAGCCTACCTCTTACTTTTATTTTATGTAGTTTAGAAGCATGGCCCAACCTCTCCAGAACTTATGGTACTTGACATAACTCTATTTCTAGGGATCTCTGCACACCAGACTCCAGTGGAAACTAAAATATTTTGTCAGATATAAAGACTTTGCCTGCACAGAGCCAGGAAACCCGAGCTCATTTTCAAAGAGGAGTTGTAAGCTCTGCTGCTGTGAAAGCTTTAGGTGTTGCATTGACCTGAGTCCCTGCACAGGCCAGAAAGCTCTTGGACTTACTGCATGGAGCAAAAGGAGAAGGGGGTGGACACAATCCTGTAGTGTGAAAAAAAATGAAGGTGAGTTCTCATTACACATTCTACCTGCAGCTATGTCCTTACTCCTCCACCCTCTGGTTTGCTACCTAGTTAAAATACCTCGAGTTAACCTAAGAAAAGCCAACTCTGTTCTGCTGTGGGAAAATCTTCTCTGCCAAGACTAAAATTGTTGACTGCTCCAGCCCAGGTTATTTCTTGAAGGAGTTTTCCTGGGATGCAAAGGCAGAATGTTTTCCTTCCATCTCTGTCCCCCCTCAGGCATAGGTGACTGGAGAACAGCACATACACATAATAAAAAGTTAAACCAAAAAAAAAATAGTAGGAGTGGGATTTACAGTGCCTGTCTTTAGGCTTGGACAACTCACTCTATCCCGCTGTGTGCTCCCTGTTCAGGTAGGGGGGGAGAAACAGCGTCTGAGGGGCTGACTCATCTTACCACAAGCCAGATCCATCCTGCCCCGAGTTCCACACATCACTCGGCTTGACTGACCACATAAAACCCAATTTCATGTTCATACTGTGACTCACTGCAAATAATCCACAGTTTGGCTTTGGAATGCAAGCGCTTTGTGAATCTGTTAAATAAAGATAGCTGCTGAGGGTTACTATGGTCTCCTTTCCTGGGAGATGAGAGCCTCTCCCTTTGGAACAAAGAAGTCTAATCTATTTTATTTATATTTATGATTTTTTCCTGCTTGCTCAATTTTGCTGTGTCAGGTCATCAGGGTCACAGTGCTTATTACCAAGTGCTACATATGCCCATGTGCCACATGCAGCAGCTTACCCAGCTGAAATTAGGGTGGCAAGATGTGTTTTTCTGGCATGCTGCTTTTCACAGAAGTTTCTGGCATGGTGTATTCTGGGGTTGTTTTTTTCATCAAGATCTGCTGGTTCTGCATGTGATCAAAGACTATGCAGTGAATATGACATGTTCAAAGGAAAAAAAAATACAGCTTGGCACTGCACTCCACAAGTAAGCATGCCACAACACTCAACAATGAGTGCTTGTTCACTTGTGATTATAAACAGCCATGTTGATGCCTGCCAGGCACAGCATTTCAACTTAAGCTCACGGGTCAGCAAGTCTGGGGTATGTTTTTCAAGCCTGTATGTACCCAAGGCTTAGGTGTACCGATGTAGTGAGCTGTTCTACCTGATCCTTCCCAGGCAGAACTGACAGCCTTGGTATCCACTGCATACCTCATGCATACCATGCATGGGATGGTCCACGACACCGAGATCTGACTGCTGAGGGCTGCCAGCAGAAAATGCCCCGAGCCTCATCTCTCTGCAGCTTACCCTGACTCCTTCTTTCTGCTTTGCTCCAAGAAATCTCTCCTGGAGTCAGGGCTGGCATAAGCTCTTGCTCACCAAGGACAGCACGTAGGACGCAGCTGCCCGAGCAGGCATTTAGAGCACGAAGAACAAAGTTCCTCTCCTTTTCCTGCCTGAGGGCGTTTCAGCTTGCTTCTCCCTCTTTCCCGGCACGCTGTAACTGCTGGGGTAAGGAGGGCAGGCTCTGGTAACCCCCTTCCTGCCATGCCTATGAGGAACCCAACTCAGCACATTCTGGGACTGGCTGTCACGTCAGGCCTTTAAGAATGTCACCAGTCCCAGTGGGACATGGACTGACTGAGCCACCAAGCTCCTCGCCGCTGCTGCTCAGCTCAGGGTCAGAGCAAGGGGACGGCCGGGCAGCGGCTTTAGAGGAGCTCAGATTGATGCTACCAAACCCAGCTGTTGGCAGCCTGAGCTCCGCTGCGGCTCTTGCAAGTGCCAGCCAGGCTCAGAGGCGCCCAAGCAGCGGAGGAAGGGAAGGAAGGGAGGGAGGAAGGGGGAAAACCACGAAACTTCAAGGCAGAGCCTCCTTACCCCCTTACTCCGAAGCTCTCCCGCTCCGCTGCTCACCGGATTCGTGACCAGCGGGCACGGGCTGGGGAGGGGGGAGCCACCGAGGGAAGCGACAATTCCCTGTCCCTCCCAGAGCCTGGGACCTCACGTGCCCCGCTGGAAGAGGCGCCCAAGCAGCATCCACTTACAGCTCCGCAGCGGGAGCAGCGTCCGGGCTTTTGCTACACGGGCAAAGTTGGTAACTTAAAGACTTCCTCTAAAAACCCCAACAACACGCCCGCCCCTCCGAAAACCCCAACAACACGCCTGCACCTCCAGAAACCCCAACAACACGCCCGCCCCTCCAGAAACCCCAACAACACGACCGCCCCTCCGAAAAACCCTAAAATAC
>JBBMKD010000025.1:6297443-6313552 GCA_037834095.1 Argya squamiceps
CGTGTGCCCCATGCCCTCGTGTGCCCCATGCCTGTGTCTGCCCCGTGCCTGTGTCCACCCCATTCCCGCCTGTGTCCCATGCCCGTCTCTACCCCATGCCCGTCTATGCCCCATTCCCGCCTGTGTCCCATGCCCGTCTCTACCCCATGCCCGTCTATGTCCCATTCCCGCCTGTGTCCCATGCCCGTCTCTACCCCATGCCCGTCTATGTCCCATTCCTGCCTGTGCCCCATGCCCGTCTCTGTGCTATGCCCGCCTGTCCACCATGCCTGCCTGTGCCCCATGCCCGTCTCTGTGCTATGCCCGCCTGTCCACTATGGCTCTGTGTGTCCCATGCCCGTCTCTGTGCCATGCCCTCCTGTCCACTATGGCTGTGTGTGTCCCATGCCCAACTGTGCCCCGTGCCCATTTTTGTCCCATGCCCGCCTGTGTCCCTCGGCTGCGTGTCCCCGAGGACTGTGTGTGTCCTCAGCTGTGTGTGTGCCCAGAGCTGTGTGTGTCCCACAGCGGCTTGTGCCCGTGGCTGTGTGTGCCCTGCTGGCACCCACCACCCTCCTGTACACTCTCCTCTAGGCCCCACAAGCATAACTCAGTGTATTTAGTTTGCTCGCAGTTCTAAGTTTCATCATGCCCTGATCACAGTATATTCCATCAAGCAGAATGGCACACGTGGATGACGTTGTGTAAAGATTGTTTTCGTGATAAAATACCCCCAGTGCTTTACAGTTGAGAAGAGGGATATAAATAGAGCTATACATTACACTGGTCCAAAACAGAAAGCAGACCTCTTCCCAAGCTTTGGATCACATCTTCTAACGATTTTGTGATTACAGTTACAGACGTTTGTGTAGAGAACAAGCTATTAACACAGAAATCGACGCTGCAGGGAAATCTTCTGCATTCCTCTGTCCCACCCACTCATCCCTCCCGCAGGACACTGCCAGGAGGGTGGTGGGATCGGTGGGGAGAGCCTGTGAGTGTCCCTCAGCACTGCTGAAGGTGCTGCAGGGGAGCCGAGCTCTGGCCCTTGACAAGATGCAGTCACACAACCCCAGGCCTGTGCTGATCTATAATTCAGGTGCTTGCTCACTTTCTGTAATAGCTTTTCTATTTTTAATAGGAAATGATGGACCTGTCAAGGTATTAGAAATATTTTTTTTCCCAAGTTTTCATTTTCTTTGGTAGTAATAATGTGGGCTGGGAAGCTCATGGTGCACTTTAGAGCTAGAGTGCTTGGCAATCATGGGAGTTTCCCCAAGACCTTATTTCCTTACACTTTGTGTTTGTGTCAGAGGAGCAGATAAATGAGGACATGGACTAAGTTCAGTGCAGTATGTGGCTGCCTAGCAGTGTACCAGGGAGGGTCACAGAGAGGGCAGCAGGTCACTGATAAACCCCTGGGAGAAAGCTCAGCACAGAGGGGAGGCTGCTGGGCTGAACAGGTTCAGGTTATCACTCAGGCTTTGGTGTGGGGTCTTTTCAGTCCTCCTGCCTTTTCTGTGGCACTGAGGGGTCTGTCAGTGGAAGGAGCCTGGTCTGCCTTTGCAGGCTGGTTCTCACACCTGAGAGCTGGTTTGTGTTGAGCTGGAGTACCAGCTCTCTGTGTCCTGGCTGCCTTGGGAGGAGTCTGCTAACTCTGGGGAGACCTGCCCAGCTTAGAAATTAATTCTCTACAGAATGCTGGGGGTTTTTTAAACAAGATCTAACTGTAAATATCTGTAAACTATAAATACACAAAGCACTGAACTAAATATGCCAGAGTTTGTTTTAGCTGTCAGACCAATTCAGATCTAACACAGATTATTACTCTGAAACTGGTTTTTTTCCTCCTGTATGCTAAAATTATTCTGAATTTGCTCTCATGTTATCCTAATCATAGTTTTTATTACTGAGATGTTATACTTTAGTTTATTTTTCTTGTTGTTTCTCTTGTTGTCCCTCTTCAGTCAGAAGTAGAGGTGTGTTCAGGCAACTGTTGCACAAGGCAAGGGAAGCCCCAAGAAACACTCTGGGCTTACAGTCAGCATTGAGCAGCTGCAATTGAGAGCAGACTTTCTGTTGGTATTTTGTTTGTTTGTTTTGGAAGCTCTTACACACTTGTTTGAATTCCTTACTGAGATACAAACTGGGAGTTTCACCAGTAATCTTAAGAGTTATTTGATAAGGCGGGATCAGGAGCTCTGTTTTTCCTGGCTGTAAAACCAAACATTTGTGGGACCACTTGAAAAAGCTGCAGCCCAAATTACCAGCTTTTAATGCAGCTAGAGCAAGGTGAAGAGACTTTATCTGATTGCCTCTGGCATTTTCTCCAAAGCCACTTGTTTCTCAGTAGCAGAAATATCTTGCCCAATTGGGATGCAATAATTTCAAAGCAAGTAAAGGAAACTGCAGCTGCTCAGCTGAGTCAGCCAAAGGTAAGCTCTGCAGGGGAGAAAATGTTTTTTTATTATCTTCTAGTGGCAAAATTACTACAACAGCCTGCAGGAAAAGATTAGATTATAATAGTAAGAAAAACATCTGTTAAATTCTCAGCTCAGTGTATGTTTAGTGGATGTTTGAAAAAGAAGAAAAAACAACCCAGGCATTTGATAAAATTCTTTTGAATAAAACTCAATGTTTAGATTCGTTTTGGGATGTTAGGACCCCACTGTGATCATAGGATAGACAGTGGTTTTAACTAATTGACTACATGGGGCATTTAATCAGTGGACAAGACAGCTTTTAGCCGCGGAGATTTTATTGAATTGAGCTTGGCATACTGTGACCTAATGAAGGAATTAGACAACTTGTGTTCATCACACAGGTTACTTGTAGGGATGAGTGACCTCTATGGTGAGTGAGAGTGTGGTGTGTGAGGGGATGAATGTTTGCCTGATCTGCCTCCTGAGGGATTCAGCTAATCAGTTTCTTCTAGAAATGTGTGACTTGCCATGATTGATTTGTGTCTCTGAAGCCCTACCAGCTTCATCTGCCTGCTTTAGAAATGAGTTGTTCCAAGTCTGACAGTACAGAAATCACATCCATGCTCAGCTCTGTCAGTGCAGGCTGGAACTTCAGAGTGCCGGTTTCCAAATTCTCACTAGTCCACGTGCCTTGAAGCTGTTCCCCAGCAAACCTGTTTCAGAGGATTCTTGTGCCTTTAGGGCATCTCTCAACCCTGGTGCAGGAAATTGCCCACTTCTTGAGTGGCTTTGGGAGCCTGGCTGCAGAATGATTGTCCAAGGGATGAAAGTATTCCTGAAAGCAACCTTTGCTTCTCCTCTTCCTTTTGCATAAAGCAATACTCATCAACTTTTGTTTTTTGTTTTTTACAGAGGCATTGCTGTGCTTTGTGTGTGTGCAGCACTTTATTCTCAGTATCTTGAGTGCAGCATAAATTCTAATAACTGTGGGGGTTTGTACCCTTCTCACAGGGAATTTCATTTAGTCACACGGTGCTTGGTCACCGACACAGAGCAGTCAGTGGGTTATTTGCTATTGTCTTCAGTAGCAACGGGCTCTGGCTCAGAGTGAATCACTTGGGAGCTGAGGAACATTCCCCAGAGCTCCTGATTCACAGCCCCGTGTGCCTCACCACGGGGCCATGTCCCAGCTCACTGATCTCAGTGATCCTTACAAAACCTCTTGTGTGCAAGGACGACAAAACCTCTCACATTTGCAGATTCTAAAGTTACAAGTTTGTCTTGGTGTTTGCTGCACCCTTCCCTGCTCAGACCTCAGCCCTGCTCCCGGGTCACATGAGTACAGTGCTTGTAGAGTTGGAACTTCAGTCTTGAATAACCAAAAATGGTCAATAATTTCTGAGTGGATCGAGTGGTGATGAGTCTCCAGGTTGCACCCAAGAGCCACCCAGTGCAGGGACTCAGAGCAGGGGAAGCTCAGGATTTTGAGCTGCCCTGCAGAGCAGAATGGATGAGCGCACACTGATAAACAAGCAGGAGCTATGACAGGTTGCCAGCCCCTGTTTCTGAGTAGTGTTCCCCAGTAGTGGGAACAGGCTCGAGTTGAAATACAGAAGGTGAGGAAAAGCTGAGGTAAGAGAATATAAAATGCCAGAGCTGTGAGAAGATGCAGGTGTTCAGTGCAGAGAGGGATGTAGTGTTACAACAAAATGTACGAAATTAATGTGGGAAAAGAGAGGTGTGTCTAGAAGAGCTACTGGATGCATTTTTCAGCATGCTGTGAGAGAGTGCTGCACCTTCTGAAATCAGCCTTCCTTCCAGAAGGGACCATTCTGTGCACGTTCTTCTGAACTCTTTTCCTAGTGTTGCTATTCTGTCTGAACAGTGATCTCATATTCAGTGTGCTTATATTGCACAAGATAAATCATGGTGAACAAATAACTGTGAGCAAGTGTTTCAAAGACTAAACTGAGGTAGATTAGCCATTTCAAATATTGAAATAGGGAAAAAGCATGGGGAACAAGAGTGTGATAATCACTGGTTAATGCAAAAAGATGTAAATGACTGATTGACTGATTAGTCAAAGACAAATAAAAGTGTGTCATTCCTGAACCCTGCTTTGCCTATGGATACAGCTTCTATTTATGTGAAGAACATGCTTTGGTCTCTTTCCTTTGTAACTGCTGCTCAGGCTGAATGTGTGTGTTGCTCAGAAAGGGAAAAACCTCTTTGTAAGGGACCTTGCCCCACATCGGTGTCTTTTGTGCAGGAAGACATCTGCTGCCATTGCCTGGGGAAGTTTCATGCATTGAGTGCATGTGCAGAGAGCTCTGTGAAAGGGGAACAAAAAAGGAAACCTTTGCTTCCTTTTATCTTCAAATATAAAGGAACACAGCCAGGTAGTGTGGTTTTATCCAAGGTGTTCTGCTGACATCCTGGCAACCGAAAGAACAAACCTCAGCTTGGCTGAGATCCCCATCCATTGATGTGCTGGATCTTTAAGTGGAGAGGTGCTGATCTGAATGAGGAATTGGGGATTTCTTCTGAGGTAGAAGAGGTTTATTGGCTTTTAGAGATTGTGTTGCTGCCTGGACTGTGCAGGATATATGAGGTGTGACACAGGATGTATGAAGGATCACACCTTAATCTGTGAAGTGTAAAATTTGTTGTCTGGTTGAAAAACCAGAACGATATTGTGTAATGGGAGGTCTGTGGTTGCTGTTGGGGGACAACTGAAGGAGGAGTTGAGGATTCTGCTCTGTACTTAAACTCCAGCTCTGCAAAAATTGTCAATGTCCAGGTGGTACCATGCTGCCTTTTTGGGAGAGTTTTACAAGAGTTAACATTTTCCTGAGATTTCTCTTTTACTTGTGTACTGAAATGCAGGATACTTCAGTTTTCTTTTTATTTTTCTTTTTTCTTTTTTTTCCTTGTTGTTTTTGTTTTATCTGTTCCCAGAATGAAATATTTAATCTCTAACCTCACCCCTGAAGAGCAGCTGGGGGGAGGCAGGGGAAGGCACTGCAGGTTGGCTCTGTACCATTTGGGTTGTTTGATTTCATTAGCTTGGGAGCCCTCACAAATGCCTCAGGCCATGCACCTCCTCATGGACCCAACTCGAGAGAATCTCTTGCTGCTACTGCATGCATTAGCCTTCATTAATACAATTAGCATAATAGCGATTAGGATTCATTATTCCCAACAAAAAGATAAAGCCGGTAATACATATCTCTGAATCGAATTCCTCAGCGCCTTGTCTTGGGATTGCTTTATTTGGGAGTTGTTTGTGGTTTATATCCTTCCATCTTCTAGCAAAAAAAAAAGAAAGCCACTTAATTGTAAAAGTGTTTGGGTCAAAGAAATGCCCCGAGATGATCTTTCACGCATGCTAAATAGGTGAAGTGATCTATGGGACCCTCACAGCTCGCACAGCCACTCAAAAGTCGAAACTGCAAACTTCATCTTCTTCAAGCACAAAAGCTACTTAGTTTCCCCATGTTGAAGACTTTTTATAATAGCAATAAGACAACTGTAGAGAGAGCCATCTAATATTAACTCCAGGGAGTAATCATCTAATCACAATCTGGGGGTGATTTGAAGCACTCATCTGGACCAAATGCCTCACAACACCCCAGGAGTGGTTTTATTGCATGATAGCAGTACCCCATTGAGCCTTATTGCTTAATTAAAAACAAATTCCCAAGTAATTTTTTTGCCTTTCCATAAAAACACAGTAGTACATAGCATGTATAAAACATCCATTAAATGATGGTAGATGCAAATTTACGTTGTGAGATACAATCCGTTTCTTTACCACTTGGGGTTGAAGTTAAATGTAAAACCATTTCCTATAATCTGTGCACTGCTGTGTTTAGAGAGGAATAAATATGGGTAAGAGAGGTTCATTGTAGGATGCCTTGTTTTTATTAAGTGATATGTTTGGTCCCTCACAAAGGAATTCAAATTCTCATCCATCTTGCAGACACAGGAGTCAGTCATCGTTGTGGCCTTTTCTGCTTCCTCCTGGAGATTTCCTCAGCTTGCACCGTTTCAGGGCAGCGCTTTGGAGGAATGCTGTCCCTGTGTGTGGGATTGGCTCTCTGAGCAATGCTGCTGTGTTTGGGATCATGCAGCACGCTGAACAGCTGGTGCCCACGTGTCTTTTGTGGGTTCTGCAGGGATTCTAACAGGGATTAAGCCTGGTCGGGGCAGGGTTTATCCACTTTGGGTGGTGCTGCCCACAGGAGCAGGCTGCACTGGCTGTGGCTGTCTCCAGGTCCTGCAGTTTCACTGGGAAAGCTGCTGCAGCTGTGCAAGGGACCCTGCTCTGCTGGGGACCCAGACTGCACACGGGACGAGTGTGAAAGTCCTTTCAGTTTCTGTAGAGGAATGCCTGGGCTCCCTTACACCTCTGCAGAGTGCTTTCGTAGCCCCAAGGACTCTGAGTGTTGTTTACATGTGAAAAGAGCAAGATGAATGTGTCCTTACAAACAGAGCACGGCAATCTCTTGTAGATAGAGCCAGGGACTTACAGATAGGGGAGCGAGGGAAGAAACCATCAGACCCAGAAAATGTTACTAATTGACACGGGCTGCTGCTCAGGCAAGGCCGTGTTAAATTCCTGAATTTACAGAAAAAGAACAAAGGCTTAATACAGTTATGAATACTGTTTTGTTATGAAAGATAAAATAAAGGGGGGGGGGTGTATTACAGGGGGCACGGAGCAGGCAGTTCTGGGAGCCTGTACCTTCAGAGTACCTCAGCCAGTGGGGGAAGGAAGAGGGTCATGTGGCCAGGAACTCAGGATAAAGAGGGGGCTGCATCCCCCAACAATTTGAGAGACCCCATGGGAAATGCCCCGTAGCCTTCCCCTTTGTTCAAATAAAGTTACAGGACTCCTCTGTCCCCTTTTTGAACACAAACCTCTGGTGTTGTGAGTTTTTCTGCATGCAGGTTACAGGCAGATGAAGCAAATCCAAGTTTTTAAACGTTTGTCCAAAAATCATAGATGGGGTGATGGAGCCACGGCAGAGAAGTCCTGGCAGCCAAAGCTGTAATTGGGCTTTCAGCCACAGCACTGAAATAAATGGGGGCAAAAAGGGATGATATGACATTTTCTTCAGATTTGTTGCTCTGGTTGCCTTTAATTGAATGGAGACAATCTTTCAAGTACAAATTTTTAAATAAAATCTGAGAATTAATGGTAACTATTACTCTGGTTGTTCCAGATGCTGGAGCCTTCTTGTGGTATCTGCAAGCTCAGGATAGAGGATGACACTTGTCAGTGTCTCCCAGCGGGCCTCACTCAGTGTTGTGCAGACCCGTCTGGTTTTCCCTATCAAATGGTGGCTCCCCAGGGCAGCAATGTGGGAGTATCTGCTGCTGATTGCAGCATTTGGGGTTATAGAGGCAGTGAGCTTTATCCTGTAACTCCTAAAATTTTGTAAAAAATAATGTTGAGGGTTCCTTTTGTGAACACTTTGATAGAATGCTTTGCTGACTTCATTCTTAATGTGTCATTAGAGAGATGTTAAATGTTGCGGTGGAGGATTTGTTATAAAGTTACAGCTTTGTACTGGGAAAATGGATGAGAGTAAACTGTTGCCTGCTTCTGCTGCCTGGGAACAGTCCGAAAGAGCAGCTAAAAAAATAATTAAATGTGCATTTAAAACAGTTCTGAACTAACCTGGGACATTGCCAGGTCAGAAAAGGATGAGAAAGGATCTGACAGTATTCTTGAACAATAAACATTTTTACCTGAAAGATCTCTGCTGGCATTATTAGGAATGCCATTATCTTGCTTTGATCTGACTCTCTAGGACTGGCTGCTCATACAGCTGACACAGAGCAAGCAGCCAACAAAAGAAAGCCCTAATGGACTTTAATACCTTTAGTGAAGGGTTTCTCTTCCCATCAGATGTGTGTCATTTTACAAAGGCCCCTTTCATCTTCATGTGCCTGGTGGGGATGGCTGGCAGCAGTGGGAGCAGCACAGCCCTTGGGCAGGGCAGGCTTTGGCAGAGGGGCTCTCACTTGTTCAGCCCTGGCACCCCTGTCCTGCTCAGGGTGGAGCTGCCAGGGGTCAGCAGAGCTCCCTGGCTGCCCTGCCCGTGGAGCAGCAGCCTGGCACTGCTACAGGGGATGGTTCTGCTTCAAAACCTACTGCAAAAAACACCCAGACAAGTGGGAGATGCCCTACCATGACTGGGGTTTAGGTGTTTTTTGTATTGTGGGTGATTCTTTTTTTGTTTTGAGGGTTTTGGGGGGGTTTTGTTGTTGTTGGTTGGTTGGTTTCTTGTGGTGGTTTTGTTTGTTTGTTTAGTTTTGGGTGGTTTGGGTTTTTTTGCCAGTAGGTTTTGAAGCAGAACCAGGGGTTTATTGGCCCACTGGGGTGGGCAAATGCATGCCTTGGTCGTGTGAAATTCCTGCCTTACTCTGACTGCAGCAGAGCTGAAGAGTCAGCAGAGCACAGACCTAGTCTGTTCTGTCACCTGAGCACATATAGCTAAGCTTTAGGACACAGAATAAAAATAATATCTGACTTTATTTGGCCTTTTCAGATGAGGAGTCAGGAGTGGTATGTTGATGATTCTGGGATATTTATGACTCCCTTTAAGAGTATATCCTTCCATGGAGGAAATGAGGAGTGTGATATTTTAGCTGTTGGAAATGCCTGGCCTAGTTTGGTTCTGTTTCCCGATTTCATTTTGTCATGGTAGGCAATTCAGAAAATATATCTGCAGCAGGGAAAATGGAGTTGTTATGGAAACATGGGAGCGAGGCAGCTGACACGGGGTAAGGCAGGCGCCCGATTCGCTGTGCACACAGACACACTAAAACAGAGAGTTCATGTAAGGTAAGGGAGCAGTTTCTAGGCACTGTCTGCTTCATGGGTGGGTTTTCTGGCGCATGAGGGAAAAAAACACTTTAAAACCGTGAGCGTGTAGCTCCATCTTCTGGTACAAAAGGCAAAGTGTGTTGCTCTGGATATCGGTGAGATTTCTGTGTCATTTTTATGTTAGCGTCTACTAAAGCAACGACAAATCCAGCAGCAACAACAATAATAATTATAATAATAAAATAAAATACCTGTGCCCTATAGCCAAGCCACGAGTTATTAATGTAGATTTCCTGAAGCTGCAAACCGTTGTGCTGGAAGAAAACTGCCTTTTGAAACATTCCCTTAGATGTTTAGCCCCCAAGTGGCCTGTCTTTAGAAGCACAACACTGCTGTCCTGTGTGTTTGCTCAGCGTGGGCTCTCCCCGTGAAGCCCCTGCCTGTGCAGGTGCTGTTCTCTGCTCATGGCTGTAGGATGGATTTCTTTGTTTCCGTCTCCAACAACATGTTTTGCAAAGTAGCTAAAATTCCTGATGCATCCTCACAGAAATGCTGGCTGAGTGGAAGCAGGAATGAATGGCTCTTGGAGGTAGACTGCCAGAAGTCAAAGGAAAATAAAGCTGTTTTATTACTTCACCAAACAGTGAATGTTGTTACAGCGCATATTGCGCATGCTTAATTGAGCTTGATTACTCAATCTGTTCACCTTAGTAACTCATTTTGGTTTAATCAGAAGTGAGACATTGTTCAAAACCAGGAGGTGTTATCATTTGCTGGGTAAACCTTGGGTTTTCTAAATAATCCTAAAGAATTGCCCCAACTTTGCTGCTTTAGAACAACACCCGACACAACGAATCAGAACAAAAGGTAATTATCTTGATGAGGTGCTGTCCTAAAGCTACTGTTTGCAAGTCATTGCAAATAGGAGGCACTGCTCTGTAAATGCAAAATTAAAACTACGGAGCATGTGTTTTACTTGGTTTACTTCTGTGTACATATGTAAATATGTTCATTTTTTTTCCCTGGATAGTAAGCCTAGGATAAAAGGACCCCAAATTCTTTACATAAAGCACTAGTTTTCAGTCCAAACTACTTCATGGCTGTAACTGTGACAGTGAAGGAGAGGGAATATAAATTTATTGGCCCCAGTGCTTGTGGCCCTCTTAAGATCACTTACAAGAGTGAGAAGTTACTTGCATGCAGCATTTATCCTTGGGGAGGGTTGTGTGGAGACCTGCTTGGAAAGAGTGCACTGCTGTACGGCAGGGAATCATATCACAAAAATCCTTCCTGAAGTAAGCACTAGCCAAGGCTTCCCATCACAGCCTCAGCAGCAAGGCTGTGCATCAAAACCACAGGTGAAACCAACCTTTAATCTTCACTGTGGTGCTTTTAAGGCCCCACACAGAGGGCAGCATTTTAAATGGCCACAGGCTGTGCTGATAAAATACAATTGCAGCCTCCACAGCTGGTATTTAGTGTTTCTAACCTGTCCCTGAGGCTAGGGTACATTGGACTTACCCTTGGCCCTACCTGAGGTTTTCTCTTGAGGCTGCCTCCAGCTCCTACAATCTTTTTTTTCCCCTCCCTATATTTAACCTTCAGTTTCATCCCATTTCATTGGTGAAACCAAGCTCTAATTTCTAGGGTCTGGGTCTCTCTCCACATCCTGTGGATTATTCCAAAGGGATCTACTCACATTTCTGAAAGATGTCACAAGGGTAGCACCTTTCACTGACACTACCACTAAATAAATACTCCAGACCTCTTTTATTAGGAAGTGCAAATCCTACCCGGAGTGTGTTTGATAAATCAGGTCTTTTGCAGACATCTGGAGATTGTGTTTGCAAATCCCCAGCCAGCTTGTTTTGTAGTCATTGTTACCATAATTCAGGTTAATGTTGTTGCCACTTTTTACTTGCTAAAACACATGTGGTGCTTTATTGCTTAAAAAAAAAAAAAAAAGTGGCTGCCTTGGAACAGAAGTTCTTTTAAAACCCATCCTGAAAGTTTGCTGTTTGGAGAAACAAATGTCAAATCAATTGTCCTATCTTTGAATTGCCATTCTGAAAATGCAAGCTGTGAGGAGAAGACATTACTTGGGTTCTGCAATGGACAGAGTGTAAGAGTCTAGATTGAGAATTATGTACCAATGGAGACCTAAAATAACAAGTGGAGCAAGTAAACTTTTAGCTTTTCCTGTAAAGATTTGCTTAAAAAATATTAGATCCCAAGCGAGACTGCCCATGCCAAGTTTTAAATCTCATTTGAATTTTTATAGCTGTTATAATCTCTGATATATAACCTTGGAAATAGGGTCTCGTGACAGAAATGCCGAGTCCCTTGACTATTGCCTGGCAAAAAAGACTTGCTGTAATAGGCTGCAATTCTGAGACAAGTTTGCAAGGCTGGCTTATGCCTGCACATCATCATTCAAATGGATCTGATCTTCCCATTATTTGGGGTTATTTGTGTGTACGTGATCAGCCGTGTGCAGCTGTTCCAGACACACCAACCCCCCGAGCACAGCAGCACAATCCAGCACATCCTTGCCCACAGAAATGTTGCCACAGGGAGAGGCTTGGAGCTTGGACATGCTGTTAGGAAAAGTAAAGAACAGCTTATTTTCTGTTTTGCTGTCCTTATTCTTCTGCATTTTTGCACAGAAGAAATGGAAGTTCCCAAGGAGCCAAAAGGATTCCATGTGCCAGTGCTCTTCTCCCTCTCATTATCATACGCTTGCAATCAAACTCTAATTTTTGAAATAAAAAACCTGCAGGATTCTTTATTGAGACTATTAAACCTTCAATCTTCATTATTTAGGATGGCTACTTACCTTTTACTCAATGAAGCCATAATGCAACTGCTCCTATAAAAACTATTGAAATGGCTACTGTGGCAGTGAGTAGATTTTCCTCCGTGTAAAATAATCTTCTGTGAGTAAGACATAACTATCATTCACATTAATTAGGCAGCCATATAATGGGGTGTTCAATAGCTATTACATCATTTAAATTCTTCAGTGAGCACCTCAGCCACCCAAGAACTATCCAGCTGAACATTTCTGAGTCCATAATTTTGAAATAATCCTGTAGAGGAAGAATATGCATGGCAGAGTGTTGCAGACAATTTCACCAAGAAAAAAAATTAATTTTATTCAGATTTATGGAATTATTTTAACATTTACAAGAAGTGCATAATCCTATTCTTCTTCCTCCCCTCCCAGAATAATGGTGCTATAAAGTGGAGCCTATCTGGGGGCTGTACTGTGTGTACACCAGAGAATGTCCAAGGAGCTTGCAGTCAGAGGCCAGTGATGGCAGCTGGACACACAGACACACAACAAGCATTTCAGTGATAAGGGTGTGTGCAGTGTACCCCGTCCCCCCAAGGGGAGGGTCACCCTGACCAGCAGAACCAAACCAGCCAAGTAAGGCTCCTGGGCTGCCTGCCCACACCTCAGCTCAGCCTTGGCCATTGGCACTCCCTCCCCACGTGTCCAGGCTTTCTCTGCCTACCCCAGACAACCATGAGTGTGGATTACACAGCCACACTGTCTCCATGCTTTGCCTCTGGGCTCCTCTGCAGGGACTGGGACCAGTCTGGAGTGACCCAGCATAAGACAGACACTGACACACTTGATCAGGGACAAGGACTAGGATGTAGGGAGAGGATCCCTCCCAGGCAGGACTTCATGCACTTGGAAAGGGCTATGGCCTGTGACATTTAGACCTTGATGGGGAAACAAACAGGGGTCCTGGCAGTGGACAGGGAAGCTGAATCTCCCAAGGACCCTGCTCATCCACAGAGTTGTGCAGCCACAGGTCTTTTCTTCCCCAGTGGACATCCCTTGGATCCAGTGTCATTGGGCTACAACTGGCAGCTTTCCAGCCTTCATCCACTCTTCATATATAGGGCAGCCTGTCTATGGCTACCCCAAAGCGAAAGCACCCCACAGATTTCCCCCATGTGCACCCTGGGGCCCTGGCCTCTCTTCTGTGGGCATCACTAGTGGGGTTGGTGGCCAAGGTGTGTCCCCCTTGTCCCCCGTGCCTGCCAGGTCTCTCTCTGCAGGCAGGCCCCAGGTAGGCCCAGACCCATTTCCCTGCAGCATGTTGTAAAGAGCACAGCAGGTTCTTAACATCTTTATTAGTTTGTTGGTTTATTTCCAACACAGTAACTCCTCTCTACAGCAACAGGTTAGTTAAATCCGGTTTACATATTGCTGTCTCATGAGTGCCGTGGCCTCGGCGCTGCTGTGACACAACCAGGCTGCACTCAGACAGGAAAATGTGTTAAATTCCGCTGTGACTGGGAAAAAAAAGGAAAACCAACAAAAATCAAAAGAACAAACCACCAGGGAAAACCAAACCAACCAACCAACAAAACCAAGGTGAGGAACTGAAGGCGAGCACGGCCACACCACCTCCAGGGAAACCACACGGCACTGCTTGGACAAGAATGCGAGGAGGAGTGAACCCAAAAAGGTCAGGGACTGGGCAAACCCTTATATATATATTATGTATAGGTATTTATATATATATATCATCTGGAAGGACACGCTGAGAAAACAAGAGATCGCAGCGGTATCTACCATAAAAAGGAGCTACGTAGCTTTCAGAGTCACACCAAGGGGGAAGCACACAGCAGAACAAAGTGGGGGACAAAGGGGGACACTGGTGTTTTGGGGTGGCCTTTTTACTATGGGAGGGTTTGGGTGGGGCTCGGGTCTCAGGGCCACCAGCCCTCATACACCCGCTGGGAGCCCCAGGATCTCCGTGCCCTTCACTGGGGAGCAGGGATGGGGTCTGAGGGTAGAATGTGTTTGTGGGGCTGGGTGGGACCTGCTTCCAGTGGGCTGGTTCTGCTCGCCCAGGTGGTGGCACCTGGTGGGTTCCCTGCTCAGGTCCCCCATGGACCACCTACAGGGACCTGAGCACCCATCACCAGAGCCAGGACCATCCTTGCCTGTGCCTCAGGGTGTGCACAGGAGGGGCTGGGTGGCCATCACTGGGGTTATGCAATGACAGGGTCTCCATGCTGAGGGCAAGAGGCAAGAGCCACCTGGAGCTGGTGGCCAGGTGGGGCCTCATGGCCCGGGGGGAGCCAAGCCCTTGAGTGACGCCCCGCCCTACTCAGTGTGCAGACAGATGCTGGAGGTGGGGATGTGGATTTGGGGAGCCATGGTGGGTCTGGCCAGCTGTGTGGGCAAAGCCAGACCACAGAGTGCTCCCCACATCCCATGGGTCACCCCACACTGCCAGCACCTTGTGGTGAGGCACCCTGCGGGGCAGAGAGTGCTGAAGGCTCCCCAGCATGGTGGGGGAGTGTCTCATCTTATTGCTAATGGCTCCTCGGTGATGACACCCACAGGTTGTGGCAAAACTTGAGGTGGGATTTGCTGTGTGACATCCCCTAAAATAGTGGCCTCTGGACCCTGGCAGGCTCAGCCCAAGAGCTGGGAGTGGAACTGACTGTGGCAGGGGCCAAGCCAGCCAATTCCCCCCTCCCCAGTGCATATCTGGTGGCAGGTGGTAATTGTCCTTCTTGTAACAAGGGACGGAGGAAGTGCCTCCACTGATGAGGGCGTGGGCAGAGGCAGGGGGACATTCATGCCACCCTCCTGCCCTTATAGCTTCTGGAGTAGGGCTGACCCCTCTTCACTCGCCCCAGGGCAGCCCTCGGGTACATGACCAGGGCGAAGGGACAGTTTGGGCTGTGATTTCTCACGAGGCTCAGCCAGCTCTGGGGTAGCAAGTCCTGGGTGTGCTGGGGGATCCCGTGCTAGCTCCCACTAGAGAGCGCCATCAGGGAGAAATGAAAACTGCATCCCTAGGAACAGACCAGTGACCTCCCAGTAAGCGCTGCTCCCTGTTTCCATCTTCCTTTTGGTCAGCCATCAGTTGAACTTGGGAGACCAACCTACCTCTTTTGTCCTCTCCACGTGCTGTCCCATCCCATCATCCCATCCCATCCCAACATCCCGTCCCCATCTCACCACCCTGACCCTGCTACCCCATCCTGGCCCTGTCCCCCTGCCACCCACCCTCCCAAGCCGGGGCCAAGCCGATGCTGGGGAGGGTGAGGACCAATGCAGAACCACGTGTGACTGCTGGACGAAGCCCCTCTCCTTCTCCTGTACCAGACAAGGGGATGAGGCCAACGGCAAAGAAGACAAATTGACCCCGAAGAAGCGAGGGCCCTGGTGGAGGATGTCCACGGGGCGGGAGGGTGCTGGCGGGATGCTGACGGATGGGAGATGGCTCTGAAGGAGATGTCGGCGGTGGGCCTGGGCCTCAGCACGATACCTCCATGGTGTGGTTGATCTGCCCCATGGCCTCGGTGCTCTCCGAGTGGGTGCAGGCCCGCGGGCGGGTGCCTTCCACAGAGCTGGCGCTGGTGAGGGAGGCCGTGCGGGAGCGTGCCAGGCGGGTCATGCTGGCAGATGGCACTGCACGGGCACAGAGACACGGCCGGGGTGCTCAGATCCCTCTGAACACCTGAGGGACCTGAGCCAGCACTGCCGCCAGCCCTGCTCCCCGATGCGACTGAGCCTGGGCACAAGCTTGCAGCAAGCGGCGCTGTGACAACATGAGCAGCTCCAGGCTGGTAAGAGACAGCAGGGCAGGGGTGCTCTGGGGCAGGCTGAACACCGGGCTCACTCCTGGGCATGCAACCTCTGGGCATCAGGCAGTGGGGACCCTAAATACCACGTTCCAGGAAAGGAGTGAGCTGGGATCAGAGCTCCCCTGGCTGCCCAAGGTGTGCAGGGAAGGTGACAGCCTCCCCCAGCCAGGATGTGCCCTGGTAGGCACAGCTCCTGCCCACCCAGAGGAGGGCACAGTGGGCACACTGCCAAGACTGTGCCT
>JBBMKD010000025.1:6319424-6333106 GCA_037834095.1 Argya squamiceps
AGGCAAAGGCAAAGGCAAAGGCAAAGGCAAAGGCAAAGGCAAAGGCAAAGGCAAAGGCAAAGGCAAAGGCAAAGGCAGAGTAGCCCTGTGCCCTGCAGCAGCCCTGGTGCCCGGTGCAGGCAGGCAGGACACGGCTGCCTGGCGCTCCCTGAGCCCGGTTCAGCCCAGGAGACAAGGCCAGGCTGGCCCGCAGCAGCTGCCTGGCCCACATGTCCCCAGGGGACACACCTTCCTGAGCCGTGAGAGGACCAGCGTGTGCAGATGTCACCAGCACAGGACAGATGTGAGGGATGTGGGAATTTGCCCTGCAGCTGAAGTGCAGAGGGGCACCTGAGGAGAAGCCTGCTCCCTGCTGAACACCCCACTACAGGAGTAATCAATGCCCAAAACGCTGACTGCCACCCAGACTGAGAGAGACACTTTGTAAAAAGCATGAAAACTTTAAAAACAAGTTTTCTGTGTTCAGTATCTCTGGAAAAGTAATCAGGACACTTCTGTTTAGGAAACTCACTTCAGGCACCGTAAGGTGAATACTTTAGTTTTTGTCTCTAGGACATGTGAGTGGCTCCCAGCTGTGCCATGATCAAAGGAAATGCCTCAAACAGTGCCTGAGCAAAGCACTGCTCTTGGGCTTGCTCCTCCAGCTGCCTCATAATCTATATCCACCTCACCAGCAATGCTGGAGTACGATTACCCAGCATCAAAAACAGGACACATCAATGTGGTGTGCAATTGAGGAACTCAAGAAATGTCCCCACAGTGCTATCTCACAGATGCCCAGACTGTGTGGTGATTATTTAGTTATTAAGGTTTTAATTAAATCCCCGCATGCACAAACATGTGCTACGGACTGCCTACATAGCAACAGCAAGGTATTAAGATGAACACAGGATTTTTGTTCTGAAAGCTAAAAAATCATTAACAAACACAGTTAACTCCAGCAGCTAAAGGAGTTAGTTGCAACTCATTGCAAAGAGACACTAAAAGTGTGTGCAGGGAAGTCTTCTCTTCTGGGACATGGCAGAGCTGCAAGAAGGCCAGGCCAGGAGAGTCCTCGTGTGCTGTCACTGTCCCCTGAGCCTGAGGATGGCAGAGGCAGCCCAGCAGCAGCCAACACTCCTGGTGGCTACACCAAAGTGGTGCCAAATTTGTGTCAATTCCACACCTGCCCTGCACTGCAGGGAAGAGCTGGCCTGCGATATTTATTATGATCGAACCTGAGGGTGCTGAGAACCCATTGTTTCCCTGCTAGGGCTGAACTTGTTCTTTCAATGAACAGGACTCGAGTCTGAGATGCTGCCAATTACTCAGACAGCAAGATGTGCTTTTGTGAGGGGGAATTCCCCTGGAAACACTGAGAAACAGCCTGGAGAAATGGGCTCTTGAAGCTCAAGTGCTCTTACAACCGTGATACTAAAGGGCTGCCAGGAACACCAGGTTAGGATTGTTTCTGCTTTGAAGAGAAAGCAATATAAGTCACAAGTCCTTGCAGCTCCTGTGTGCCTGCTTACCAAAATCACTCCTATGTTGGTTTTACCTTTATGTGCTAGTTTTAGTTTAAATTTCAATGTAGAACTGCAAATTCAACAGTCCAAATTTTGTGTTTTCCTTCTGTAGAAATTACTGTTGTTTTTAACCTATATTCTCCATCTTCTCTGATGCCAGAATGTGAGTTCAGACTCAGTTAGCAGAATCTCAGCAGTAAAATGAAACATATTTTTTAAAAATTATTTGAAAGCAATTATTCTTACTGAACACCACATACAAGCTTCTTTTTTCATACTGATTCAGTGTTGTTCTGCTCTAAGACTTCAGGCAGTATTGGATACACAGAACTTCAGAATTTACCTCCCTCTAAATATAAGCAGACCAGATAAATAATTTCCAGTATTTTCTCCCTGATTAGTTAAACTGAACCATTGATTAGAAACAAACTGAACTTAGTATTCTCAATTCTGCTGTTATTGCAGTAGTGGATGCCTTGACTTTTAGTTAATAAATGGCTACATCTGCAGATGTAAGCAAACAAAATGTGGGTTTGAGCATGAGGGTCTGGACACATGATTGACCCAGGTGTGAGAACAGAAGGTTCTTATCCAGACACCCTAAATCAGGAGTACACAGTTATTTGCAAACTACAGGCACTTGCAAGAAAACATCTCACTGATATCTTGAATATTCATTTGATGTTCTGTTATTGCAAGCTTATTTATCACTATACAGACTTGCAGCTTTGCTTTTAAAATATTTATGTGCTCATGGCCAAAAGGGAAAGTCTACCACCATGCAGAACAAGAACAAATTGTTCTCTTCGTGTATGGTGAATTGCTCTCTGGCATCACTCATCCTTCTTTGCGATTTATGACATAATAGTGTTTTACTGCAATTTTCTATTTAGTAATTTTTTTTAATGCCAGAATTAATCACAGTTTGACTTAAAACAGTTCAATGGAAAACAAACATGAATTAACCAAGTGACTTGTGACACCCAGAAAAAATGGGATGATTCCTTTATAAGCTATATTTAACCAATGGTCAAAATCCACAGTTTCCAGCAGTCACCTATTTTTCTTACTAGAAAGAATCTGAAAAGTCCTTTGATGTCTCTTTCTGAGATGGTGGTAAAATGCAGTGGCCCATATAATAAAAAGCTGAAAGACATCAGTAGCCTATTTTCCTTGAAAGATGAGATAACACCTAAAATCTGACTGCCTATTGATGATGTAGCTGGGGCCCTGGTTGGCAGTGTCACGAGACATTTCTCTGTACTGCCTTTTATGCAGTGACCTGTTAGCCTTGGCCTATTTCCTTACAGAACAGTGCCCAATTAGAGCCCTCAAACCTGGCATTTCATTAAGAGGTGAGGGATCAAACTGACCATATAGACTGATCTATTCTCTCAGTCCAGAAACTTTAGACTGTGCTTGATACACGTTCTGGTATCTATGGAAAAACTGGAGTTTTACATGGGCTGCTGGTCAAGGATCATTACAAGCAATAACCTCCTAGATAAAACAGATTCTCTCTCACTGACATACATTTGGAGCACTTGCACTGAATTGAAGGGAATTTACCCAACTTCAGACCTAAGAGCTTCTTAGAAGTTTTTAATTGAAATTACTAAAGTCACTATACACTCACTGAACCAAAGAGATAATAGGCTACACCCCATTAGAACTCTTCCACAGTTTGAGACAGGATCTTATAAACTGCCTACACCCTTCCACTCTTAAGTACTTCCAGCACAATCCACACACTGCATTTTTGCTTTTTTAATCTTTTTTTTTTGTACCCAATGCCTTAAAATTCCCACTCCTCCCCAAGAGCTAAATCTCCAGGATCCTGTGCAGAACTGCATGCAGAACCTGTGCTGACTTTAGCAGACTCTCCCAGCTCAACCCCTAGAGCACTGCATGGAACAGGAGGTTTTTCAAAGAAAAACTGGTACAGCAGAAAAATACACTGAACTATGGTGTCCCCTCACTCCTGGCTTTCAGCTGGCTGTTGATCATCCTGCCCAGGCACAACCAGAAACAGCCCCTCAGCTGCCTTTTGGTGTAGCTAATTTCAGCAGTGGTGACTTCCCACGTATTTATGAGCTACTGCATGGGATCTGCTCACCAGTGAACCTGCCTAGAAGGCACAATGACAAAATTAGTTTTCTATCCACTATGGTTTTTATTTATGATTCGCTGAGTTTTGGAACAGCTTTCCATAACTCATCTCAAGAAAATGCCTCACAGAAGTCAGCATGTGTTTTTATTTCTACACAACGATGCAGGTAGAAGCTTGTGATTATGCTTTGTTCCTCCATCCGTGACAACAAGGTTTTTAAGGTCAGGAGTAAATCTTCTCTCACAGCCAGGTGAAACTATCAGCATTGCCTTCCACACCCTTCATGATAATGCCCACATTTCACTTGTCTTATCCACACAGACCCTCAAAGTCCCCAGGAAGCTGAAAGCAATTTTACTGGCCAGAAGACACTGACCAGAGTTTTGTAAAACTCTGTCATCATTTTAGGTCTTCTCAAATACATCCATAAAATTCACTGTTTTTCTACCTTCTCTCTCAAGATATCCACTGCAATATTCAGGCCTATATTTAGAGGTGAATTGCCAAAACTCCATGTTACAAGAGTAACTGAAAGCCTCCCCTGTCCTAATTTTGGAAACTCAACAGGTTTTAATATTTCAAATAAGATTCCATTTGCATTTGGTGTATTAAGCAGTCCTGAAATGACTGTTTTACTTGCCACAGTTGTATCTATTTATGTGCTGGGCTAAATTTGCCTGAAAACAAGGAGGTGAGGCCAAATTTATGGATTGATAACTCTACAGAAGCTGCATAGAGGGCAGCACAGTGCAAACTTCCTGAACAGGTAGAAAAATAAATATGTGTATTGGAGAAAAAGCCAATTCCTTGTAGCAGCCTGGTCCTTAATTTTGACTATTCTTGATGTGACAACTCAAAAAGCTCACCTAGGTCAGAAGACTGGTGTTCTAGTGGTTTGGTGTTCTAGCATGGTATCAGAAGGGCTGTAGATTAGAAAACAAACTGGATGGCAGTGAGAGAGGGGCGTAGTCATTCAAGGAAATGATGCAGAAATAAAAGTTTGGTTCTGATAAGAAGCTAAGAGAAGAAAAACAGTCCTTCTGCAGTATTGATTTTCTGAAGCACTGCAGTGCTCTGCTGGAAGTCAATGTGTGAGTGCCTGTGGGACAGGACAGACAGGCATTGGTAGAGCAGCTGGGGATCTGTTTCTAAAGGCATCTACAGCTATTGAGGTGGGTTTTGATCTCAACAGAGCTCATTTTACCTGAGACTCATTAAGGCCAAATTTTCCTTAAAATTTTAGTGCTGACAATCCCTGCCAAACATGCTCATGGTACACAGACCAGCCAAGTGCTCTGTTATCCTCTGCAGAGGCTCTTCCCTCTCCTGGATTGTAAGGACATCATCAGACATAAGGTACAGGATTACATGGACAATTGATCTGACCCATTCCACAGCTGCTGCAGGTCTGCAAGGCACAACACTTCTGTATTAACCACAGCTACCACAAACAGAGGAGTTGTTGAACTAGTGGATTTGATGGATGTAGGGAAATGCATATCTGCTATGGAGCAAGAAATGCTTCTACCTTTATACAGAAATATTTCTGTTTGTTAGGTTCCCAGAGAAATATGTGGTTTCATTGCCAACAGACTGGCAAAAAAACATCTCCCACGAAAGTTACAAGAAACAGAAGTAACACAATATGGGAAATATTTTCCCTCAATATCCCCATTTCCCTTCTGTGGTAGCCAAAAGCATACAGAAAAATCAGCACTCTTACCAAAGCCTTCCTCTGCTTCTTCAAACACTACGTGTGCCTGTGAACACCTCTGTGCTGAGGGCAGGCAGTGCCCACAGACAGCCCAGCAGAGCCACAGCTGAGCTGAGGGAGCCAGGCCCTTGAGGAGCTGCTCTTGGCATCTCTTCTACACTGGAGAGAGCCAAACCAACCACTCAACCACTCCACCACTCCCAACAGACACTTGGGAGGAATTAAAGAGTAACTTGAAGGCAACACCAGGAGTAATTTATAACAAGCTCCAAAAGGAAACACTGCTCTAGATGGTGTCAATGGAGAATAGAAATGCATCCTCAATGCTTAAAATGAGTAATTCATTCTATATAGATTACACAGGTTAAATACTTTCTATTGGTTTACATTTAAATAAGCCAGTAACCTTCCTCTTTTAAGACCTGCAGCTGATGTCTACTTTGTATTACTCTCACATAAACAGATTTCTGCTTTGGTATTGGTGAAATGATCTTTCCTCGCCAAACATTCAAACCATTCAACTATGAATTTGTTTTAATATCCAGAATTTTCTGCAGTTCCATGATCTAAAATTAACTTAACAAAACCAAGAATCATTAATTCATTCCTTGAAAGTTGAGTAACGAGAGATACAAAATTCCTTGTAATGAAATTTGGTGGAAAATGAATTCTAAACTAAAATACAGAGAAAAGTAAGTAACTCCATTAGTGGTAGCTCAGCTGGTAAATAAGCAGCCAGTCCTACACTTCCTTCTTCTGTACTATAATGTGAGCAATTCCAGAGCACATCCATATATACAAGTAGCAAAAGCACAACTCAAACTGCCCAAATCACGAGGCAATAAAAAATACTGGGAGCTGGTTTCAGCTACTGAGCTTTGAAGCAAGTTTGGGGCATATTCTCAGGTTTTTCATTATAAGTAGGAGGACTAGAAAGTCATATTGAAGAAAAGCAGGCAAGCTAGATATGGTCACACAATTCCACAGGCTGGAACTTTATGAACAGACTGACAAAAGGAGTCCCACTGGACTGAGCCACAGGTTTCACATTCTGCAACTGATACAAGTTGTAAATATTTGCAACCCAGAAATAAAGATGATGACACTGTGGTCCTCACTTCACTGTTTTTAGAGTATTTTTGATTTGATCAGGGTTAGGAGTAAGCTGCCAGTGTAGTTGTAATTATCACTCCAATCAGAATTACTAAACTTACACAGATGCAAGTGCAGATTAAGGACTTTTTTGAAAAATAACCCTATCCTCTCCATACTTAAAAGAATATAGCTAAGTGCATTAGCAGAATGCATGATGACACAATAAAAATGGCTGTGTTGAGAGTGTGTGCCTGAAAAAAAAAGCAGAGCCTGTGATTTCCATAAAGAAGGAATCACATTTTTGCTGTAAACAAACAGCAGCATTTCAGGACTGACCCACAAATACACAGACCCTCCAAACATTTCCAATGACTGATATTTGCTAGATGTTAGTTAACTCAAGACTTTGCTGTGCCCTTTATGTAAGGGAGGCCAAGCTTTGCAGAATAAGGCAGCAAGGAGTCATTTGACAAAACTGTGGACATGGGATATTCCTCAATACCCTCTGTGCATGTGAAATCTCCAGCTCCTTGGTGTAAGAGGGACTCAGATTAGCAGGCCAATTACAAAAATTATAAAGCAGTAAACTATTTCTAATTATGACAGTTTGATGAATTTTACCCATTGAATCACAGAACTGGTGAAGTTCAGGAAAAGAGCTCTAAGATCACCAAGTCCAGCCATGAACTCAGCACCACCACACTGTCTGTCACTAACCCGTGTCCTCAGGTGACACATTCCCATGTCTCCTGAACACCTCCAGGAGCACAGTAACAAAACAACAGCTCTAGAAAACCATGTCCACGAGAGACCTCCCTGTGCTCTGCCTGCTTTGGAAGTCAGCAGCCTGTCCCTGCACACACAGGGATGCCCTGCTCCCAGCCAGGGTGAGAGCAGATACTATGGGGGATGCTTGGGGTCCTTTGCCCTGTGAGCACAGCTCCCTCCTCCCGCTGAGGCACAACCTTGTGCCAGCTCACACAGACCCCTGGGCTGAGCATGGCTGCTGCTCTGCCAAACTGCTCCTCTTTCCAGCTAATAAAATTGCCTCCCAGCTGATAACAGCCCAGCAATATAAAATACTTGGTTGTTAGCTGCTGTTGTGACAAATAATACCATTCTGCTGACAACCCCATTTTTTCCAATACAAACCTACTTGAACTGTTTATTATTGACATATGGGGCTGCTCTGCCATTATCTAATTTTAAAAAACACATAGTAAACAGCAATAGTGAGCCTGACAGCATTCTTACTGCTTTAGCAAAAGCTAAATCAAAATCCAAAGCAACCTCCTTTTATTGCCAGCACAGTCCTGTCAGGCTCTCTTAAGTAAAAAAGAAACACCTACACAGGGCTACTGTGAGATTCATTTCCTGGCAGAGGCTACTTTGTGTTTGCTTTCCAACTACAGCCCACACTACTAAAAGCCTTCTCAAAACCAGTCAAAGGCAGTGAGCCTTTCTTCATATAAAATTCTAATTTTCACTCACTAATGAATCAGTCTTATATAGAAATCTAGCCCAGTGCTAGGTACAGCTTCCGCATTCATTGAAAAGACATGGAATACACCCTTCATTGTGTTTAGTAATACTTTTAGGACATTTTTTCATCTATAACTTAAAGATATCATAGAAATTCCAATAATACTCAGATTTCTTCAAGGGCACTGAACAGGCTGGAGTAGAATAGGTTAGTGCAGTTTTGTCTGTCCTCTGGGGAGCAAGCAAGAACTGCTGAAAGGAGGTTATTCAAATAAATTGCATTTCCACAGTACAAAAACACCCAGGCACAGCTTGTTTCTGCCCTAGATAATGAGGTGACACAGTACAGCAGTTAGTGCTTTTGTCCAGTTCGAGAATTAATCCATATTACACAGACACAAAAGAAGATATTTGACCTCACTTGTCCCCAAAGCAGTCTAATTTGCCCAGATATTAAAGTGCTAGTGATGTGTATTTAATGAGAATTCTTTTTGCATGTTTATTATCCAGTGACATTTAGGAGGTCAGCCTGATAATTCAGTTATAGCCTCTGTCTTGCTACTTTATTTAATGTAAGGGAAAATGTGATGTGACCCAGGTTGCATTTAACTACAAGTAACAACAGAACTGAGCTCCTACATGGTCTCATAAAAAGCACAGGGGAAGTGGAGTAGACCCAGACATTACTGAGTGGGAAAGGCAGGGTGCCTGAGCTGAGCAGCCTCACAGACTTTCCTTTCCTGCTATTTCATGTAATGTTCATCTATCAAACATAAACGAGCTCCACAGGCTGTGCCTCAAACTAGCAGAGAGTCATTCAAGCTCTGACAAAGGCAGGAGAGCCCTAAACTCAAACCCTTACCCAAAGTTAGTCCAAACCCAACCACAGCCACTCCAAACAGAGTCCCCCTGACCAGCTCCAGCTCTGCACACTCAGTAAAGCACTGTGCTCCTTCCTCTGCTGTCTCTAAGCTGCAGAGACAGGCCTCTCACTGCTCAGTGCACCACAGAGATCTGAGAGTCCCCTCCTGCCTCAAGGTGGGCTGGCTGTGCATGCCCTGCTCTCCTGAGCACCACGGGCTGCAGGACTGGGACCTGCTCCTTTATCTCGGCCAAGCAGCCCAGGAGCAGAGCTCCTTCTGCCTCAGACATAAAAGGCTTTGAGGAGGGGAGGGACAGGCATGGAGGGAAGATCTATGCTCTTCCTTGCAATGACCACTTCACCTGTGCATAACACATGAGCCTGTGTCCCTCCTAGAGCTTCTTATTTCACACTCCCATCTTTGTTTATTTAATTTAAAGCTTTCACTTCTGAGCTTTGAGGCTAGAGATCAAACAAACAAAAGGGAATTTGAAAGCTGCAATGGTCTGATCTACATTCTGCTCAGAAGTTAAACTAAAAATTGCCCCCAAGCCAATACACAGGCAGTCATTTTGGAGACCATTTGTTAGGATATAATACAGTCAGTTTCCCTCCCAGGAGGTCATGATGAAAATCCTTGTTTATTACTTCACCATCAGATGACAAAGTTAGTCTCACAACTAAGGCATTGGACTCAAATTTAGAACATCTGAAATTAAGTTTTCATATTTAATTTCACAGCTGTCACACGACTCAACAAAGTCAGTTATTGTTCTCGTGTCATTTATTTGTCTCAAACACTTGGACTGCAAACTTCCTGAGACAGAGATATCGTGTGCTCCACTCAGTAATGCTCCTGCATCCCGCCCCCCTACCCAGTAAAAACCAGGAGCACTTCCAAACAGTAACAACTCTGCACACTTTCACTTGATCACCCCAATTTCTTTTCCTACAGTGTAAGATTCCGTTTGTGTACAAGCATTTAAACTAAAAGCTCAATATTATTTAGTTTAGAACCACATGGACGACTGCTTCTCTGATAGTGTTAAAAATGGTCTTGCCAGCAGATCTTTGTCTCCACAGCCCAAATCCCATTTTCTAGGTTTCCACTTCAGTTCACCTTGCTGGCAGACAAGCAGTAACATTTCTGACTCATGAGAGCACAGCACCAAGTTTTTGTATGGTTGTTTAAACATCACAGATAAAATGCTGTTTAAGTAGCTAGTATTTGTGGCATATTGGTCAACTTTTCAGTTATACTGGATCTATTGCATTATATACCATAATGCTGATCACAAACTTCAGCCAAATACCATTTCTGATCATGTCCAAAACAACGGATTTTCTATTTATGCTGGGTTTGTCAGATGAGACTCTCTGCTCTTTAGATAATCCCAGTAACAGACACATTTATCCTAATAAATTCATGTTTCAGTTCACTTAGAAGATGTAAAGAATCCCACTTTTCCATGGTGCATGACTGGGGCAGCAGTTGAAGTCAACAAGAGCCCTGCAGGCACATCCCAATGCAGCATTTCATCTACAGTCATGCTTATTGGAATCCAAATACTTGAGGCCCTCTCTTACTCCATTGAAAGTATTGGGAAGATTTCCATTGCAAGGAAAATAGGATTAGAGGCCAACTCATGCAGGACACTGTAGCTAGTGCCATGCCATCAGCTCTTAGGCAGAGCTCTCCAGTGTCTTAAATGAGGGTACTCCTTAATCACTGATAGCAAATCTATTGTTCGACCACATTTCTACTTTTCTACAGAGGAAATATCCCTGTGTGCAATGAAAAGACTTAGAAATGCTAAATACTTTCAGTGTATTAGACTATTCAATTATTACACACAGTAAGTACTTATCTGAATGTGTTACGGAGCTCCAAATAGGATAATGAAGTGTATGTGTTAGGCTGCTATGCAGATGTAACTCCTATACAGCAACACAGGGTTAGGTTCTGCAGCCTTCAACACCACAGGAACAAAGATTTAGTTGGATTTGTTGGCTCTACTGTGTGGAAAACCAGTTATGACACTGCCTCAGGGGTGGGGGTGGACTTGAAACAGAACTTCAAGTTCCCAGAAGTAAATAAAAGGGAAAAAAACCTCATTTCCTATAAAGTAACTGCATTCTTTATGGAGAAGAGTAATTACTGTACCTAACTTAACTCTAAAGAACACCAACATACAAATGGGAAACTCAGAAGGTCTAAGGTGCCATTTTCTTTTAGGGCATTTTGAAGAAAGTTTAGTGCTTATCCAATGTGAGTGGCAGCACTGGAAACCCCATCTTCCCTCTCCCCACAAAAGCTGGTGATCCTCCTGCAAGCCCTCGTCACACTGACTGTCATGTTAGTATTTTATCCAGGTCTCTATGCAACATTCATGTCTAGGGAAGACTTCTTGCCTCTACACCAAGCTGTCTCTCTGCTCTAGACCAAATCCCTGGCCCAGACAGTCTTTCTAAAATCCCCAGGAGCTGAGGACTGGGACAGCAGCAATCTGCTTCACAGAAGCAACCAAAGAGACATTTTGTGGTAACAAGACTCAGTTCTGGTCCAGAAGGCACTTCAATCATGAATTTTTGAAGGTCAAGTCCCTCAGCTGCAAATCTCCTAAGCCATGCTGTGATTGATGTTCTATTGATTCGTAATTACAGGCAGCTCCAAACTACCATAGGTACAGAAATTACAACAAACCAGGGAGAAGCCTGTTATTCAGGGAGGTCTTGATTCAAGCAGAGTTTTAAAAAGATATTATTTCTACAAGAGGACCATACCAAAGCACTCAATGAATTACCTCCTTCTTATGGGGACAAAAGCAGGTGCTGGTTTACACCATATGAAGTCAGTACAGGAACAGGAACAGTCTGACTGGGCTCTCTCCAGCACAGGAGCTGCCACGGAGTGGCACTGTTCACAGAGACCAGTCTGCCCAGCAGGGAGCTCACGGCACCAAGTTTTGGCTTAGCCAGTTTGGTAGCCCTCAGCATCAGTCTCCACCTGGAGACCCCCACTAGATGTTTTTCTGTATTCTGCTACCTTTTTCACTGATTTAAACCATTCCATTACCTCCACTGCTGGCCACAACGCTACCAGTTTATTTTCAGGATTTAATGCAGCCTAGAAAGGATGCAGAAGTGCCATGTCCTAAACCAGAGACATGTAAAAAATTGGGACAGACAGCAGTTTAGCTGATCTGGGCAGGAGGTCTTGCCCTGACAGGCATATGTGACATGCTGTCTTGGCGACACACGCTCACATCCATCTGTTGACGTGGAACTGAGCCCACTGCACTTCCACTGTCCTGGTTTTAGTTCATATGCACCACATAAGCTCTGGGTTCAGCAGGCAGGGTGCACAGGGCTGCAAGTCCCAAACCCAACCCCTACTGACAGCACGGCAAACACTGCAAGAATTCTCACAGTCACAGAGTGGAGAGGAAACATGAAAACAACCCTTAGCCCTGGGGTCCCAGGAGGAAAGCAGATCTTTCCAAAGAGAAAATGACACATCATGAGCATTACGGTGTCTGGTTTAACTTCTTGGGGTCAGTAGACTCAGCAAGGCAAAATGAACTTCTTTAAATGCTCACAAGCACCTGTAGTTACATCTCAGGAATTGTTACCTTATCTTCTACTAGACACCAAGGAACAACCAGCTTAGTCTTGGGAATGATAAGGAGTAAAACTAACTTTCACATATATTTCTACAGAAGAAAGAGACTAAATTATTCAGAAAACAGGAAAAGGTAGCAGTCAGATAAAACACAGCACCTGTAAAGCACCTGCAGGTCACAGTGACCCATATAGGAATGATTTCCATTTCTGTGAGCCAAAACCTGCAACTGTTTGCCCAGAAAGTGTGAAGAGCTATCAGGAAGAAGCGTGAACTTCCCTGCGTGAAGATTATGAATCTGCGTCAGAAGAGACTCAGCAGAGAGGGGAGCTCAGGCCCTTCCCTGCACAGTCAGTGGCATAAAATTGTTTCCCTTCTTCCACAGATAACTTGGCAGGGACATTTGTTCAGTATTAGCTAAGTCACAGTGGCTGAGAGGAGAGCTGAAGCCCAGCCAGAGCAGCACACACCTCTGAAGCTTGAAACACTTTTGCAATGCAGATTTAAGTCTATGCTCTTCGCCCCAGACATTCCTGTCATTGGATAAATAAAGGTTTATAACTGCCTTCTCTGGCAAACTGCAATATGGTAATGTGGCATTAATAACTTAATACAGTATTAACTGATAGACAATCAGTATTAGCATGATGTTTACATTTGGAAAACATTATAGAGCACTGTATCTCCCATTTTTATCCTGCCATTAATTCAGATGTGGAGTTCATTACACGGCAATTGACATTTCCCTTCTGAATCTGCATCCTGCTCTGCACAGGCCTCTCATCTGCCTGGGACAACCAGTCCTGTAAGCCACTCACTGATCTGAATTCTCTGCAAATCTAAATTCTCTCCAGGACATCCATGCTGTTTCGTCCACCTGAGGCTGCAGCTACTGTTTCAAACCCTGCACCCAAAAAGCTGCAAGGGGGTTCTGAACGTGGGGCCTCCCATTGCACCTACCAAAGGGATGCAGGCCCCAGCCTCGTACTCGGACCCATCTCCCCAGCTCCGTGCCTGTGTTCACTCCTGTCCAGGCTGGGGCAAGGCACTAGTCCCGGCCTTTGGGACAACCTAATCGCACACTTCCCCAAGAGATTTGGGCGCGATCGCTCAGTTTCAGCATCGCAGCGACAGTCCCCCCCACGGCAGAGAGGTCACAGCGCCGGACCCGCAAGCGAGCGGCAGTCCCGGGGCTCAGTGCGGTGCGGGAACAGGGGTCCCCTCCCGCCACCCGCCCTACCTGACCCGTGCTGCTGGCGGAGGATGGCGGCCTGCCCGGGCGGCGGCGAGGC
>JBBMKD010000025.1:6337484-6454540 GCA_037834095.1 Argya squamiceps
CGTCCCGCTTCGCTCCAGCCCCCTGAAGTACCTGCGAGGCACCTGAGCGGGCAGCAATAATCCCGCTGCTGTTTGCGGCATCCCCATCCACGCCCGGGGCTCCTCCTGGGCTGCGTGCCCGCGGCGGATTGCTCGGTCAGGCTTCCCGACTCACTGCGTTTGTTACTTGTAAAAATACATTAAGGGGAAACAAAATAAATAAACAACAACAAACCCGCTCCTATTGATTTAGATAACAGTATCATAATAAGACAACGTTTCCATGGATCAGCTGTTTCTCAGGCAAATGTCCCAATTAAAAAAATAGAAGAGTCAAAAAGTCATCAGCAAAGTCATTACAGTGAGTATAAATCACAAGCAGAATTTGATTTTTGCAGTAAGTAATGTGAGGGAGCTGTATTTTAATAAACGCGAGGTGCATTTCTGAAATATCTGCCCTTTCCCCCACCAGAAATTCCATTAAAAGTCACCATTTTTTTCAGCCACAGCTTTATTTAAACACTGTGATGGCCTGGGACGTGTGTTTTAAGATGTGCAGAAATTTTTCTTTTTATTTTTAATGGTTTCATTCTATACCATAATGTGTTAGCTGGATACATGAAGATTTCTATGGATCAAAATATTTGAGAACATTCCCTTTCTGAATAACTAAATCAGACCAGCATTGGTCTAGTCTCTAGCTCCCAGCTGCCTCTCTGTCCCATCAGAAAAATCTCTGGTGGAGGTTGGACCCTGCCAGCTGCTGACTCCCTGCTAGGAAAACCCACCTCTGCAAGGTTTCCAACAGGAAGTTCCAGTAAAATTCCCACAGTCCTGAAGAATACCCAAACTGCATCAAATCAGTAATTCTTGCTGGAAAATTTTTTCTTCAGAGCATTTTCAGCCATTCCTACTGATCTTACCATGACTTAAATCCTGTGGCAGTCCTCTGGCAGGTCTATGACAATTTGCCTGAAGAGCAACTTCCTTTCTCCAGATTGGTCACTGGAAGTCCAAATCCTGCCCCAGGCAGGGCCCAGTTCCCCAGGCAGGTGCAGTTAGCCCCCACCAATCATAAAAACTTATTGTAGTAACTAGTAAATACCATTCAATTAAATAGCCTAATAATTACTGACACTTTGCTTTTTCACCCAAAAGCTCAGTGTGTTTCATCCAGCATTGTTTCTTCACATGTGGCCTCAGGCCACCTGTCACTGCAGGGGTTTTAATTGTCACTTTGCCAGAGTCCCCACACAGTGCTCCACCTACCAGGACATGAAAAAGGCAGGGAAAGGCCATCAGGACAGACACACCTGAGGAAGTAAATCCAGCAGCCACTCTGCTCAGCAGCACAAGTTTTCAGTCAAATCCCAGGAATGGGTTAAGTTGGTCTTTTCTAGAGAGGCAATTCCACAACACTGTGCCCTCCACACAAGGATTGATTAGAGAGCTCCTGTTGGAAAAACAGAATCACAAGAAGTAATTTTTATATCAAATGACTAGTGACAAATAGTGTTTTAAACACTTTTACTCAAGTTTTTATTAAAATTGATGTTTAAAAATTTCTTCTGAGATTGCAACATTGTGAAAATTTACAACGGCTGGGAAAGTGAAAATACCCAGTTTATGGTAAGTGAGTTTGGTTTCTTAGAGATAAAAAATACATAATAAAAATGGAAAGGAAAGGCAGATGCGTTTAAACTTAGTTCTATTTTAATAAATTTAAGGTTGTTATTGTAGTAGCAGTGTTGGTTAAGACAATTCTATCTTGAATGATTCTCTCAATATATAACACTAAACCTTCAGTTCTGCTGTATTTACTGCCCTCCAAGTTTGATTTTATGTGTAGCAGCTGACACTGAAGTGCTGATATCTTTGTGTTCAATTAAAGTAAGGAATAAGAAACACAAGAGTGTGTTTTTCACAGTCTTGAGTTAGAGTAATTCGAGACTCTCTTTATGTTCTGCTGTTCTACTAAAACTCTAATGAGGGACTATGGTGCTCTACACTCACTAGCAAGTACTCTGTGCAAATCATCTTGCTCTTAGGATCATAACAACATTTGAAGTCATTTATTGATCCAATCCTGCTAGCAAAAGGGCCTTCTACAGCAAGAGCTCTCACCTGCTTGCACTCTTACCCCAAACAGGTGATGAATGGCAGGAATGTCATAGGGAGAAGCTCACTTTGCACTTGCTGATTCTGCAGCATCATCCAGCAATTCTCAGAAATCAGGGAAACTATTCAGGTGCCTGAAGTAAAGGCCATGTTTAGCTGATGACTTTATTTTTTATGGCAGATAGGTAACAATATTTTACACTTGGGCAGACTGAAGTTGGTTGTTTTTGTGGAGAGACCCCATGGCATTTCCATAGAATTCCACTTCCAAGTCAGATTTTACTAGAAAATCCCTCTAATGTAGGGTAAATCAAAACATAGGAGCATTTGTCCTGTGACAGGACTCGGCATCACTTTGTACAAGTGGCTTCATTCCTAGGCCATCCTCGAGGGGATGGTGGCAGGGAAAGCTCTGAAGTCCCTTTCCTGTCCCCTGAGCACCTTTCCAGGTAAGCCAGGAGGAGTCTGAAGGGACCATTGGATGAAAGCAGCGTAATTCCTCCTGGAGGGACAGCTATCCCTGTCATCTCTGAGTACCATTCTCATCCTCCACTATTAACCCAAATCCCCCTGGTATGAAATGACCCCTGACCCCAGGAGGGGATGGATGGTGAGCAGTGGATCAGTGCCTGGTGCTTTAGGCAGACACTGTCACTCACAGGGCTGGTGGTGGCAGACCTCTTTTTGATGTTGCTGGACTGTGTTTTACAGGAACTCATGAAATCCCTTAAGTGGTTCCAGCACTGTGTAGCTGATTACATTTAAGAACGTCTGTAAATTCTCCCTGTAATATTTTTAAATGACTAGCAGCTCCTCTATTTGAATGACCAAAATACTTCCTAATGGCTGCCTGAGGAGCCTTCACTCCTGTTTGGAGTTAATCCACTCAGAAATTAGGGCAGTGCAGATTACCTTTGGAAAGGAGAAAGCTGCAAAAACATCCAAATTTACACACACAAAGCATGTGGGAGGAGACATACTTTGAGCTGGTGTAAAAGCACTGTAACACACTTGATGTGACATGGTATTCGTACCATATTTAAGTAATATTCATCTCTTCCCCTAAATCCTTTGGCAGAAATAAGTAATAACTTATAAGTAATAACTCTATTCTTAGATTTTTGTTAGGGTTTTTTTTCCTTCTCATTTTTCTCATTAGACTGACATGTTTTTGTAGTCACAGGGGCCAATTTTTCTTCTAGTCACAGAAAGTAAATGGTTTTGCACGTGCCCCCTGTGGACATGGGGAGCTGGAGCAGACAGTGCTGTCACTCACAGCTCACACGAGGGGTTCCAGCACATTCTGGGGCTCAGGGTGCCTCCCTGGAACCTGACTGTGCTGATGACATGCTGAGGGGCTTCTGCAAACTGCATTTTCTGTAGAAAATAGGTGAGGGGCAGAAGGGAATATTGGATGCAAAGAGACCCAAAAAAGCAAAGGTAGAGAGATGCTAAAATGTTCATATCTCTGCTTCCAGCACAATGACCTTCACTGTGGAGCTTCTATCTCAGAGCAGCTCATAAAAACAGGCTGGCAACTGCCACCCTGGTTGCCTTTAAAATATCACTGGTTTAACATCGAATCAAGAGGTATAATTGCCTTGTTTCTGCCTTCTCCCCACCCCCCAAATTCCAGTCCTGATCGGGCCCAAACACAGCTTGTTTTGGGCCCGATCAAATATGAACAACATATTTGTGTTCCTGGAAGGAGTTTGTAAAAGGTCATAAAAACTGCAAGTTCAAAGGGCTGGATTGTCTTCAATATAGGCTATGAACTTCCTATTTCCCATCTCCAAGCAGGGACTGCACAGCCTTGAGGTTATTCCAGGACCCAGGTAGTCAGAAGTTCTAACACAGTATCTGAGAAAGAACTGATTGGTGTCATATGAGGAAATTCAGGGTTAAAACTGGCAGACTGTGCTGCCTCTTTGGTTTATTTATCCTTACTCTGGATAAGTGACATTTCCATCACAAAACTCCATTTAGCTTTCCATGAAACTGATTAAGGTAGAAAGCATGTTTCTGCATTCTGGCCAGGCACGGTTCTCACTTTCTGCAGCAAATGCATTTTTAATTAACTTTAGTTTCTACTTTTGCTTTTTTATCTGACATTCTTTGTTAAATGATCTAACAGGATGGGACACTCGTGCAGAAACATATGGAAAGAGAAGACAACATCTTCATAATAATGCAACAAAATCTCACATTCTAGTATACCATGCTTACAACAAAATCAAAGACAGTCAGGAAGCCAGGTTATTCCACACTGTAAAATGTATCTGAAATTTATAGCATATAGCCTGTTTTAATAAAAGACATGATGCTGGCTGCCTAACAGACAGGAGTATAAGATGGCATGAGAAGAAAACATATAAAAATTGTCATCTGTCAGGTCCATCAGCACGTGGGGTTGGCATTTGGCAGCTCAACCTGCAGCAGATGGGAGCTGCTGCTCCTCCACTGCTCAGTGCAACTCCTGCATACGAAAGGGATTGAGCAAATTTATTGGGAAGAGCTTGACTGAGGTGGATCACCCAGAGGCAGAAAGCAGAGTAAAAGCCAACTCAGCTCAGCCTTGGGAATTAGAAAAAATATTCTGCCTTGCAGAAGTAGGCTAAATACAGGGTAGCAGCCAAAATTCCATGTTACCATGAAAAGCTCTCATTCCAAGATGTCCCAGCAGTGCCCAACAGAATGGAAGTGATTTTTTTTGACTCTGAAATGTCTCTACCTACACACTGTGGTTACTTCCTGGGAATAAAATGTTTAACTTGCACCAAGATCTTTAGAAATTACATTAGGTCACCTTACCTAAGTCCAAGAGAGAACACCACTGAGTTTGGCAATCCCTTGTATTCCCACTGTGCTCACAGATATTCATAACATCTCCCACACAGAAAACCAACATATATTTGATCTCAAAGAACTCCCAGCGCCTAAAAAGGAAAGAAATCTATGTAAGAAACCAACAGATCAGACAAGATCTGCAGCAAACTCTTAAACCCTTAGGCCTCTCAGTTCTGCAAGAGTTTCTGTGACCTGCAATATAAATGTCTCAACAATCTCCAAATGTAAAGGGGGAGGAGATGTATGTGCTGGGAAATATTATAAAGAAGAATATATGTTTTCCCATGTGTCAAACCAGAGAGTTTGCTTTACTTTTTAAAAAACCTAAGATTGTTTCATCTTCCCTATCCATTATTTGCATTGCCAGGATCAGATCATGCTGGGCTCTCCACTAGTATGAAGCGAGAAAATCTAAAGGTTTAGAAATTCGAGTCACATCTATCCAGTTCTTTGAGAGAGATTCAATGAATGACTGGAGAATTAGTATAATTACTGCTACAACACAGATACTAAGCAAATAAAGCCTGATTAAGTAGAGGTGGGGAAGTGAGTTTTATTTGCTTAGGATACGTGATTTATTTTCCTTTCCTTATTTTTTTTTAAATAATAAATACTTGATAAACAATTGGAAGGAAAACAGTTGCCTTTAGAAAGTCATCTCTTGCATCCCTCTGGTCAAGCTGAAGCTAAAGCTGGTAGAAAAGCTTTCAGCTGAGATGTGGCTGAATTAGGTTTCCTGATGCGGCTGCCAGGTAGCTCAGATGAGCCACGGTGGGTGAGAGGAATCTGCTCCTGCAGGAGGCAGGGGGCAAGCTGAGTCAGCAGCACTTACAGCATCCTCTGCAGCCTGATGGCCTCTGATTCCTGGCCTCACCCAGGTACAGGGACAATCTTCCTGTGCTCACCTGTGGGCCTTTCACCAGCACCAGTTGTTTTAAAATCTGTTTAACACACAATACATTCTATTTTATGTAGATCTACATTTATATAGAGAGACATGGTGTCTCTATGTAGATAAGTAGTGTTCAGAGTTGTTGTGCTTTAAATGATTTATAAGATTTTTCTATATTAAATACCTTTATAAATGGCACTTAAGCTGTGAGAACATAAAGGAATACTCCAAATGGATGTGGGTTACTGCAGCTGGCAGTTTGGGATTTAAGTCCATAGTACCATGTTTTTGAATGATGGGTGAGTGAGACATCAGGAGAAATTATATTGACACTGTAAATCTAGTGGGTTGGTAAAGCCAAAATCATTACCTTTGTTAAATCAGTGTAATCAGGAAACATACAGAAATTCCATTTTTCCAATTAATACTAGAGCACAAAAGGTCAGAGTGCAAGGAAAAGTTTGAGTAAAACAAGAATCTTATAGTACAAATAAAACACATACAGCATGGGAAATCATATTGGGTGCAAAGATGTGGACTGATGCACAGAAAGGCTTCTAGGTATTCAGTTAATTTTCCTTTACTGATCAAGAATACATTTATATTTTTAAGGAACTGTCTGCAGCTGCTGTCTGCCTAAACCACAAAAACCTATCCACTTAATAAAAGAATGCAACACAACTCATTGAGGCCAACAGTCTCAAAAAGCATCCATTAATTTTGGATGCTTCTGGTTTCAGATGTCTCCCTTAATGAGCTTGAATGTAAACATGTTCTTAATAATTCTGCCAAAACTGAGCTAATAAATCGAAGTCTTCGTTTATCAAGTGAAACGCCCGACCTCATGCTGTACGGATGAATCAGAGGCTCTGACTTAATCATTTATATTACTTTTCTTTATATGAAGAAGAAAGAAAATTTGGCCCCAATTCCCTATTCTGTTCTCATTCCTCTCAGCAGCCATGGCTCTGTGAGAAGCCTGGATGGAGCAGCCTGGCTGAGAGGCGCTCTGTAGCCCTGGTTTCATGCCTGAGATGTTTTGGTTTATTGAAATACTTTTCCTAGGGAATTTTCTGCAAACAAGAGACATGTTTTTTGTAATTGTAACTTTGTTTACATTCTTTTTCCTAGGGGGTATTTCTTCTTGATGTCCCTCTGGTCTGACCAATGTTATTGAAGAGGTTTGTCTTTGTTTCACCAATCAGATTGGTCTGTGTAGAATAGTATAAAAGAGAAACACATCCCAAAAAATAAAGGAGTCATTTTCAGCCTTCTGAAGTTCAGAATCCATGTTGTTGTAGTGTCAGGGCTCCCACCACACCCCTCTCATCACAGCATGCACTTGTGGAAAAGAGAAGGGAATGTGACAGGGCGAATGCTTTTCAGTTTGCAGATAATCCTTCCACTGACAATGTACCTGTTCAGCCTGCTGGTGAATCAACCTGTTGCCCACTGTTTCAGAAGGACTGTGAGAGACCCTGGCTCCTAAATTAGACCTGAAATGGCTCTTTGGTCCAAGCAGGATCAGTTACCCACTGGTGTGTCCTCAGTGCTCAATGCAGTTACAAAGCTGTGCAGCTGATGGAGGTGTAGGAGTAAGTGCTGGACAGGGAGGTGACACTGGGGAAGTTTGGAATGGCCTGTTGGCACATCAATATTTTATGGTAGAAAGGACTCAGATTGAAGAAAAATCCATCCAGAAAACTGAACTTCTTCTCCTCTAAAAGGAGAGGAACCACCTAGGGGGGTGTATCAGGCAGATGCTGGCATTCAATTGTGAGGGGCTGGGTTCAGAGCTCCAGCCACTAACCTGGGGGACTGAATTGTGAGGGATGCCTCTCAGCTTCTGACTGGCAAGGCTGGAACCCACTCCTGGCCAGAATGAATTTTCTTTTGGGTAGTTTTCCTGCAGCCCATGGCCCTAAAGGAATTTTTTCCAAAGAAGGAGTTGCATTGCCCCAAAGGACCAGCAATATCCAGGAAGAGGAGCCTCTCCTCCTTCTCCAAAGGTTGTGGCACTAGAAGACTTGGGGAGATACTGCCCTAAGCAAAGGAATGAAGATGGAAATTAAAAGGCAGATTGTTCTTGATCCCACATCCTTCATGTGCAGGCTCTGATGTTTTTTCTCAGTATTCTCAGTATTTCTTAGAGCATTTGCAGGATATTCCACTGCTCCCAGCTTAGACCATCGTGTGTGGAAGTCCCATCTGTTTCCCAGCATTATTATTCTGTGTATGAAGCTCAAACAGGTGACATTTTCCGCTTATCTGTTTTTATTGCATCTTCCTCAGCAATAGAACCTCTCTGAGCCGTGCTTTACACCTCGGAACAAGTCCTTTGGCCAGATGGTCGCTGTGACAAAGGGGACAGATGTCAGAAGCTCTTCTGTGCACCTGGGCACTGAGGCATGGTGCTGCCCCTGGCAGGGACACGGGGCTGAGCACGCTGCTCTGCACGGGGATCACAGAGAACATCCCTGTGGGGACATCCCTGTGCTGGACAGGGGCTGCTCTGCCTCAGCTACCTGGCTGTGCCTCTCAGACCAGCTCCTGACAGCCAAAATCTCACCAAAATGTACTCTAAAGCCAAAACCCCTGTGAAAATATTTTGTGTTTTCTTCCTGTATGACGCACACATCTTCTGCTATAAACACTATTCCCAGTGTTTCAAAGAAAGCTTTGAATGGGAAACTTCTAGTTGGATTTCAAATCATAATCTCATGCTTCATCTTATCCTGAATACCAGGATTACATTATCTGCTTCATAGAGTATTCTCTTATCTTATGGGTGATGATTCCTCACTGCTGCTTATGGTTTTTCTGTCTTTTAAAGTCCAACTTCATGGCCTTGTTTTGTGGATTAGAAAAGCCAAGTCAAATAGGCAGGACTGGTTGGCTGATCAGACTGTGGTGAAGTTCATGGCAGTGAATCACATGGTTATTGAAAATTCTGATAAAAACAAGCAATATTTTTAGCATTAGGAAGCTCTTCTGTTGTCTGTAGGTTCTCTGTCAACATGACGCCATCAAGTCAAAAGCAGAGCTGTGGAAAGCAGAGGCCTGAAATTGGTGATGGCAATTATGGCTAAAGGACACAAGCAATGAGGCCAGGGTGGCCTCCCCAACACTGCTGTCATGAAGCCTCCAAAATATCTCACCTTTTCAGGGTTAAAGAAATAACCACAGACGACTGAAAATGCAGGTAGACTTCTCCTTTAATGTGACTACTCTAACAATTTACAGTTTTAAGATACTGTCGTATGTACTTAGTTTTTCTTCCAAGATCCTTTTTGTTGTTTTGGCTGTACTTGGATCAACCAAATATCCAGCCACAGCTGCTGGCAGTTATGGCAGTTATTTTTGACCTTTTCCTGAGAAATAGCTGGTAGCTTTCCAGACTCTTTGGCTGGTAGAGTTTAAGTTAAGACTAAAATGTTCATCTGATTGCATTTGAACTTAGGGCTTACTCAGGTAGAAAAAACAAGTTGCACTTTTGACAGAGACCTGCTTCCAAAAATATTGAGCAAGTGCTCGGGCTGCAACTTTCTATGCTATTGAGTTGTATTGCACAGGGAATTTGACACAATATTCCACACACACTGAAAACCACCTTTGTAGTCTATGAAATGTAAATACATAGCATGAATTCCTATAGATACATGATTAGAAATTAGAGCCCATGGAAAAGGTCTTATTTATGAATTTGGTGAAAAACCTAATGAATCACCTTTTAGTCTACAAATCTATTAGCCTATAATGTTTTTTAAATTCTCCAAAGTTATTGATAGGCTTTAGTATAACCTTGATAATATATGAGGGCATTTTACACAAGTCAATATTTTGGATGTGGTAAATCCACTGTTAATTATAGAAATGTCTGCTTAAAAATCTAGGAGAGCACCTGTCCTAAAACTATCCTTTATCCTCTCAGCCTACATTCTGCCCAGCTGTAGTTTGCCATTGCACTCAAAATAAATAGGAGTATGCTGCAGGACAAGTTAATGAATAAATGACGAATTACTAAAACTGTCTGACCAAATTATTCAATCTCTTCATCATGAGTCAGAAAATTCTACTTATGTTTCTTCATCGTCTGTATTTGCTTGTGTATGCTCCCTCAAAGCATGCTTTTTAGTTATCACTGTTATTACACACTTTAATGGTTGGTTAGATTTGTCAGATTTTTGCAAATTCAATGAAATGCCAAACAGAGAAAGCACATGAAACACTGTTGTTTTTACTGAAGACTTTTTTTCCCACATTTGATTTGTGCTGGTGTTTAGAGACAGAGGAAGGGAAGAAGGTGCTCCTGACACCACATGCACATGCCAAACTGAATGCCAAGAATCTTTTCTGTTGTGGACTCAGCAAGGGTTTTGGTTTTATCCCTGTCTTTGGACTGGAGGTTTTGTGAGTTGAGTTTAACAATCTCAGTGAAGACTGTACATTCTCTCCAGGACAAAGAGCCACATAAACCCTTAGTTTACCTAAACAGTAGTGGTGGGGATCCATTCTTTGATTAGGACCTTGTGGAAGTACCAGCTTGGAGTGGCATGGAGAGTCTGTTATTTTCCCCCAGCTGCTCATTGTCATTAGTCACCTCTCATGGTTGATTATCTGGAATTCTCTGGCAGGTGCTTGATGGGCACTGTAGCATTTGTGTTTGAAAAACTTGCCTCGCTTGTGCCCATAATTGATTATTTCTAGAACTTTGGTTGATGCATATCTCCTCAACCCAAGAAGTAATTTTTTCTTCCATTCCCGTAACCAACCCTGATTGCATTTTATATAAATGTTATTACTGATATTTGTTCTGATTGGGAAGTGCTGGAATCACCTGGTCCATGGAATTGAATGGTGATGCTGTTTTACACCACAACGACACAGACTGTGAGATTCAGAAGGCTGAAAATGACTCCTTTATTTTTGGGATGTGTCTCCCTTTTATACTATTTTACACAGACCAATTTGATTGGTGAAACAAAGGCAAACCTCTTCAATAACATTGGTCAGACCAGAGGGACATCAAGAAGTCCCTCCTAGGAAAAGGAATGAATAACCTAGTTACAGTTACAAAAACACTTCTCTTTTTTACAGAAAATTCTCTGGGAAAAGAATTTCAGAAAACCAAAACACCTCAGGCATGGAACCAGGGCCACAGAATGGCTCCTTTCTCCAACCCTCTTAGCAGGAAATGGCTTTCAGGGCTCCAGATATTGGCAAACTCCTGCTAGGGCCTTCTTCCAGCTTAGGATGAGGCAGGAATTTGACAGATCAGATGCACGAGTGGAGCTGTAGCCCCTGCCTGCAGCAGTGAGGGCCAACACACTCAGTGTACCTGAGCAGGTGGGACACAGCAGGTGTGGGCAGATAGATTTAGGTCATTCCTTCCAAGTTGTTATATTAAAATTCTGTATTTTCAAGCAGTAGTTTTGATTCTTTGGAATCACCCACAGTAGACAGCTAAAAATCTCCATCCTCAGGGAACAGAAAGATACTGTGATGGAGAAGGAGAACTTCAAAGTCTTCATTTCAGCTCCTTCATCTTATGCTCCTTTTCACACAACAGTACCTAATCACAGCATATATGAATCAGTTCTGTCTCAGGGTCATCATTTCCTCTGTTTTTTGACCCTCTGCAGATGAGAGCTTTTGCACCTTTCCTGGGCATGGGCACTGCTCGCTGGTGCTGCTGAAGGCAGGAATGGACCTTGCTCATCTCCTGCTGGCTCCCTTTCCCATGGTCATCAGCTGAGTGCATTTTTATACCTTATTGAAATGCACAAAAATGCACTGTCCAATTTGACAAAACTTCCAACTAATTACAAAGTACTTTTTGCAATTTCCTATGTAATATCCCTTTGAAAGTTGCCCTGTTTTCTTTCTCTTTGAATGCGTATTCAGAGCAGGCCGATTTGTAGGCACACAATAAGAAGTTGATTTTGAAAAGAGGTAAATAAATTGCACTGGCTGGAAGAGGGTTTCTTGCTGCCCTTTTATTATGATGTGCACAGAACTTGCTACAAATTCTTTACTTTGCATTTCTATCACAAAGATAAATGAAATTGTCAATCCTGTTCACATTTCCTTTTGATGGCTATATAAAAGTAATAGCCAGGGTGCCAAAAAAAGCTTTCATTAATTCTTCTATTTATTAAGGTGAAAGGAGGACTATTTTACAAACAAAGAAGAATAAACAAACTATGGTGAATGTCTGCTGTTTTTCTAGGGAATGTACCTTCTTTATTCCTAACTTTAGAATGACTTTGAGCAGTTTTAAAATAGATAAAAAACTTCTTGATTTCAGATTTCTGTTGCTTTATCTCAGTATTTACCACTGCAACACTACACAGGATAAGTGAAATGTTGTATGGTAATGTTGAAATTTAATCCAGGGAATAAAACCACACTTTAAAAACAGAAAAAAGAGAGAAATTCTGTACTTGTTCCACAGAGATATCTGATATTAAGGAACAAAAAAAATCAAACAAAAACTAAACAAAAAACCACCCCTACTCTGCTTTTTATATGTGATAGATACAGATATCAATGTCATTTCTTCAAAACCATCTTGGGAAAAGAAGCCCTCATCAATCACATTTATGAGGAGCAGTCTGGAGCAGAACAAGCCCTGTGTGCTGCCGTGGAGCTGACACAGAGAGCTGCCTCTGCCTTGGCAGCACACCAGGGCTCAGCCCAGGGGACAGCAGCACCTGTCCAGTGCCACCAAGGTGGGACACAGCGCCGGGTTCGTCCCCAGAGCTGAGCACTCGTGGCCTGGGACAGCTGGGAACGAGAGGAGGAGGAGTGGGGAGGGGAGAAAGGCCCGTGGGGAGAGGGCAGAGAGGGGAAACCTGGGCACCAGGTCATGGGGAAGTGAGACAGGCACTGCCCGGGCATGAGACTCCCTCTGAGGTGGGCAGCAGGGGAAGGGGAGCTGGGGCCCTCGACAAGCAACTGGGAGATCCAAAATATGGCTTTTCTGCAGATGGGGGTGAATCTACCTGCAGAGAGGGTCAATTCTTACAGAAATTCTCAGAAATTTCTGTGGACTTTGACCCTTTACTTTTTTTCACAGCATTGGGTTTTTTGGTAGGTATTTTATTTTATTTTATTTTGTTTTATTTTATTTTGTTTTATTTTACTTTATTTTTAATTTTTTTTATTTTTATTTCCCCCTCTATAATTTTTGGCAGAGGAATGGGATTTATTAGATTTTGAGAAAACACCAAGCCCCAAGAGACAAATAAATCTTCAGAGTCTCTGATTATTAAGATGGGGAGATTTGAAAATGACATCACAGTTTAGCAGTATCATTGTAACTTCCTGTCCTCCCTGGAAAGTATTTGAGCAGAGAGTTGGTAAATGTCCAGGTGAGGAAGAAGTCTCTTCCTCTGAGGGACAAGGTGAGGGCAATACTTCCCTGAACTTCATGAAACAGCATCAAGTCTAAATTACCACACCAAAGTTGTCTTTGTCCTTCCTATGAGCTGCAAAAGGTCTCAGGACAATTAGTCCTGTCTTTTTTATTGTTTCAGTGTGGAGTTTAAAACCCCTGACCTTTTATCACATCTATTTAGCTCTATATCCATGGCTCAGGAAAAAATTAAAAATGAGATGGATATTCTGTGTTTGGCAGAGAAATGCAGCACTAATTCATTTTCTGGCTACAACAGTCCAACTGTGTTTAGTTTTTCCTTCCTGCATTCACATCTAAATCTGCCTCCTCTCTTCCACTGCTCCTTAGACACATTAGCATCTCTATGTGTTTATGTGTCAGTGTAAATCTTCAGAGTCAGTTTTTACTACAGCTCTTATTAGCACAGAATATATAAGATGTTCTGCAAAGGTCTGAGTTTTCAGAATAGGAAACTGTTCTGCTCGTTGAGATGAGGCTCAGCCTGCTCTAAACGTGACCATAAAGGATTCATTCCCAGACACTCAGGGGCCACAAAGCATGATATTGACTCTGCTCCTGCTGCAGCTGCCTGTGATATTATTCACAGCTAAAGCCCCAAGCCATCTTTCTACTCCACTTTGAAGGAATCACTCTCTTTATCAGTGAAGGAAACAAGCAGCTTGTCTGCTGCAACATTCAGAAACCTCCCCTTCCATCTCCTTCCCTCCCTTAGCTGCAATATGAACATCAGATATGGGAGAAAAATAACACTGTGTTTCCTGCTGCAATTAATTTTACAATGGTTCAACTTTAACACCTTTGGACATAAGCACAAATGGGAAGAAAAATTAAAGCTTAGGTTCATAAAGTCATGAAAATAGCACTACATATCCAGCAAAAAAATGTTTCCTTATCATCTACAAGCAAAGGATTTAACCACTGGGAGATGTTTTAAAACCAATTATTTTAAAATTTACATAAACACCATTTCTGATTCCATGGGAAAATCATATCCAGTTCCAAAGGCTTCAGAAAAACCAGGCATAAAAACTTGAGATCTTACTTGAAAATAAGAGGTATCTGAAAGTGCAGCCTTCCCTGAGGAAGCCACAATTTAAATATCAAGTTTTAGATGAAGCAGAAAGACAAAAACTCAAACCCAACCCACAGCTTGTATCAAACCCAGGTGTTTTTAAAGATCAGCCCTAGGTTTTTATGCCAGTGTGTTTGGACAGAGCCACCTGCCCTGCTGGGGACACTGCCTTGGCCAGCACCCTGAGCAAGTGCTGTGCTGGGGTGAGAGAGGAGACGGGCTGGGTGACATCAGCCTCTCATTTCTCAAAGCAGGGACATCCTTCTGTTTGTTTGCCCAGCCCAGCGTTAAAAGAAGTTTTCACCGTGGTGAAAATGTCATTATGCAAGAACTGAGTCCCTGGAGCTTTCTCAGCTAGATTGCTTTTTCTCCCCATCCCTTCACCCTGGTATGTTTGGGTTTGGGCTTTGTTTCTTTCTTTCCTTTCCATTTTGGATTTCTTACCCCCATGACACTTAAAAATGATATAAATATTATGGGCTAGGTTCTGGTCTCCTGAAGTAATAATATTGAAGCAGCAAAGGTATCCATGTTTAAGAACACAGGACTCTCACCAGCTGCTTGGCTGAATGTTCAAAGCTCTGCAATATTTCCAGTGGTGCCTTAGAATGTCAGCCTTTGGAGTATGATAAGGTATCTCTCTGGTTTCATATTGCATCAAGAGGAAATCCAGCATACAAATGACTTGCTTGGGGATATTCTGCACAAATTCATTGAAATTTTTAAGCTGTTTCTGCTTTTACTGAGGGAGTGAAATAGATTATATGGTATTGAAGCATTTTCAGGAAAGTTTTTTACTTTTTGAAAAGATCATTTAAGTGAGTAGTGTTGTATTTATGGACTATCATATATTTGTGCTCCTGTACATTCCCCTCCAAAAGAAAGGGCAGGATGGTCAGCAAAATTCAGGTCTGCTTGTTAATAATGCTATTTCCAGACCATGCAACTCCCAGCCCATGTGAGATTTTACTGGAATATCACTCTCTTGTCTGCAGAACGGTTCTGTACCTGATGTTCAATCATTATGTTCATCAGTGAGGAAAAATCCTTCAGGAGTATCATTCTTTCTAAAAAGCCATATGCAATTGTGTGGCTAAAAAGCAGAAATGTCTTTAATTATATCAACCATGCTTGCAAATTAAAGGCATAATAACCCATCTGCAGCTGTGTAAATCAGCCTGAAGTCAGGATTCATTTGTGTACATCTATTTAAAAAATAAAGGAGTAAAACACATGCACAAGCATAACATTTAGAGTTTGTGATGGATTGGAATGATATCAAAGGGTGTCAGAACAGTGAATTAGTGATATCACACAAACAGGAAATCATGGGAGATGATAGATGATGGCAGGAGAAAGAGGGAAATTTATTCCCACATTTAGAGACTTTTCTCCACAAAAACAATGAGGATATTCTCACTCAATCCCTCACTTTACCAAATTTGCAGAACAAGGCTTAGGAATATCTTAAAACTGGAGTACAAATGTGGCATCCTTCCCTGAGTGTCAGAATATCTCAGGAGAGCTTCCAGTAGCAGCCATCAATATGTTCATTTAACTTTCTCCTCCAGATCAGGCTTCACATTCTGGCAGGGAGCTATACTCCCTCATTTTAGATGTAAAATTAAAATCTACATTAAAAGAGTTTAAACATCTATAAGGAACATCTGGAAGTGTTTTCCCAAACAGTGAATAAGCAAAAGCTCCAGGACTGGCTCCTTTGTTCATGTGTATTTGGTTAAAATATACAACAGCATCAGTGTCAAACAAATGGATGTACTTGAAAGAGCTACAAGGAATTACAAAAGACTCTTGCTCTCTTTACATCAGCTCTGTGATGCTTCCTGCTCCCACCTCTTGTTGAAGCTGCTGCTGTAAACAAACAAACAAATCCCAGAGCTGTGCAGAGGATGTTGGAACCATCACCAGCCACAGCTGGGGAATAAATCCAGCCATGCTGGAAAGGAACACACACGTGTTGGGTCTTTGTGGAAACTGTCCCCTTCAGCCTGTTGACAGGGCAAGGCAGCAATGACTGTGTGAGCAAAGCCAGTTGGTCTCAGGATGCTTCTCAGGACTGCTGTGGAACTGCTGCTGTGATTAGTAACAGTGCAGTAAAATCCTCATAGTTTAACAGTGGAAAACAAAAGAGGTTATAGGAGAAAATAAACTTCACAACTCAAAATGCATTCTACAAATACTGGGTCATTTCCTGCTGTTCTGATTTATCCAAGCACTCAGGCCTTGGCTAATCTGAGAGTAGCCCTGTCTACAGCCAGGGCTGGTGCCAGTCACAGTCATTTCAGCTTTATCTGCTCCCCTTTGGGAATTTCACTGGGAAGCTCCATTAAGGGCTTATGGTCCCAATGCAGAAAATGCACAGGGAGTAGGGAGTTTCCTCCAACACAGATTTAAACCCTGGCTCTGTGTGTGTTAGCAATCAGTAACCTTGTCATGCTAGTGCAGTTTGTATTTTGTAGTGGTCATACATCTAAAAGTATGTAGTGGTCATACATCTAAAAGTAAAGTACATTTGGTTAATGGATCTGTGCCAAAGAGCACAGGAATATAAGTAATTCTCACAAAGAAAACTTCTAAAAACAGTGCTACTTCTTCTAAGAGATGCAAAGGGATATTGCTGATTAAGGGTCATTTCTTCTTCTCCCACTGGGACCATTTCTGTGCTTGGGGCTGGGCAGCCTGGGCTGGAGGAGACAGTTTGGGCTGATGATAGAAATCAGGAGAGCAAATTCAATAGTGACATGAGACATGGAGGAGCTGATTCCTTGTCTTTGGGTTCTTATGCCAAAAAACCAGGGAGATTTTGTTCTTTTGTTCTCTACATATTTGTTCTCCTTTTTTTTTTTTTTTCCTGCCTGAAAGAAAATCTAGTTTTATCTGGTCTTAGGCCAATTAGTACTTCTGCCTGTGGAACCTATTGGCAGCATCAACAACAGCAGATATGTTCAAAATATAAAGCTGGTCATTCCCGTGCTTTCATCTTAATTGGAGCTTTAACACTATTTTAAACATTAAAATAATGCTGGAAAGTAAAACGTGGGTTTGGGGGGGTTAAAAATCTTTTATTTCCTATGTTCTTTTCAGAAAGTTATGGTAATTATTTTTGTAGTGACAAGAAGATTATTTGACTTAATTTAATACAGAAGATTAAGTTCTCAGGAAAAAAAAAATTACTGTAATGTACACAAGTGGAAAAACAATGCCAACATTTCCCTACATCACTGGAAGAACTTCCTTATCCTTCTGTGGGACCATCGTGTCCTGGGATGTGTGGTAAAATTTGAGGTACAACTAAAATGTGGGGCACAACACATCCAACTCACAGCTCTAGCAATTCCTTCCCCCACCCCCTCCCCAAAATAGTTCTACACTGGAAAGTCTCTAGGTTTTCTCCCTTATAATCAATTTTTTAGAAATTCTTTAAAATTAAGTTTAGCTGTGAACTAATGGAAATAAATTATCTATGAAGTATATCATGGTGGTCCTGCTCTTGCAGTCTGTGGTGCGATGATAAACGACCGGCGTCGTAAAATAACTGGTAATAGATTTTAAAGCCAGAGGGGAAAATTATGATCATCTAATTCTGACCTCCAGCATGAGGATGGCCCCTGGACACCCCCCTGGAGCTCCTGCATCAGGGCCACAGCTGCTCACAGAGTGCCAGGACATTTTTCAGCCAGACAAGCCCAGCAGCCCCTTGGGAAAGTGTGAGATGGATTCTCACCTGGTGGGAATCAGGATGGTCACAGCACCATGTTACACCACAGGGAAATCTGGTCTAGTGCTTTCTTTTTTTATGGTGCCATGAATCCTGGTCTCCTCCCGGGCAGTGCTGTTCTCTTTCTCTCTTTGCCTGAGCTGTCCCTCTTAAGCTTTCCTGTTGCTCTGGTATCTCCATCCCAGCAAGCTGCCTAAGCACCAGCTTTCCCTCTCCTCTCTGCAAATTGTCCTCAGGCCCTTTGCCTTTCCTGTCACCATGTCCCTGTGCTGGCTCTACCAAATCCACTTGTTGGCTCTGGTTTTTGGGGACTGACATCAATATGCTCATGACTCCACAGTCTCTTTTCATCCATTTGGGGAAAGCTTCATTGATTATAAGGAAACCATGAGCAGAGAGAAGGGATAAATGACTCAACCAATCCTCTACCAATGGCTTTGTTATGTCTGCTTTCAGAATTGTGAGCACCGTAACTCTCCGATTTCAAGACTTGTGCTCTAATCAATTTCTTGTAAGATAAGAAACCAAGATTTTTGTTCAGGTTGCTGTATTTTCCTGCCTGTATTTCCACATCCAGGAGAAACTCCACAAAGTAGAGTTCCTGGCTGGGAGTGCTGATCATTACTGTTCAGAACTGCTACACTGTTCCCCTCCTACTTAAAAAGTTTTAATGCTCTGTGGATTTTAAAGCTAATTTTTTTTTTTCTAGAAAAAGTCAAAAATGGAATTTGAGTCCTGAGAACTGCCAGGTTTGATTTGCTCAACACCATTCTTTATATTTGTGCAGGCACTTTTCACACTGCTGGGGCAATGCCAGCCCAGACTATCTACGATTCCTATTAAATAAATACACAAATAACTAACTAAATAAAGCAGATGTAGAGACAGAAGATCATCAGGTCTTGTCCAAAACCAGCCAGACTCACGAACTGACTAACAATGACAGGAGAAAGACCAGAATGGGCTCCACTGGCTGTCTCCAAGAGCTCTTCCCAGACACCAGGGGATCACTGAAAGAGAAGCAATTGCTGAAAACTCACCTGAAAGGCACTTGGAAATGCCTGCAGTATTTGCTTAGTGACATGGGCTCCTGGGCAAGTGCCAGCAAACACTAGTGCATAAAACAAAGGGAAGTCACTCTTCTGCTGGCTTACTCTGATCAAAAAGGATCAAAAGTGGGGTGATCTGAATTGATTCTTGAACGTGGCTTTCCTGGTTAGCACTGTACAATGCCCTTTACAGCACTGTCAAGACTTGAGGATGTGAGGGCATAAAGCAGATTTCAAGCCTGAAGAGCAAAATAAATTACTTGGCTTGGGCAGATGGAAAAGGACACTTCTTTTCTCAGCTGTCTAGCAAGCCAGGAGCAGAGTTTAGTCCAGTGAGAGCAAAAATAGCCCAATAAAACCTACTGGCTGCAGCAGTACAGATGGCTTGTACCATCTCCTAAGCCATTTACTTTTAGAAGCTGAAAAATGGCAGCGTTGAAATTTTAGGTGAACATTTCAGTGCAGGTGATCATCCTAGTGAGAAGTGTTAACTCAGGCTCTTATCTTGCATCCCTTCTCTCAGTGTTTTAACACCTCACTCTCCTGACTCCTTCCCTCCCTAAAAGACCTTAAACCAAGCCAGGGCTTCAGCATCCAAGGCAGGAGCACTGACTGTAGGGATTCATTTCAAAATCTTACAGTACATTGTTCCTGCCCTCAGAAACAGTTGCTAATTATCACTTTCACAAATATTTACTGCTATCTGGTTCTTGAATAGAATATATTATGAAAATCTCCATATGCCCAGGCACAGCTTGACTTAGCGGGCGAAAGACGACGACTCTATTTTGGATTCACACTGCTGAGAGAAGAACACTTACTGTATTGAATTCATACCTCATTTAAAATTGCCTTTACAGATAATAAATCCAAATGTTCCTTTGATAATTATTCTGTACTAAAATTAATGCCAAATAATGTGCAAGCAAGCAGGCAGGCCTTTATGGGTATGATTACAGCATTTACTTCTCTTTGGGAACTGCTGGAACTGTCTACATAAATAATACCATGCCATTATCCTTAAAGCAGCACATTTGTTTTACAATGAGCCCTTGCCGGGGGAACTTTGCACATATATACTATTGAAGCTTTCTGTGCACCTTAATCATCTATCATATCCTTTAAGGAAAGATCCTTTAGAAGAGAACTCTTCTCCCCCCCCCCACCCCACTACTGCTTGACATAAAACCATAAAGGTTGCTAGGAATATTGGAAACCCTCCCTCCCTTCTAAAAGACAATTTATCTTCTTTATTCATTCTGCTTGAATGCCTTTGTAGTGAAAGAAACTTTTACTGTGCTTTGCCTGAAATTCGCAGAAGTGCATATGTTATAAGTGCATGGTGAACTGCCAGAGTTTCAATGTCTCTCCCAGCCTGATGTGTTTTCCTCCTTCCCTGCTGTGCTGCAGCCCCTTCCTTAATTGAATCCAAGCTTTTTGGGGCACTTGCACTAGCATGGAGAAGTGCCACCTGCCTGGGGCACTGCCTGGCTCCTGAACTTTGTGTGAAATCTATCAGTCGAGACAATTCCTGTGCCCAGTGAACACAGTTGACAAATTATAACCTTGGCCTGTTTGTTGCTATCAATGAATTCTAAGTCTACAGCCATATTTTGTGCTGAAGTCAAATAAGCACTAGGAATTGTGAGATAACAGCTTAATTACAAGCTGGAGGGACCTATGCAGCACCGAGTCCATGAAATTACTGAGCTGCTCCTGGATAACATTGGCATCAGAAAACCAAAAATACGTGGATGAGGAAAAATGGCAGTTTTGTTGCAGACTGCTACTGAGCAGCCATTACACTCTAATCAGAAACTTTAAAAGGAAAAGCAGGAGTAACTCAATTCAGAGGCCTTTTACTGTCAATTACATCAGACCTTTTCTTATTCATTTTGCTGAGCAGCTCCTGAGTGATTCTGATGGAGTGAAATCACAAGTGCTGCTCGCCAATGCAGCTGCAGCTCTCCCAGTCTCACCACATGGACACTTCTTGCAAGTCAAAATGAGATCTGGTAAATTATGAAACAAGGACTCCAAAATTCAGATTGCATTATGAGTGGATTTATATGCTTGGGTCCTTCCTTCCCTAGAGAGACAAGTTGAAAATTGAGGTTGGATGATATACATTGAGTGTATTTTCTCTTCCAGGGCTCCTCAGCAGGTGAGGTGTCACTGCCTTCCTCTGATAGGTTCCTGTGCACTGTTCTCTAAATTACCAGGCTCCTCTCTGCTCTGCAATGGAAAAAGAAGATTCAAAACCTAGGAAAACTCATCATAGAGAAGGGTTTTCCAGCCTGGCCTTGCCTCTGGCTCCCTCCTGCTTTAGGCAGTGTTGGGCCTGTTGATAAGTTTATTCAATAAGGGAGGAGAGTTTATGCTTTGATCAGGGTAGGAATACCAACAACACTGTGAACACTGTGAACACACTGTGAGCAGGATGGATAAGCCTCTTCCCCCTTGGAGTGCCCAGCCTCAAAGCTAATAAGGCCACTCTGCAGTAGATGCTGAGAACAGCTTTTTTCTCAGCTTTAAAAATTTTTTTCAAGAACTTTGTTGATTGCCTCTTTCCCCATCGCAGAATTAAAAATCTGGAGAATGCCATAGTCTAGAAAAAGCAAAAAAGAGCTGCCAGAATGACAAGGTGAAATACAGCTATTGGTGCTGTGACAGAAAATAGGAGACTCAAAATCCAAGGGGAAATAGTTTATTCTATGCTGAGATGTCTGAAGGAAATGGACAACAACTGCACAGACCCAGTCCAATTAGGAAAAAAGATTTAATTTAATTGCTTTCCACAGATCTTGGTCTCTGAGAACCAGTCAAATGCAGAGCTGGAAAAGATAAAGGGCTGCCTTAGGGGTGAATATTTTCAGCAGAACTCATCTGAATGAAGTTAAGTTGAACAACATGGGAAACTCCATGCGGAAGAAGGTATATTTCTCCTTCAAGTTTACTTTTAAGTGAAGTATTTGCCAACTTTTTTCAATTAGTTTTCTCAGCTGAAAGAACTCTGGAATTGTGAAGCCTTGCAAAGACACACGATTGAATTGACTTGGACAGGTGAAGTTCAGAGCTCACTAAAAGGTCATACAATTTAAACTGACAGGTATCACAGAAGACAACCTGACTAGCCCAATATATTTCCCCTGCTAGGAAAGCCAAGGACTTTTAAGCAAGATTATCATGGATGCTGCTACCAAAAGTTATTTAACCTAGAGAGTAAGTGAAAGTTCTACGTATAGAGAGAGAGCTGGCTGCTGAGCCTGCTACTGCCTGTGTAATGGGAAATCATTCCATATTTTCTGTGTTCCCTGCTGTTCCCAGGTTTTGCAGACACTCCAGTGCCAGGAACACTGTACCTGCCACACTGATTCTGGATGCAGTGGAGTTACCTCAGTGAGAGTTAGAGCACAGCCCACTCTGGCCCAGCTCCTGCTTCTCTCACCAGCGGTCATACCCTGATAATGAGAATAATCTAACCTGCCAGTGCATTCCCTCCTAGATGGAAGGTGACTAATTTCAAACATTTTCTATCTCTTGCTGAGGGTGAACTTCAGTAACTGCAGGAAGACACATCATCAGGACACTTGAAGATATTTTAAACAATTGTAGGCTGTTTTTTACCAGTCTTGCTTAGACAGAGATGTACAGCCCCAGTTAGGCAGAAAATTTAGTGCTCAGTGAGGATATGGGAAAAAGAACCAAAACCATCCAAGGTTTATTTAAAACCCCTTATTTGCTAACATACCATCTGTTGTAAAGATGGAGAGACCTTCCTTAATTTTCTCTCAGGACAAGGATACAGCTGTAACCCTGGCAAAAGGATCAAGGCAAGAGCTATGCAACTTCACATAGCCGGGATTCCATGGTGGAACAACTGCCCAAAAACTTCCAGCAAAGTGAGCTTCAACACCCTCCAGACGTGCCCACAAAATGGAAATGATTGGTGTGAAATATCCATGAACCCGCATAGCACATTTCTCTTTATCTCAGTGTGCTTGAAGCAACTGCAGGAATTGGTGAATGGTAGAATGGGTAACTGAGAGAAGCTTCACAGTTCCTCAGTTTCTGTATTTTGTGGACCAAATAACCAGGTGGATCAAATAGGCCTGCTTCCCTTGACTAGAAGGCTATTTTCATTAGCTGTTTTTATTTATACACTTAGCTGCTCTGGGCTGTGAGTGGCAGACAACGTGTTCTCTTCGAGATGAGGAGGCTGCTCTCCTTGTAGCGCTAAATTACAGAGGGATTTTCTCTGCACACTGATTCCAGCAATATGAAAGGTCAGTACACACGTATCTCCGGCTTCCAATGGGAGATGAGGAAATGCTTAAGCTTTTATCTTGTTTCCCAGTGCTTTGGGTTAAGCCTTACAAGTTTGCTGAAAGCTTTAGTGGCTTATATCTGCTGAATGATAGTGTTAAATCATGGCTGTAGTGGTGTCCTGCACAACGTTGTTCATGGCCAGCTCACCACCATTGCCTGCTTTCTCTAAGAAAAGCACGAGGAGGTAATAGGATTGGGGAGAGGGCCCCTATCATCTCTGCCTCCACTGGGTGAAACAGGAGCAACCATCCACGCAGGCTTAGCCTGCTAAGGTGCTTAGGCCACTTTTGGAGAGACAGGGCAGACTGCTTGAAGAGCTAACAGGGACACAGGGGAAAGGGCAGAAAGCTAAAAAATGGTATTAAAGGCATTAAGGCATTGTTCTCTCTGGCAGAGAGAACAATCAATCACAGAAACGCTTTTCCAGTGGCAAAGCTGCATGATGGGAGAGTGCACTGGCAGACACCACTGGAATTTGAAATAAATATGACCAAAGGGTGTGAGTCCAGCAGTGAGGGGATGAGGGAGGGTGAAATGCACCTCGTGGGGGCCTTCAGTGTGTTTGTGCTAGTTTGCTGCTGAGATACAGGGTGCTCTCACTGCTCATGTCAGCAGTTAGAAGTCATAGCATTCTATCTTAGAGGCTGCAGAGGGTACCCCTCAACCCTGTGCAGGCTGGCAAGGTCAAAGCCAACCTAGAGTGAATAAATTTTCTCCTTTGAATGTCACAAAGCCAAAACCTGGCTGTTCACTCTGCCCTCAAACTCTAGAGCTGCTGTGTTCATGGTTTGCTTCTGCACTAGTCCTTCAGGTCATGATTGCCACCAGATTTTGTGAAGCACAAGTGGAAAACAAACTAAAAGCTCTCCTGAATTTTTAGGAAGAAGTGAAGCAGAAGAATCCTTTCTTTCCTGATTGCAACAGCCCTGACATTCCCCACAGATCATGCTCACCCTCAGAGACCTTGCATTTCTATTATTAGCATCACTGGCTTTTGCATTCTATCTTTACATTTCAGTTGTGGGTTGCACCATGGGACTACTCAAAATTTCTGCTTCCTTTCCATTTCATAAATAAACATGCATGGGAGAAAAATCCCCAAGCACTCTTTATATGCATAAAACTGATTCACCAACAAATAGCAGTTTTTGCTATGAAAACTGATATTTAGCTTTTTCTAGTGCTGCCTCTGCAAATGGAGAGCAGTGACTTTTATTTTTTGTGTGTGTTATTTCTCAATAACACCATTTTTTCCAGTATAGCTTTCAGTAGCTCACTAAAAATCGGCAAAACCTCCAAGATATTTGTTTTATGGTAATAACACAAGTGATTACACTTTCCAAAGCCAAAGAAGTGCTGAGAAATTCTCTGCTTGTCTGAAAGGAGGTTTTGCTTGTAAGCCTTCCCTCATCCCGAGCTCCAGGACAAAAAGCAAAGCTGATGAGTTTCAAACACTTCTGTTCTGACCAGTCAGTGCCAGCACAGTTCCTTTGATCTGTGCTAAACTGCTCCTGTTTTGGGAACACAAAGAAAAGGAGGATGAGCCCCCTGATTGAAAGGAGAATGAGTTACATGATGGACAGAGCTGCTCTCCCTGTGCCCCAGCTGGCAGGGCTGTGCTCCTGTGCTGACTGGGGAAATAACCAAATTCTGCCACTCCTCCCCTGGCTACAAAACCCCCACCCACTACAGTCCTGTTCAAAATACGAGAGGAGCTCTAGGGAACACCAACCTGGGGCTGTTTCCCAGCACATGGTGTGAGCTCAGAGGAACAGCTCACACACAGAGGTGACCCTGGGCATCTTTCCAGCCTTGACCCAGGCTCTCCAGCCAGGCAGGGCACTGCAGGAACTGTGGAGATTCTTCTGCTCGTGGGGAAAGGTGCTCCTGGAGCAGCAAGAGCCTCCTGGCACAACCACAGAGCATTCCCTCCCTCTCTCGTTCTGCAGAAGGAGCAATGAAATCTGCAGTGTAATGTATTCAGCAAAGTTTAAATGATAAATGCTGATGGCATTTCCACTCACTGTTAATATTAGAAAGCTGGGGAAGACTCCCTCTCCTGAGGCGAACCACTGCAAATCAGGAATATTTTAAATCAAAAGAGACGCAGGGCCAACTTGCAGTGAACCCTGAATTACACAGAATTGGCACGTGCTGAATTTAGGGATCCTGTTTAGCCCAGCCCTGCCTGCAGGGGAAGGTGAGGTGTTCAACGCCATGCCACACTTTGATTGTAGCTGAATTCCTTTCTGGAAGGATCTGACAATCCTGGCCTTTCCCCATTTTCTGGCCTTCTCCCCGTATAGAGCTGTTTCAAACATCCAGAACAGAGCTCGCAGATGTCCTTTCAGCAACAGTATCTTTACAATTTTGAGAAAAAGAAAAGTGTAATTTTTTGTTTTCTTCTTTTTAATGATCGAAGTCAACATTCATTTTTGTACAGAAGTGTGTATGTGTACTAAAATTATATTTGCTTTCCCTGAAATCTACCTGTGTATGTCACATTTATAGCAGACACGTTTTTATCAGAAACAGGTAATTAGAAAACATTTCAAAGACACTGCTGGAATATGCCATGGAGACTTTCCTACTGCAGCTGTGGTTGAGAAGGAATTCTGGTCTCAGGAGCTCCAGGAAACCAGAGGAACTCCACAGCTCTCTGGGATTTCTGACTCAGACAGTGGCAACTAAAGCAGAGGGTGAGCTATTCCCTCCAAATGGCCAAAGGGCTGAGAGTGGGAGCTGCAGCAGTGGAGAAGTGGGGAAGGGAAGCTGAGCATTGCCACTTGACAAGTAAATTTCAGAACCTCTAGAAAAGCAGAGGTGACAGTGCTGACATTTTGCATTTCTGTGGAAAGCACAGAAATTTCTGCAGAGAACCCTGAGAAGGTGAGAAAGAGTGAATTTCAAGGTGTCATTTTGCCTCATGTCTATGATTCCTCGGAGCACCCATCAGTTTATCTTTAATGCAAGAAGAAAGGAGGCAGCTCCTTTTCTCTTAGTGCTCACTGTCAACACTGAGGAGCAGCTGCCTGCCAAGGGCTTTCCCAGGCACTCACTCAGAGAAGGGCACAGGGAGACCTGGAGGTGCTGAGCCCCTGGGGGCTGGACACAATCAAATATTTAGGGATGTTTCTTTCTGGTCCAGGCTCTGCAGTGGGGCCTTCACCCCTCTCTCAAGCTGTACTTTAGTTTCACTAAGGTGAAAAATGAAATAGAAATGCTTCAATGCAACTCTGAAAGGAGTACATTGAGCAGGAAGCTGGCTGTAGGAATTTAATGAGAAGATGAGGGCAAGGTGGTATTAGAAATCCAATCCTTCCCAGGGCCAAAGAGTGTTTTTGGAAGATGCAGGGAGCTGTGCCTGGGATGGGCTGCCTGCAGTTTTGCTGCATGTTTTGCTCAGGACATGGCTGAGGTTGCTGTAATGGGATTCAAGAAGCCACCAAAGCAACAAAGCATTTGTCATTCCTCCAGAAGTTACTGAATTGCTGAGCAAGCTGCTCAAGCTAACAAAATACAGTCAAGGAAAGCAGACTGGAAGCCTTTAACATGATTTGCTGCATTCACCTTTAGGTAATTGATAAGCAAATATTCACCATAAAATCTTTGGAGCCGCTCGTTCACTCACATGGAAAGAAAGGGGCTGTGAAACTGTCACAGTTTGGAGGTTCCAAGAACAAACTTCTATCCAAAGGAAGTGAGCTTAAAGAGAGGAGTTGTCACAAACTCTAAATCCAAACAGTCTTTCATGTCACAGACCTTCACATCCCAACCCAATTGCTCAGGGCCAGTGAGTGCTCCAGCAGCAGCCCAGCTCACACAGGCCTTCTTTGGCTGAATTTAAAAATACATCGTTGACCTGGTCAAACTGTTTTGTCTAAGGAAATAACATTTCCTCAGAGCTGAGCCATTAATCCAGTTAAGTGTAATTAAAGCATTTGCACAAGTCTGAACTAATTTCTCTGTTTACAGAACAGATTGGATAAATATCCCTGTGAGAGGCAGAAAATTCATTACAGCAACAGCTTAGGTTCCTGTATTTCTAAGCTGTCCTGATATGAGGAAATTACTTTGGTACCCTAACAAATATATCATTTCAGTAAGCTCTTAATGTAAAAGCACTGTGAAAATAATGTCAACAACCTTGTGATGACTAATAAATAGACTGATGTACATCCAGCTGCACGTAATAAACCTTTAGAGAGCCTAATGTCATCATAAGCCAAAGGAAAAGGTAACACAAGATTACAGCCAAGCTTTTATACACAGGCACAATACTTCACTCATTAATATTTCTTTTTCTCCTTATTCTCCCCAGATTGCTGCCCTTGCTTGCTCCAGGGCCAGCCCTCTGAGCTGGTGCCTCATGACACTCCCAGCTCTTTCTGGCTGCTTCTCAGCTTTGAACTTTCTCAGCAGCAAATCCTGGAGCTGCTGCATTGCTGGATGAAGCTTTTTACTTGCACTTTAGACAGAATTTTTATATTCTTGGTGCTGTGTGAGGACTGAAACTCCCAGAGCTCCACTCAGCCAGCAGGGACAGAGGGAAGGTGACTGGGCTGGTGTTGGAGTGCAGGTGTTTGCCCAGTGAGAGCTGCAGTGCCACCCACACCTCACAGCAGGCACCAAAGGACTGTGGAACAGGCGGGACGTGTCCCTTCAATCTCCTGGTTCAAAACAAAGACACTACTTGAAACCTCAGCAGTGCAATTTTGATTCTCTTACAGGAACAGCAGAGTTTTGGTGCACTGTCCCCCAGCTGAGCTGTGTTAGTGTGGTTAGAAAAACCCCAAACTGATGTGCTACAGAACCATGTGATATGAGTTATAAGGACTATAACTTATAGAGCCATGTGGTGTAACTTGAAGTCCAGGGGGTACTGAGAGTGGAAGAACATACCAGTACCAATCTCCTGAGCATCCAAAAGTGCATGTTTGAATTCTGCGCAGCTGCAGATTAGGGAATTAGAAAGGATACTGGCTATCAGTTCACATTTTTTAAATGACTGATAGTTTTTTCCTGTACACATCTGCTTACAAATGGGTTTCACTGTGGCATAGGTTTTGGAATAGAGAATGTTCACAAATTCTCTTTCCAAGTTTCTGTTGAGGATTAACAAGTATCTGTACATTTCAATCCCACAGGAAAAAATCTATTTGAGCAACAGTTCTTCCTGTCCTTATTTTAAAATATCTCAAACAAATATAGCTATTATTGCTGATCAGAAGCATTTAACATTTAATTTGTATTCTTCATCTTTAGTCTCCAGGGTGTTAAGGTATATGGTGAACAAGAACACATCTAGCTCTTCCTACCACTCCACACACTTATGTTGTGCTTCCTATTTCCACAGCTGCAGGTCTTGTCCTGGACACTCCTTTCCATGGGAGGCTGTGGAAAAGGAGACTCCCTCCCAAGGCAAGTGGCCATCCTGCTGTCCTGGCTGCTTCCTGAGATCCTTCTCCCTGACAAGGGATGGGATGGTAAAAGCCCAGCCAGCAGCTGCTGGTGTTTTCAGGTTTGTATTTTCTGACATCCTGTTTCTTGCCCAGTTGCACTGCTTGAGATGTGAGCTGGCAGCTGAATACCTTGTTAGGAGATGCTGTCTGGGAGGAGAATGATTTTGTAGTCTCACGGCAGCCAGATTAAGCTGCTACTAGAGCACCCTTGCAATTCCAAAATCACTGTCTCTTTAGTTTGCATACAGTAAAGGCATCAACAAAACACACCACAGGCAGAGACAGCCAGCCCAGGGAATGGTATGGCAGCCCTTGAAGTCCTTGAGTGGTAATTGCACGACCTCTTTATTTATCCATTTGGGTCCATATATCAGTTCTCCACAGGAATCCTGGAGAATTTTAAGTGGCTTTTGTTAATACAGTGAAGAGATAGGCTGATTACCTTGTGCTCATTAGAAGTGTACAAGGCTACCAGAGATAATTGGAGAGCTCTGTGAAATATTTGCCTTTCTCAGGTTGCAAATATTGTAGAACCTCATTAGTTTACCCTGCTATTGCCCATTGACTCATTAACCAGGAGTTTGCAACCTGAAAGGACAGAGGATGAATTCCTAATAAAACAGGAATGTAGTGCTCCTATTCCTGCAGTTTTACTGCACTAAACAAACTTTCTGGTACAGTTTTGTCTGCACAGCAGACAAGGCATTGTGAGTGAGAAACTGATGTAAAAGAGGATTCAACTTGATGTCATACCAACAGCGTTAATACAAGTGCTAATAAAAAGGGCTCTGCCAATGTGAAGAAGAAAAACAAAACTTTTTTTTGTATTTATGATTCATTTCAGGTAGGAGAGCAGTGAAACTAATTTAGTGTGAAATAGTTTTGTGTCAATGTTCGACCATGAGCTGCACCGACACATTCACACAGGTTCAGGTATGCAAAGGGATCAATGTGTTCACATTCCCATCACGGTGGATCCAAAGGCATCCTGGGCATGGCTGCAAGGAGGACAGGGACAGTGCAGCTGCACCACCCATAAGAACACCCTGCAGCATGTCCTTGAGTGAGGCTGCCTCTGGACAGAGAGGAATCACCTCTCCCTATGGACATTAACACAGCTCCTCCTGACACAGAGCTGTGATACTTCTTCCCCAGAGAACCATTTCACCACTTCATGGTCTGCTTCTGAACAGCATTGATGCACCAAAGGAGCCTGTGGAGAGCAGCCTTCCTCTGTGGGCTTCTGACAGACATGCTGCAGCTTACACCAGCTCACCTGGAGCACTGGAAACAAATCACCTGTACCTTGTTCCAGTGCCACTAACTCATCCTGAATCACCTGCATCTGGTTCCAGTGCCACTAGTTCATTCTGAAGCACCTGCATCTTGTTCCAGTGCCACTAGTTCATTGTGAATCATAGCAGGTATTTTAATACAAACTCTAATCTTGATTAATCTCAAACTATTGATAGGGAAAGGAGGGAGGAGCTCTCAGCTGAACTGAGTCTTTCTAATTGGCCTGTGGCAACTGCATTACAACAGACAATTTTACAAGGCACCCTCCAGAAATGCTAGTAACATTTTGAAAAACCCAGTAGTTTCATGGCACAATTTAGTTCTAAATGATTATATAATTACATTTGTGAACGTAATCCTGTGGGGTATTATTCTAATTATAGACCACAATCCTTCTTAGCAGCTTTCAGAGAAATAATTTGCGTAATGGAATGAAGGTTTCCAGCTGCAGCAAACAAACCAATCTCAAACCTATTTTGTAAATGACAGGCTACCCTTAATGGTGTGATCCAGCTTGGATCAATCCACTAACTCTGTATTTGCCTGGATTTTGGGGGATTCCTTATTCCAGAGCAGAAAATGGCTGGGGGCAGCATGCTACCTGCAGAACCCACAGATATTATCTAAGATGATAAAAAATGGAACAAAAAAAAAATTAAAACCGAGGCCCCAGCTATTCTATTCAAGTGTGAAGTAGACTCCCAAGTGCTGTTGTACACAGAGGCTGAAGACAAGGGACTCCTGGCCTTGGGGACACATTTATTCTGATGATACAAAAGGAGATTTTGCTCAAAGAAGCTTTTCTCTATAAACCCCAAACTGCATTGCAGAGCAATGAAGTATTTGAAAAGGAAACACAATATAACTCTAAATAGATGTTCAACCTTCACCTGTCTAAACTGGAATCTTTCCAGATACTAAATGTCTCTGTAGACACTCCAATGCCACAGATCAGTGCTTCATGGCACTGTTATCTGAGCCCTATCTGTTTGCTGTCCCAAAACTAACACCAGTTGACACAAAGAGCACCTACAAACCAGCATTTTATTGTAGCCTGTTCCCTAACAAGCTGACCTGGAGGACACACTTGCACACCTCTTGCCATATGAGCCACCTTGTTTGGTCAGATGGAAGCTTCCTGAGATTGTGCTTTTTATATAACATCTTTAAACAACCCCTCATCCAAGGTAACAAGGCAGATGATGCCAGTGCCAAGGTATTGGAGCATCCTGTGAGGACAGAGGTTTACAGAAGCTAGAAACAAAAGGCACACACCAAGCAAGTAAATCTGCCTTCATGCAAGAGTGGGATGTTAGTCTTTGCTCAGGAGTACACTGGGAACAGAGCTGGACTGCAGTTGCTGCCCAGACTTGTGCCTTCCTATAGCACTATAAATACACACTGCAGCTGGGCAGATAATGGGTGTATCCCCACAGCAGTTTACACTGAGAAAAGATGAGCAGGGAATACTCACAGGAATAGAGGAAACAGAGGCTGAACCTATTCAGTTTGACCTGGCTGAAGCTTTCACATTAATGTACTGAGGGATGTTGCATAAAATTTCTGTTCTTACCGTGTTACTTGATCCTGAGGCTTTTTTATTCTGACTTCCTTAAGCAACCAACCAGTAGATTATCAATCTTTTTTTTGACTCCACATTGTTATAAATGTTGATTATTGGTGTTATTATTACTTATAACTAGGTATACTTTGATCTGCTATAGAATCAGAGTACTCACAGTAGAGACAACACACGGGATGACTGTGTCTATGCAGTCCAGGACAAAGACACAAGACATAAGAACATCTGGAAATGATGAACATTTGCTGTATCTTTAGTCAAGAATGCCTGCTAGGCCAGGGCAAGAAAACAGATATGCCTATTTTATGTAGCTCTTCTTTTACAATAATAGTGTTTGTAGAATTGGTAGTCAGCTTGAATTGTGTTCTGTACACTGCATTATATATGCAAATTAATTCCTATTAATCTTTATAATGTTAAGCTCCTGCTAAAAATGTTCATTTAAGAAGTGCCTTTGTTCTTCTGTCTCCCTAATTTCAATTCCCTTCAGTCTCTTCACCCTGTGTATTAAAGCACTTTATTAATTTTGTCACGTTAATCTGATCACTGCTAAACACCACCACCATTTCCAAAGACCTGAAACATGAGGCTAAGCCACAGTGACACGCAAACAAAAAGCCCAACATGCAACAGGCACAGCAGCTCTGGTGTAGCCTTCTGCTCCCAGGAGGTGACAATCTCTGCCCCATTGTGGCCCTGCCACCCACCTGGGCAGGCAGACAGGGCAGGACAGGGCAGGCGAGGCAGGACAGGCAATTAAAACCTCATTAAAATAACGGGGTGGAGGTTAAGTGTGTCATCAGAAAAGGAGGGGATCAAAACCTGACAACAGCAGACCCACCAAATTCTGTGTCATCCCGCAAATTAGGGAATGGAAGGCCTGGAGCAGAGAGGATTATCTCTGAATGGTGATTACCCAGGTCCATGGAACTGGCATTTATTCTGAAATGATGGGATGAAAATAGAGAAGTTACTACCAAATAGAACTATCTCTCCCATTACAAGATGGACATGTTAACAAACTGAGGTTTTATGCCAGAGCAGATCTGTAAAGAAGGCAAGAATTCATGAGAATTCATGAAACACTCTGTACTTACAAAAACAAATTTCTATTTTAAGATTAATTTCCATTCCCAAAAATGCATGTCCAGAAAAGTGTTGTTGATTTAAACATACTAGTTAGTATTTGCTAGAAATACCTTTGCTTTTTCCATTTATGCTTACTAAATTCTTGCATGATTTTAGCAAGTGTTTTGGCTGATACCTGATGAAAATGTAGATAATTTGATGTTCAGTGGGTACTGAAATAGAGGTGCACTATGTAACTTGCCCAGAGCTCCAGGCAGAAGCAACAGCAGGCACAAACAGATTTTTCTGGCTGAGCATATTTTATCTCATTATGTGATTGTTGATTAAGCTATGCCTAGCAGGTAGATTATGATTGATATCACAGGCTCTTAAAAAAACCCCAAAAAAAAAACAAAACAAACCCACAAACAAACACAAACCCAACTATTTTTCTTGAATAAACATGCAGTCTGAAATTTCAAAACTTGCTTCATAAACAGTCCACAGCCTGTCAGCTTTTTACTTGTAATATTTGTTAACTATTTCTGAAGGTAGAATCCTGTGTCTTAAACAGCTGTTGGTAAACACTGCTGCCTGTAAGTTTTCAAACAAGACACCTGGGTCATCCATTTAAAACCTGAACTTCCCTAGATACAGATATATCCATTGGAGCCAGGGGAAACAGTTCTGTGATGCTGAAGGTGGATTTCCTCAAATTGATCATCATCCTGTCTGCAAACACATCATGAGCACATGAGTGTGAAACATTTTTCCATCATAATGCTCAAACTATTAATGACAGAATATTCTAGTACGATAAATATAAAAAACCAAATAACATCCAGCTTCAAACACTTGAAATAAGACTCACTACATGCCTCCTACAACCCAAAAGATATGCATAAGCCCAATCCAAACCATGAGACTCTGCTAGGGATGCAAAAAATGGGGCAATAGCAGCTTAAGCATTATTACAGATTTCTCAAAGGTGCACAGTGGGTTTCGGAGTGCTCAGTTTCCACAGAAACTAAGCTACAGATTTCTTGCCTTTTTAAAGTCTAAGTTTTATTAGAGACATAACTTTATTGCAGTTTTACATGCTTAGTTGAAATAAATACACATTGTAAATTTTGGAAAAGTGCGGCTCTGAAAAACTTAACTATCATTATCTTCATCTATCCAAAACACATAAGTATCAAACATAGGCACAAGCCTTGTAGCAGTTACTGGTACAGTGCTAATGGCAATAATTCAAATTCTCTTCAATCCTCCACACAGAAGTCTGTCATCATGGGACACTGGCCATAAAGGTTAAGTAAGTTTTGGCAGAACTACAAAATATTTACAATTAAGACCAATAGCTTCAGAGCTGCAGAAGTGTGAGAGTTGTCTGTGCCTTCTGCAGCACAGGGGATTGAGATTCTGCCCAGCTCCTCACATATTTGATTGCTTGATTTATTTCCTGGGAGCCCTTCATTTCAGATGGCATTCTACTTCTTTATCTTTTTTGTGCACATTTTAACTTGTTTACTGATTTACTAAGCAACTTTATATTAGCTCCCACCCAAAGGACTGCTGAAACTGCTCTAAGTATTTACTTTCAATCAGACAGCTTTTCTCTTCCATTTGTTTTCTTGACATTATCGGTGCCTTCATATGAAAGAAGAAGCTCCAGCAGTGCACCTCTATCTCAGTGGCTACACATTTTGATCAGGAGGTAGAGGAAACAAATCTGACAAAATTAATATAAATAGGATGCTTGAACTTTATAACCTGACTCTCACAGCTTCATGTCACAGGCATGGTAGCTACTGCAATAGGAAAAGTTCAGCTCAGCGAATAATTGGAGAATACACTTCTGATGTTTTTTCAGAGACAGTTTACAGAATACAGCTGCCTCCACTCAGATCAAAGCCCCTGTTAAAATGGCCAGATTTCTCTCCCTTGATAGGATCTGCTCTTCAGCTTCTACACTGAGGGGTCCTCTGATCTCCCTCTCTCAGCCACAGCAGAGGTCCACACTGGAAAGTGGTCTTTCAGTAAAAAATCAAAGTATGCCAATAGACACATATGAATATCTAACCTGATCCTACAGATCTGTGCCTGGCAGAGTAACTTGCTCATTTCCTACAATCACCAGTAATTGAAAAACATACATGCTCATTTTCATTTTTAACCTAGCTAAAATAAATCTTTCTCTCTCAGTTGGCCTTGCCAAAGAGAAGAACACATGTATGTAGGTTTCAGCATACTTAAGTCTATAGAGAAGTTTCAGGGGCAGGAAAAAATGCTCAGAGTTTCAGAATCCTTTAGTGGATTCTATAGGACTTTGTAATTTATAGCTGCTTTATCCTGGGAAGGACTTTAGAGCAGACCCAGGATGTCACTGAGGGTCAGTATGAAAATCCCTTTAATTTCATGAGTGAATTTCCAAGCTCTTTTGTGGTTAAATCACCAAAGACAAACTCTGAACACCAAATAAGTACCAAAGAACACCACTAGCTTGAAACCACGTTTCCATCATCCCTAGACACTACTGGGAGTACAGTGAGCTTAACATATTATGTGGTAGACACAGACAGATTATTAAATAGTTATATTGGTTCTTCTGAAATAAACCCCTTGGACTCCCACAGAGCCAGAACAGCACCCACACTGACTCCAGGCTTGACTTAGCTGCTCCTACTACTTTCAATTCAAACTCTGAAGAAGCAGACACAAACCTCAGATGCAGTAAAACCATGGCTCCTTCTCCCATGGAAAAAAAGCCCCCAAAACTACCCAATTCCCATGTTCCTGAATTTCTGCAGCTGATTTCTTGGTGACATTTTTCATCTTGACAGCACATTCATGAAATGTGACAAATTTAGGCAACAGTCTCGCACTGAAAAATGTTCCTGTGAACTTTTCCCAGTTAAGCTGCAATGAACTTGCTTAGCAAAAAAACAAAAGGTTTTTCCTCAGCTTAGCTTCCAGTTACTTTGATACATGATGCTTCAAGAAGTTTTAAAAAATGGACTGGGCATGGGTTTTGTATTAGTTTTTAAAGCTCAGATCATCGTTCAAGATCCTGTGACATTTCTCACTGCAAGGTCTGAGAGAGGACTGTGGGATTTTGCAGTCCCAAGGCATCACCAGCACCCATCTCCACAGAGTCCAATTTCCCAAAATGCCCTTTCAGTCTGTGGCAGCAGCTCAGTGTGTGACATCACCTGGCTCTGCAGCTGCAGGATTGCTGCATGAGGCAATCTTGTAATTGTCAGATGTCAGAGCTCTGGCCAGGAGAGCTGGGAGACCTCTCTGCTGCTTTTCAGACCGTCCAGGGATGAGTCAGGCAGGCCTGGGGACGTCTCACATGTCTGAGATGAAGCCATAAACCCTGTCACAAAACTGAAATGAAAGCTGTGAAGGACTGGAGTGGATGATGGGCTGCTGGGGTCACAGACAAGGCAGCTGGACAGGATACCTGTGGTATTTCATGGATTATTATTCTAAATAGAAAATACAGGCTGGCATGTTGGTGTGGCATGCAGAGGAAAAGGGTGAGGAACTGCACATGGAGATTGGTGTTCAGGAGGCTCTTAGGCAGCTGCACTCACAGCCTAAGCAGCCAAGAGCCTTTTAATCCTCTTCTGCTTTTATAACCTCTCTCTACCTCATGAGTGGAATTTCAACACCAGAACTCTTAAGGTCATCTTTTGGTGAATGTTTAGCTTCACAACCATATTTTCTACACAGCTTTCCCTCATCCATGGGGCTTTAACCAAGACTGCAGTACAAATGTACTTTCTGAGATATATTCTGACTTGGGTGCATGACCAGGTTACCACAAAATATTATACAAAACATTCTTTGTATTCATTATTAGAAACTTCTGAGATCAACAGCAAAATTAAAATTTCAAGATGCTTTCAAAGCATATCCTAAAGCCCCCTGGATATTTCTACTTTATTTCAGCTGCTCTTATGCTCTGCCTACAAGGGTCTCACTGTAAGTGTAGGAGCCTCTGAGGCTGTGCTAGCAGGACAAAACTGGAAGATGGTTTTGGCTGGACCAGAAACACACAAACCCAGCTTTTTCTTGTGGTGGAATTTGTTCTCACAATAGAAACCAGCGAGGAAAAAATGAAAAATCAGCTGCCATAGCAAATGGGTACAAAAATAGTTTTGGATGCTACACACAATAGTGAGAAACAGAAACCAAACTGCAGTAGGGTAACATACACATTTTACCATCATCATTGAATTACCAAAACCCACAACCAGTCTGTAAATGAACAAAAAGCACACAAAGGAGAATTTTATACTAACAGTGTTCTCCTAGGGGATAAATGTTTTACAAATACCAGAATGCCTAACTTATCCTTGAGAAGTGAAGTGTTTCTTGAAATGGGATGCTACCATGCTCAAAACTAAACTAGTCTTTGTGTTCTTAGGAACATTGCACTGCAAAAGTGACTCTGCTTTTGGAAACTTCTCCTTTGCAGTCTGCTGGGGTAGATTAACAACAGATCTATTAATTTCATCACTCCCCATGAAACAACCAGTATGCTGAGCTCTAAATACTGTGCCTGTGGGAACAGTTTGTTTATTCTTGCTTAGCATGAGAAATTCTAGAAGAGCAACTTGTGAATAGAAATTTTAGAAACTTTAAAATTAGAACATTGGAACCATTGTTTCAAGATTGAGCACCAACATTTCATTTAGGGGAAATTCACACTTGTATTTCTTAGAGCTTCAGGCACATTGGACAATTTCTGGCCTTTGATCTTCAGTAAAATGCAGTTAGTTCAGCTCTTCCATCCACCAATCCTACATTTTCATCCACGATTCCTAAAAACCTTTGAGCACATAATGCAAAATGCAAATCAGGCTAGAAGATGTTCATCTGTGATCAGCACCTAATGATTTGAGTGACCTGAATTTGGAGAATATTCATGGAAGCATAATAATTAGACATGGAAAAGACCTGAGGCTGTCTTCTATTACCCTGGTTAGTGCAGCACTGAGCCAAGACTGATTACTTTTGACCAATCTCATTTTGCAAAGAGCTGTGTGGAGAATCTTCCACTCCTTCTCTTGAGAGGTTTTCCCAATAAAGCAGATCTTGCCTTTAAAATATTTGTCTTGATAACCTGTACCCACTTTTTGAGTGGTCTGCTTCACTTTAACACTAGGCACACGTGTTCTTGCTTTAAAGGAAGGTGAGTACAGCTCTATCAAGTATTCAAGGACATTCCAGTGGCTCTTTAGCTTTTATTTGGTTGTATTGTTCTCTGTATGCTCTTCTCTTCAGCACTTTGGAATCTCAAGGGCACTCCTCATGCATCTCCTGTACAAGTTCAGTCCTCCAGAAAATGGATAAGAAATGAGAAATTTTACTAGAAGTAGCCTTTGAAATCCCCTCTAGACTGCACAGATGGCCAGAAATCATAACTGGAAGCATTCATACATATTTCAGAGTGATATACTGGAAAAAAAAAAAAAGATAAAATGCAAGAGGAAAAGGAACAAAACCCCTCAACTCAAGATGAACTTTGGTTAAAAACTAGGGTAGTGTCTCCCCTAATCATGCAACCCAACTGACAACACTTGAATTAAACAGGTGCAAGTGAAGCATTGTTAAACAGGACTCTCTTAAGAACAGAGACTGCTACAATTTGATTGCCTACCTTATCTTCAGCCAGAATATTAAATGTATGAACAAAACAATTCTGCTAGACACAAACTACCCAACAGGATATATGTAAATACATAGTGAATTAGAAAATACAAACAGTCCAGTCTCTAGGGCTGGACCTTCCTGCCAAGGCAGCACTGTGGCTGACATCACGCATAAACAATAACAGCTAGGCTCCCTGGAGCACAGCCAACATGGAGGTTTTGTCTTAAAGGATGCATTAGCCTCGTGTCAATGTTATTATTAAAATCATGTAAAATCTCACAGGTTTAGAAAAAGAAAGAAAAACCACCACACCCAGAAAATTCATGAAGAAACAGGAAGAAATCTAAATATAGCCATTCCATCATAAAGATTTTATTGGTGCCAGTTAAGAATGATTTTCTCACTCGTATCTTTGGCGGATTTGTGCCAGTTTTGCAATTTTTGTGCTTTTACATCCCCCCTGCCAGTACATCAGACATTCCCCTCCCTTTGGAGCACATCCAAGGAAAATGTATTCCAACCTCAGGGTTGGATGAGCCATGGCTGTGAGCCAGGGTTTCTGCATTGAATTCCCAGGTTTTTTTCCAAATCTCTCTGCATATGCTTTGCCAATTCATTGTCTCCAGAAGTAAGAAGAAGCTAATAAAGCTGTGTTGGTGTGTTCAATATGGTTCAGCACTCTCTGCTAACCTCCTGTTTCACTAGGCTGAAATCCCACCTTCCAGAGCTAAAGCATGCTAAAAGTTTTGGACAGGTGTTACTGGGGAGCATGTGCTAAAGGGCTCAGTGCAGGTAACTCATAATCCTGCACAGAATGTCAGAAGCTGTCTGTGAAGGCAGGACAGATTTACAGGATCAGGGCCTTATATTCTGAAGAGGTGATCTGGACTGGTTCTTTGCCAGTCTAACTGGTTGGACTTCACTAGAATTGCCCTTGACACATCAGCAGCAGAGAAAGGGAAAAATGGCCTTTGAAGATGCAAGTGACATTTCCCATGGCTTCTATAGCTTCGAGGACTTTGATAATACCACTGTGCAGAGAAGGGAAGTCTCTGCTAGGTTGAAAGTAACCTATTTTATTAAAAATTTTCATCTCTGATGTTTAGTAAAAGCCAAGTGCCCTCCATTATCTACACAAAAATAGCCCACTAGGTATTCAGGGCTGTCTTTTCTAGTATCTCTGCACACTCTGTAGCCCTGGGTATGTTCCTCATGCATTAGCTGAACAGGATTCTCTGAACCACTCCTCGATCTGTGATACACTCCACACTGAACATTGTTGTGCACTCACTCGCTGAACCATTTTTAAACTCAGCCTCCTGCTGAGAGCTAAATGCACTGTTTGTATTCTAATCTTTGTACCTACTGCAGCTAAAGTATAGTGGTTCCACAGCTAGAAGGCAATAGCTAAAGTGGAGGAAATGTAATTAAGGAGAATAAAAAAAAAAAAGATTGATAGAAAATGCAGCACATTGCTCTAGACATATTAATTTAGTGCTATCTGAGTGACTTGAACAACTAATTTATTAAAATTACCTGGAAGCATCTTATGATTACCCCAACATAAGCAGCCTGTAATTTGCCTCTGCCTCTATTCTTGGCAAGACAGTCCACGCTTTGCATGCTCAATGTACCAGACGCAGGAAAACCAATTAATGCTGTTGACCTTTACAAACAGGATAACACCAGTGGGCTTGATCACCATCACACAAGTGCAGATAACTGGTAAATGAAGGGCTTGGTTCTGATTTGTGAAGCCAGTCAGAATTAAAACATGCTGAACTCTCCCTGGCTTCAACACGAGGTGTGAATGTTGAGTGTCCTGTGCCACTCTGAGATAGTTGTGACACTTCACGAGTTCATTGCCTGTAGCAGCCAGAAAATGAACCCACAGAAGGGAGAGGTGGCTGTAGTGAGAGGAATGCCACACCCTTCCATGCCAGGCTCCTGTCCTCTGTGGCCTCACAGCTCCATCCCTCCCAAAGCTGCCCTTGTGTGACAAGCTCATGGCTCCTCCAGCAGAGCTAAAATCACACCACAGGCTCCTTCAGGCTGCTGACTGACTCAGTCATAGCTCAGTCTCCTTCACTGCATGAAAACATTTCAGAGGCTTGGTCAGAAAACACAGAGAAACCTTTGGATTCTCACTCCACCAGTAAACATATTCACATTATTGAACTGACTCTCAGGGTTTGGGGAGATTTCCATGGTGGTTTAACAACACCAAGCTCGTCACTGAGCTCCTATGTGCTTGCTCAGAGATGTCAGCAGGGTGAGATCCCTGAAAAAGTCTGAACTGGTTCATCCAGAATTGCATAGAAAGGAATTTCTCTTATAAAAAACCAAGTCGAACAGCGGAAGACATCAGACATAAGTCAGAGATCACTTTAAAGAACATTTTTTGTTGGAACATAAAAGAAGGTTTTGTCCTTGAGCAGAAAATGGTGATAAAAGTGAAAACTGATGAACAGGACATGTCCAAGGGACAGCAGAAGAGACCCAGCCTGACATGTGCAGCGCTCTTCCACTGCACCCAGATCTGGAGAAGAACATCCAGCCCTGTGCTGACTGCTGGGAGAATGGGTCTCATACTTAGTCCATGAGGAGAGACACCTACTGGGAAATAAAAAAAAAAGCTCCAGAGATTCAATTCATTGTGGCAGAAACTCTCAGTCCATGGGAGCCTTTTGCTGCCATAGCCATGTTCCAATGGTTAAGAATAAAAGATGGTTTTGACATCTTCAGGTTTCTGGTAGTTGATCAAGCAGTGTCTCCTTCCTGGAACTACACTGTCCTATGAGTCTGCTCATCAAGCCTTCACACAAAGGCCAGGCACTGTTTTGTCACCCCACAATGTCACACAAAGAGAATGCACACCACATCTGGCCCATTTGGGGACTTAAAAGCCCTCCCTGGAATACCTGGCTGCTCGAGGCCATGCTCCTCCCACTCAGTGACACTGTGGTCCTGACAGCTTTGGCCTGCATTACATCTGACAGAAAGGTAGGCACAGCTACCTGGAGGTAAATGTCATGCCCTATAATTATTGAGAAAAGCTATTTCATGGGGATGGAAAGTGTTGTGCTGACCTCTCCTTTTATCTCCTATCTGTATCTCTGCTAAAAGGCTGCAATTCACAGCGAGTGGGAGCCAAATTCAGCTACAGTGCTCCTTCAGCTAAGTGAGGGGGATTGCATCAAGGGATGGTTTTGGCCCCTTGTGTGCAATCAGAATGTGATAAAGGTGCTGCTGAAATGACCCACTGCACTGCACAACAACTGCTGGAGGCCAGGAAAAGGCCCCTCTTTGGTTTGTAGAGATGGCAGGGCACAGCCATAAAGCCTGATGTTAGTGCCTCTCTCAGATTTTCCCTCAAGTTCATTTTCTAAATGATTATCCAGCATATGATTCTCCCAGCCCTGTGTCTCTTCTGGTGATTAGTTTGCTGCCAACTCAGTCTACATGGACCTTCCCCGAGTCCATAATGGGAAAGATATTAATTATAGTCAGGGAAAATTGAGTTTCATGACTCCCAGAGGACCATGCTGCAGTCTCCATGAAACCACTTCTTTCCACCTTTTTATGTCAAGTACAACAGACTCCACATAAATGGTGCAAGACATTTTTATGAGTTACATCATGAATGGAAAAGAGAAGCAGTTGTATCGAACTGCCTGTGTGCATTAACCTTGTTTCTAAGGAGCTAAAATTATTTTTGGAAGCGAAGTTAAAGATACTGCACTAAGAGTCTGTCACTTGGTCTTCCTTCTCATCTTCTGCCTTTTAGCAGAGGTCATACCCCTGCCTGCTTGAGCACTGGAGAGGGTTCTAGATAGTGAACAAAATTTGCAAGCCCTAAAGCTATGCACTTAAGTTCTTACCCCGAGGAACATTTTAAAGAGACACCATAGGCAGAGCCAAACCCAGTGTACATTAAGTACACTACAAACTAATTTCAGGAGGCAACTTGCACTGGAGAAGGAGCCTTAGCTCCAACAGACAACCATTTCTTATTGCTCTTATCAATAATTGCTGTTATCTTATTGCTCAGCATCCTTCAGAAAGACCATTGTTCTCCCTAATTCATTAAGGACTAAATCAGAGATTGCTGTTAAATTTTCCTTCATTTGTGCTGCATACTGATAATCATGAAAACACAGCCTTCTTGATCATTCACTTTTTATTATTTGAGCTTCCTCTGGATGAGGACTATACTTTCCCAAGCAGTGTGAGCTGGAAGTGACAGCACAGAACTGGGAGAAGAAAAAAAAACAACCTTTAAGTTTGAATCCTTACCCTGCCACTGCAAAAAAGGAAAAAGGGAAAAAACCTCCCTCACTCTCTCACTTCTGAAGAATGGGAATTAATTGCCTTGCACATATACACACACAATTTCAAATAAGCTCAAGTAGCCTATGTATAAGAATTAATTGCACATGCCTGTTTTCTCTGAAGTAGAGACACATTAAGGATGTAAAGACATTTCCAGACCCATGGGAACAGTGTTCTTATACCAGCAGCACTGCACTGGAATACAAAAGAACCTGTGGGGTTTGCTTTTTAAAATGTGTTTAGCATGGCTGAGGAGCCTGGGGCTGCTGAGTCCCTGCCAGTCCCAGGCCAGGAGCACAGGGAACGTGAGGAGCCTGGGCCACGTGTCCCCAAAGCTGCTGGACACACAGAAGACACGTTTGCATACAAGAGGAGGGATGTGTGAGCTCTGACACTGGTGGGCAGACAGGGAAAGGGCAGCAAGAGCAGGAATGGACACAGATGTAGGTGGTGCCTGGAGCAGAACTGTGTTTGAGCATCCTCTCCTGCCCTTCTCCCTCCCTCCTGCTTTTTTCCAACTTTCTCCAAAGCATTGAGAAAAGGAGAACGAAGAACACACCCTGCTCAAAATGAATCCTGGAGTGCTGCTTCTCACACTGCTCCTGTCTTACCCTGGAGGGACAGGAGGCAAGGCTCCACAGCACACTCAGAGGTTCATCCCAGCCCTCCCTGTGTTGCCTCTGGTGCCCCGTGGGAGCCCAGGGCTGTGTGGGAGCATGGAGCAGACACAGGACATCATTCCTCCCTCCTGGAATGCACCTGAGGCTGCGAGGAGCAGCTCCCACCTCAGCTGGGCAGGCTGAGCCATCACCCAACACCCTTCAGCTGAGAGCCAAGAGGAGGAGAGACAAACCCAGCCCAGGCAGAGAGAGCAACTGCCCGGGGGAGCAGGGAAAGAAGCTGTTTCCCCTGCTCCTCCCATGGGTGTGTTGCCACCAAGAGCCCAGCAAGAGCCCAGGCTGGGGTGCTGGTCCTTGTCTCAGCAGCAGCACCCCAGGCTGGGCATCCTGGGGGTGAGGAAAAGGGCTTGAAATGGAGATTACCATTTCTGTCATCTGCGAGAGAGAGGAAAAACCCTAAAGTTTCCTTGTCTCACTCCTCCTGCAAAGAGAAACTGCAGGTTATGTGTGTAGGGACCTTAGGCTAACTCAGAGTGCCTTGTGTGCTCCTTAGAAAGGCCTGACACCAACATACAGTATAAACTTCCAGTTCTGGAACAGTCAAGGGCTTAAAACACGCACACAAAAAAATAAAATCTAGCCTTAAATTTTGTGGCTAGATGAAACAAGAAAGCTTCACAGATTCTTGAAAATGCTGGATTCCAGTTTTAGTAAGATCTTACTGTTGATTAAATGCTGCTTCATTGAAAATGGTGTGTGACTTCTCATCAGCATGAGTAATCTGTTATAATACCTGTGTAGGCTGTCAAACTACTGTCAAATTGAAACACTGATTTTCCCTTTCTGTCCATTTGATCATAAATTCCATTTTGCATTTCTCTGCTTTCCCTACAAAGGCTTTTGAGCTCAAGATCACAGAGACAATCTGGCAATAAAAACATTCAAGCAGCAATACAGAGAGCTGGGAATTTATTGTATCAAGATTTATTTTTAAAATATAGGTTTCTCCTGATAAACTAATATTGTCATCTGTTCTGGTGGCAGAGCATACTGCAAACAGCAATCTTCCCCTAGAGAAAAAATGTCAGATTGTGATTTATGAACAGGGAGCCACTAAAGAGTATGATTTCACCCTAAATTAGTAATTTATCAAGTAAAGAACAACAAGCAAATAGCTGAATATTGGTGTCTCAAAGGGTCAATAGACTTTTCACTAACTTTTGCTTCAAGCACAAATAACCAGAGACTCCTCCAAGGAAAAGCTGTTCTAGTGGATGCCCTAGAAAATGAAAACATTTAGGTCTAAGTGTTGGGGAAAACATTCCCAACGTGACCTTTGAGTGTCCACGTGGATTCAGAGGAGCCCCACACACGGGGGCTGCACAAAGCTGCTAAGTGTAGCAAGCCCTTTGAAATGTGACAGCATAAATCAAAAGGACTTGGTGGGAAGAAGAGGAGCAAGGAAAAGAAAGCAAAGCCATCTAAAAGGGTGAGTGTTTGTTTGCAACCTTAATTAACTGTCTGAAGTGAGGCGGTTGATTTCCATGTACAATGGGTTATGAATTATTGGAAATCACTATTACACAAGTCAACAGAACAATTGCCTTGTAAAATCCTCTTACAGGCCAGGGAAATGAGTTTCTAGACATCCATCTGGGAGGAGGTTCCCTCTACCTCTGATCAATTTTGGCAGGAAACATATACCATCAGTGCCTAAAGGCATGACCATGGATGCAAAGAACTTCAAGCAAACCAAGGAAGATCAAACTGTAATTCCCCAGCCACTCCCTCAGAAATCTTTTCTCCAGGCTCTCCAGCCTTCACTCCCAAGAATTTCAATGATTTGTAATTTTGTTGACTTAGAATCTGCAGTGCACTCAAATTCACACTGCTCTCAATCTTACAAATGAATTATGAGTTCATTTTTTTTCCACATACCATACTGCAGATGTAGATGTCTGGATCTGGGTCCATAATTTCCACAAAATTAGGCAATTAAAATTTTACTTGCGGCAGTTTAAGTGCATCTGTAAAACCGCTACTAGACGTGTCAATAGAACAATTTATGGTTCTGTGCCTTTAGATCTGGACTATTACAAGATTTCATGGTGCATCAATCCACAACTGCCATGAAAAATGGGTATTTATTTTACTGGTTAGGTGCCATCAATCTGTTTCTTTATATGGCACAGCTGGATTTAATAATGAATGAAGAACTTAGTTTCTTAACTACTGCAAAAATTTTTTATCCATTCAAGAACCGATTCAGATTTATATTGATGTAATTCCACCATCTCCTGTCAATTTTTATAGGTCTGCATCTTTCTGAGATTGCTTAAATAACTATAATTAAGCCAATAATCAGAGCAAGCAAAAGAAGATTCTCCAAGCCTCGGATTCTCATTGTGTAGCAGAAGGGCACTGGATATACTAGTTTTCTAATAAAGTTTTGTAGTTGTTTTTTCTCATCCTTTGTAATGATGCTAGAACTTCCTTGGGTGATGGTATGGTCTCTGTTCTTTCAAACTGCAGAGAACAAATGCAGTGGTGACCAGAGATATGCAGAAGTAAAGAGCTGCAAAAGAAGATGATCGCTGTATCACAGGAAATTTAGTGGGAGACACCCAAAGCCAACCATCTAAACCAGTGTCAGTGGCAAAGGTTCAATTCTGATCCTGAAAAGTACTGGAATGGAAGCCCTTTCCCATCCCTGTTGTAGTTTGCTTGAATTCTCACATCTGGGAGTGCTGTATTTTGGCTTTGTGAGAAACAAGAATTTCCTTAATTCAGTAGAGCCAGCTCATAGGTCAGGTGGTCTCAGTGCTTTTGGCTTTAATGATTACAGTAGATGTGCTTTGAAAAAATGAAGAAGTATTGCTTAATCTGCCTGAAGAATCTGTGTATTTATTCTAAAAAGTGCCAAAGAAGACAGGGTGGCAGCTGCCCTTCATGTCTGATCATCAGCTCTCCCCTGGTTCCTCCCACCAGAAGCATTTCCCAGGCTAGAGGAGCAGTATCCTGTGTGCTGGTGACACTCTGTACTTTGTTTAAACTTCAGCACAAGAACTGGGCCTAGAACAACCTAAATTCACATTCAGGGGAAACAGACTGGGACAATCTATAGCAAGAGAGGCCAAGATTCAGCTCTGACACAAATAACCTGATTACAAATTTATCCTGGGTAGCAGCCTAGAGAACCATGTACAAAAGCTTGCTCTGGCATTCCTGCATCAATTGCCTGAAACAACTCCACTTGTGCAGCACAAAAGCTGCAATGAGACTTTAAACACAGGCCCAGAAAAGACAGAGCAGTAATGATTAGTGCCCACACAGGAGCACAAAAGGAGACAGGCAGCTATTTCATTTTGCTGTCCTCAGAAGAGAGAGCAGAGAGGCCACAGTGCCTGAGTGTTTACAGGGGCTGAAACCATGGAAAGAGCCAGGGGGTTTGCAGCAGTTGTGAGGAATGGCCTGGTCCCCTTGGGTGATCTGCTAAGGCAGAGGGATTGGTGCCTTGGCCAAAAAACTGATTAATGTGAGATGGTCTGTGTCAGCCACACACTTGGGCAGCTCACAACTCAGTGCTGACAGATTTCACTCAAAGCCTGTCTGCAGCTGAACTTAATAACCAGCCAGCCTACTGAGTGGTGGGCACTGAGCAGTCCCAAATCAGCCCAGGAATTTTAAAAGGGCCCTGACTTGCTGCAGGACTGCAGAGAGAGTCTTGTCTGTCAGATGCAGTTGTGTCTGTGGCTGACACAGACTCAGGATTCCTGCTCCCCTCCATGAGCACTGCTGTGATGCTGGAAAATGGAGAGAGTCACCTGGGATCCCTGCCCTACACAAGCCATCCCCAGGCTGTCCTGTGCAATCTCTTCTGCATTTTCCCAGCAATGACATTTCATCACTTTTGAATGAAATAAGTTCTTTTGCAGTGAAATTGCATTGGTTTTTTTCTTTCTGTCAGCCTGAGGTCAGACACAGTCTGCTTAATTGCAAAGCAAACCAAAAATGCTGCCTTCTTTTTACTCTATTTTTATTTCTTTCAATAAACATTGCAATTGGTTTAATCTGACTACCTAAATGCATTTATTTGATTATGAAAGCACAGCTTTTCGGGGGATGGTTGCAGTCCCCTGAATTCCTACAAGAAGCACTTAAGTCAACAGTTTCAAACCACTTCATACCACACTGCTCTGTACCACCAAACTTATCTTTGACACATAATGTGCATTTCAAAGGCCGAGGTTATTTCCCAGAGAGCATACACGTACACCCCTTGGATTCACCTGGAGTCAAATACTTTAACATACACTGAGACTGCCAAGAGTATTTCATAGGAGTTTCACATTTGAAATGGGTTTTTGTGACATAAGTCATGGGAATTGATTTACTCTACCAGGAGAAACAGCTCCAGCTTCTCCACCTCTTTAATAATGCCCCTGGAGAGCCCTGATGGACAGTGGAAGTTGCAGTAAGGAACAGCCCAGAGCTAACTAGCAGAGGCCAGATTATCACATTGAAATTGTGCAGCAATGTCCACGTGGACCTTTTTGTCCTATGCCATTCATCCTCCCGTGATAACAGATCATCGTAACACCTCAACACCCAAAAATCTTTGCTGAGGGCTTCTTCATGACTGATCTAAGCAGCAAGAAGCATCTAAAGTGACAAGTCTCAAAAGAAACCTCTCAGGTTCTCGTTTGAAGCCCATGCTAGTTGTGGTTTGTAAGATCAACAGAAATCTCTGCTCATATTAGAACTGCTTTGTTAATAGTTTGCACTTAGCCACAAAAGCTGTTAGAAAAAGGGCATTTGCTGGCAGAAAATAAAGCAAAGATGGATAGGCCTTACTGGATATAAAATATAGGGCTACTCAAAATCTTGTAACAGTTCCCAAGTTGAAGGAAGAGTCAAGGACAAAACTGGAGTACAAGAGAAGAAAAATGAAGGCAGACTGAGATAACTGTCTTGACATAAAAAAAATGTTTAAAATACAGGTTTGTTTGTTTGGTTTTTTTACAAAGCCAAAATAAAATCCTAGTTAACAGCTCCCCATGAACAATGACCTACAGAACAAATCAGCACAGAAATCTGCATTCAGCAGTTTGTTGCCCAAGTCCTACTCTTTACTCCCTGGAGCACACAGCCCTCCCCGAGCCATTTGCAGTAATGAATGGGTCACATTTGCTGTGAAAAGAGACCCAGGGATAGGGCAAGCTTCTCACCAGAGAGCTCTCTTGTAAAGCCCCTGCGACACAAAACAGCTTGAATGCCTGGGGAATGTTCTGCTGCTGCTGCTGGCTGAGACAATGCACTGTGGAAAGCCTAATCTGTATGGCAATCAGTTATAAAACTAATATTTACCCTGACTGCATTATAATTTCACAGAAATAAGGAGATCTTATTTAACTCAAAAAGGCAACCCTGTTCTCACACTACTCTTTTCTTATAGTAGTCTGTTCCTGTACCCACCTTCTTGTATTACAGGAGTTTTTCCTTTAATATTTTATACAATGATTAATTGACAAAGGTAGCTCATGTGTGCTACAAAAGAGACACAAAATCAAATCAGGTGACAATAGAAAACAGACAAGGGAAAAAAAGAACCCAAACCCAAGGAAAAACTAAATGGCACGGAGAGGTACAGGTATAACATTTGTAAAATCTAGTGCTCCTGAGGTTTCACTGCTTCTCCTGCACAGACACACAAACAACTGGGATTTTGCTGGCATTTGCCAACCAGTGTATATTTTATGGAAGGCAATTTGACACACTAAAACCAACAGGAGTCTTTAACAACTCCCTGAGACTTTCACCAGTTCAGAACTGGAGCTCTAGGGACAAAAACTCAGAGCCACTGCAAAAGGATCTTCAGGCTGTCCCTGCAGCTACCCAGGAGCTGTCCCCTCTCCCTGAAGGGTTGCTCAGTGCAAGGCAAGGAGCTGCAGAGCTCCTCCAGCACACTCACTGCTGGAAATGCACATTAACCCACAGACAAGCCCAGCACAGCCTGCAGGAGAACCAGAAGTGTCTCCTGGGTGGCTGAAAAATGAGCACAGCTCTCCCCACGAACATGGGGGGTCAGTGGTGCTGAATTCAGTGGGGTGGATCACTAAAACATGCCTGTGTTTGCTCTGGGGAACAAAAAAGTGCATTTGACCCAACTGGAAACAATTTTTCAAGGAGCAATAGAAGTCTCAGTGTTGTTTGCAGACCCAACTTAGGGCTGAGTTTAAGGTGTGAGGGTGGCAGAGGAACTCGATGGCTGCTGGAAGGCAGGAAGCCTTTGGGAATTAATCCTTGACCTGGTGGGTTCTGCTTGCTTTTGTTCAGGGCTAAATGTGGCCAACTGGGCCAGCCCTGGGATTAGGATGTGCACAGGGCATCAGGAGCAGAGGACTACTGGGTGTGATTTTTGCACAATCCCTAAAGAGTTCATTACTTGAGTGAGAGAGGGCATCAGTGAAATCTGAGTGCAGGCATTTGAGGCAAATATGGGTCACTAATATTTTTTTTAATCTAGCACCATATTTATCAGGGAGTTTTGGAGAGAGGTACGGAAGGCAAATCTTCAGTTCTTTCATATTCCTCAAATGTTTTAATATTCAGAATGAGTATAGACTTTATGGTCTGTTTTTACTTTTCAGGAAATTCTGTCTCATCCTTCTAAATTTAAAAAAAATAAAAGAAAGAAGCATTTGGGAGTTATATTCCTTGCATAATCACTACAGATACATACATATAAAATCAATACCATAAATTAATAAATATTAAAAGAAAATATGTATTTATACAGAGGTAGTCATCTTTCCCCAAGTTATGATGGGCTTTGAGACCTGCAGGAAAAAAGAGCTGTGCAGCATAATTTTGGAATACTCTGACATTCTGGGTTGTGAAATCATGTCTGTAACTGATTAGGATTAGTGGATTTTGACAAAGGAAAGGGATAACTGAAGTCCACAATTTCTTGCAGTTGCTATAAGCAGACACAGAAAGCACAGCAAGAATGAGTAACATCCCTCCTGCCCTAAGCACAGGGTGACAAAGGTGACACTGACCCACGTGTCCCCTTGAGACTTTCACCAGTTCAGAATGAGAGCTCTGAGGCCCATTGACTTTGCTGGAGCTTTGCCAGCCTCCACCAGCCCAGAACCTTCTTTCTTGTGTTTTCTAAAGAAACTATTGGGAAAACACTTTTGAAATCCAATGAACAAAGTTCAGTCAATAAAAAGTGAGAAAAAAAAAATCACGTGCAGCAATTGAACGAATGAAACTGAACTCAGAGGTGGCTGACTGGTGCTGGTTGATGCATTTTTCAGAAACCCCTGCCTGAACAGTCCAAGCTGCAGGTCTGGGATGCCAACAGCACGTGTAGGGCTCCAGAACAGCAGAGCTCACTGAGGGGTTACCAGAAAAAAAAAAAACCCACAGCTTTTCTGTGGTCTTTGTACTGCTCAGAGAAAGAAGCAGCTTCTCAAACACCTCTTAGCAGAGAACACCAACAGCACAGAACAGGGACAAACTCAGCATCAGTGACACCACTGTGGATCTGCCTGTGCAGGTGTGGCACTCCATGCCCTTTGCACACCAAGCCATGCACAGTCAGGTGCTCCCGAATGAAAAGGCACAAAACTATAATCAGGAAAAATTCAGTAAGGGAAGGAATCTGATGCTTCACCTACTTTTTCCAGTTGGGTTTACAAACACAAATGATGTTTCTGTGACTTTGCCCTCTCTGAAAGGAAGTGGATTGACTAGAGATTAACTTTCATCCTCCCACCACCCTGCAGGTAGCAAACAAGAGGGAGAATATTAAGCTCCTTTCTCTCAATAATGATCTTCTGATCTAAAAAATCTTCTACCTCTTACAACTAAAAAATATGTGAAATGAGGGGAATTTGAACAAAAGGAACTCCACTTCAGCATGCAAATATCCTTATGAGTTGGGAGCTCAGAAACACCACTGTGAATACAAATATATTTCATTTGAAACAGAAGAGACTTTTTATCAATACAGAAGAGAGGAATAAATCCCCAAATTGGGTCATGAAAGTGCACTTTGGACTTATCTTTATTCTTAATGGAAAGCCCATTCTTGCAGTTTTTAGGGAACGATTCCAAAGAAGCTGTGGTACAAGGAGAACTTCACACACTTCCAAATGCAGAGTGCTTCTCAGATAAGTATTTTTATTGCCTTTTTTTTAAGTTACAGAAAATATTCTCTCCAGAGGCAGAAAAGAAGATAAATGGTTTACATTATTCAAAGACAAAAACCCAACTCATCCTGCCCACTATAAGATCTCTAAATATACCTGCCTTACCAGCAGAGCCCATCTCAGAGAATGGATCCAATTTCTGGCATCGATAATTTTGCAGAGGTAATGCATTATCTCCTCCCTCAACTGTTTACCAACAGGAAAAATAATCTGTGGGGAAGCAGCACGAGAATACCAGAAACTCAAGTGCTGAATACTCCAAATAACAACCCTCATTACTGTTGTCAGTAGAAGATTCTTGAGCAAACAATTCCTATTTCTGTCCCAGCTCTTAGCAGACCTAGACATCCTCTTGCTTCTGACTCTGTGGTGCCTATTGCATTCTTACATTTCATCTAGAAGTTTCTTAAGAAAAGCCAGATATGTTAATGCCAAGAATCTGTTCCTGAAGCCAGCAGATATCTGTATGCTGCTTAGACTAAGACCTCGTGAAACTCATCACGGTCAAGCACAGGCAGATGAAAATGACACATTGTCTTCAAATTTATTTAATGCTACTATTTAATATTTTATCATTTTCTATTAAGGAATTGTGAGGATTTCACTTGCAATGCACACCCCTGCTTAAATAAGAGTGTCTATTACACTTACAGTTGTCAAAGGCAATACTTCTCAGTTAAACAGCTCATATTAAAAATGTGTTAAATCACCTTTTTATTGGGAATTTTGGCATTTGTTTTTGTGTCAGATTTGGGTAACAAGTTAAAATGACACGACCTACAGCAAAATCAGATTCCAGAAATATTTTCTTTAAGGATGATCAAACTGCTTTGTGTCCAGAAGGATTTTGCAATCTTCATTGAATAACAATAAAAAAAAAATTGGCACAAAAGATTCCAATTATTTCCCACAGCATTCTGATAAAGCCTTATGAATTTTTGGGAAATTCTCCCCTTTTGCCAAATCAGAAATATCAGATAGAAAAATGCATTAACCAGCACCAGTCAGCCACCTCTGAGTTCAGTTTCATTCGTTCAGCTGCTGCACGTGATTTTTTTTCCTCACTTTTTATTGACTGAACTTTGTTCATTGGATTTCAAAAATGTTTTCCCAATAGTTTCTTTAGAAAACACAAGAAAGAAGGTTCTGGGCTGGTGGAGGCTGGCAAAGCTCCAGGAAAGTCAATGGGCCTCAGCTGAGGCACTGGCCCTTTGTGAGGGCTCACAGAGGCTTTTTTATGTGCTGCAGAGATGCTGGGTGATGCAGAGGAGTCAGGAAACATCACTGTGCCTCCAGTCTGTAAAGATTATAGATATTTCAGCAGTGACCAGTCAGTGAAGGCTAATGGTTGGGTGACACTTTTGGATAAAGGAGAAGCTTAGTGGGATTCAGATCACTCTGATTTGCTTTACCTGCCCAGACCTTTGCTCAGAGTGTTGGGAGAGCCAGGGGATGCATGTCCAGGCAGATAAGATGTACCTGGAAACTCCCAAAAGCACCTCCTGCTGCTTCTGACTTTCATTTTCACTTGAGCTCTGAGTGCTTTGAGGAACAAAATCTGTACCACAAAGCTGGAGGGGAAACATTCTGTGGCAAAGCTTGCAGCAGAGAATCATTTCTGTGAGGAAATGGGATGTCCAGGAGAGATCTCCAGGCCATGACATCATCCTGTCCATGAGTTTGGTAAACAGAGGAGGGACCCTGAGTGAAGCCTGGGGATTTGAAACAATTCTCCTTCCTACCAAATTATCTCAAACCTGCACAAACCTTTCCATGCTGGATCTAGAGCCAAGGCTTGAACTAATGGCATTGCTGCATAAATTTGCATTACTTTTTGCTGTGGAAATTGGCAGTCTCAAGGACTTTCATTATTGTGGCTTTTTATTTTACCACAACTTTTTATTGCTTAATCTGCATGGAGGCTGTCATTGATGGCCATTGCTTGCACACAAGAATTTATTTGCCTCCACAGTAACCCAGACACATCCCGTGGGCTGTGGAGAAGTCAAAGTTCCTCAGAAACATTCCCTCATTCCCTCACTTTTCTGTAGTCTCTGAACAGGTGCAAATCAGTACCCCTGCTCTAGCCACACTAAAGTTGGAAAATCAGCAGAAGGACAACAAAAGAGTAAAGAAAAATGATATTATAGATGAATGCTAATGTGATAGCTGGTCCTGATCCACCCCAGAAAGTAACTGAAATGAGGAAAGAAAACTGATTCCATGTGATCAGTGTTTGGCTCAACCATGATGCTGCTCACTTGCTTGAGAGTGGTGTCAGTTTAGGAATTTCCTGATAACAGCACTGCATTTTCATGAGAGTTCATCTTGCAGAGCTGCTCATGTGTCAGATCTGACTTAGCCAAATGAAGAGTTTTTAATTTCAAGAGAATTGAAAAATATTTCAGGGCATATTGTTGAATTTTTAAGTTCAGATGTTAAAAATATCCACCATACAGTAGTAGCATAATAAAGCATCACCTATTTTATAATTTAATTTCACTGAAAGCAAAATTAAAGTGCTGTAGGTGAGAGAAAGAAACAAAAAATCTGGTACTACACAAAAAATACAATTCAGTAGTCTGGAAATCAAAAAGAGTCAGGAATAAAGAAGGCAAAAGAGAGTGAAACAATACAAAAACCAAGAAAAGAGCACTGCATTTTAAACCAGTTCTTAATACCAAGGCATGCCTCAGTGCACAGATGGCCAGGAGCAATAAAAGAATACTGGAGCCAAAAGCACAGGACCATACCTTCCTATTCCCCCCCAAAAACACAAGAAAAAAAATTGTTTGAGACTGCAGGAGATGAGGCTTTGATTCTGCCAGCAGCAGAAACAAACACCTGGGAGTGAGTGGCATCAATGGAAACCAGAAACACCAGAAAAAAATTCTCACAAAGTTTTTTAGAGCGGAGGAGATCATGTAGGTTAAAAATCATCCTCCTAAATACAGCAAATGCAGTTGCTCTTTGCTGGGAGAAAGTGAGCTGCAGCTCAGTGCAGAGATGTGACCAGCAGCCCCTGGAAATCAGAGGAAAAGCCTTGTTTGGCAGCAGTGCCCAGAGCAGGCTCCACTCCTACGAGTCACCAAGTGTCCCTCTGATCAGTTCAGCATGTCTGGAGAGACAGAGCTTGAGACAGGACTCTGCAATGGACAATTGAAGGAAAAGGTTTACAAAAATGCCGTTCTGAAGGGCTGGGAACACGGACAATTCACCTTAAAGCTTTGTAACAGCTGCTCTGCCCAGGGATGACAAATGCTACCTCCTCTGCTGGGAGATGGAGAGAGAGAAATCAAATGTGTCAGCTGCTTTGACTGTGTAATGCTGTTTTCCAAGCTTTGAAAAATATCAGATATTAAGAGAAACTTGTGGGGAGAATGTGAACAGGCATTCTGAAATAGAATTATCCAGAAAAAAATGTTGAAGGTGTTTTAAAATACCCTGAGAGGTACACAACCCTCACACAGCAAGGAGAAAGAAAAATTACAGCTGATAGAAAACTTGTTCTGTGTTCCTCTGGCATTGTAAAAAAAAATAGAACATGTGGGAAAATGAATGTCAGGGTATGATATCTGATTGCTGCCAGACCTGGTACCCAAATGCTCAGTTTTTGGGTGCTCCAAAAACAATGGATACAATAGATGCATTTAGAAATGGAGGAAAACAGAGGGAAATAAAAGGAAAAAAACCTTGAACACATTTTCAAAAAGAGTACAGGACCCTGCAGGGTAAGCCTGTGGTGTAAATGTCATTTAGTATTTTTCAACATGTCACCACCTTAATTTCTTTTCTATATGTTAAACAAACCCACTTTTTTCCAACAATCCTCCATTGTTGTAGAGCTGGACTGTAGCTGCACCTATTTATTTATATATTTATATATTTATATATTTATATATTTATATATTTATATATTTATATATTTATATATTTATATAATATATTTATACATTAAATACATTTATATATGATACGAAAACTCATTTCTATACATAGGTCTCTATTCAGAACTTTCCTACATCTCAAAGTGATTTGAATAACCATTTGATGCTTATGTAAAACTTCCTCAGCTGCTTATTCACAGGGATGATTTTGTTGTACTTTTGCTCTGTTTAGCAGCAGATAATCCTTCAGGTGGGGCAGGACCTGTACCTGATGCACAGGACCCTTTCCTGCTTTGGTGGGTTCATCCCTGGCATGAGGATGGCCGTGGGGGTACAGCAGGGGCAGCCCTGACGTGCTGCTCTGTCACTGCCTGGTGAGGCTGTGCATTGCCAGGCATCTCTCTATGATGTTTTTGTAATCCCACAACTCAGGGAATTCAACACAGGACTTTCAGACTCAGTCTAGCCAAACACAGAAGAAACACCACGCTGGGTTTTCTGAGGTTTTTGTGAAGCTTTGGCAGCATTTGCCATCCACCCTGGGGCAAGGTGAAGGCTTTGCTAGTGTTTAATATTCTGGGAAAAAAAATGAGGGAACTGCTGTTTGGCTTTTTAGTGGCTGTTTGTTGTTTTTGATTGTTTGAGTTTAATTTGAGAATGCAGACTCCAAGATGAAACTAGCAGACAAAAGGACTATAAAGAAGTGTCCTTCATACTTGCAATCAAAATACCAGTGAGTGCCAGCAAGGGGCTGGTTTTCTGACAGGGATAATGATCAATGACTGTTAATGTTTCTGCCCCCAAACCAAACATCCACTGTCTCAGTAACTGAAGTTTTATTGCCTACCGAGTCAAATACGTATCCAGCACCTGTTGCATTAACAACATTTAATATGTTGAACCTTTCCAAATCTACCTGCAGATTTCCCATTTCCAGCAAGACCTAAATCTTCACAACAGAGAGAAGAAAATATTCCTTCCTAAACTCCAGTTTCTATCCCCACCCGTGCAAGGTGGGAAAAGGCACAGCCTTTACTTCTGTTTGATGGAGCTGCAAAATGCATTTTGTGGTGTGAAAATTTCAAACCTTTCAGACCATTTCGTATTTATGATGCAGGTCTTTGCTGTACCAAAAAAGGCATCTGAGGTGATGTAAAATAATGCCTTTCTTCTTAGACTGCAGCAGAAGCCTTCTCTACCCAATGCTCTGCAGCCATTTACTTTTAGTTTGCCATTAGGATAAAATATTTTTTTCCTCAGAATGGAGCCCAGAAAGTTTTTCAAGGTGACACAGGATGATGTTACCAAAGAAAAAATTTTGTCACATGTTTTGTAAAGGACAGTTTCTTTTGCAGCCTGAAATACCATTTGCTTCTTGTGACAGTGCTGGACTCAAGATCTCTGAAATTAGCCTTTAACTTTCTTAGAGGTTTTGGTCTCAACTGAAAACCAACCATGGAAATAGCAAATAATTAAAACCAACCAAACAAAACCTCACAGCTTTTAAGATTAGTTTCTATCATTAATATTTTACTATAGGGGGAAAATGCCATCAGTGTTTGGGAGCCAATGGTGAAGGGCAACATACTTGAAAGTAATTAATTTAAAAAGACTCACAGTCTCTATATAAAGTCAGCATTATTGCATGGTTGTGTTTAACAGACCCAGATTTTACTGCTTTCCTGGCTGCAAACACTGAATCAAATCCCTTTCTACCTTAAATTGCACCCATCTCAGAAAAGCAGTTCTTCCCACACTCAGAAAGGGCTGATGCTGGCATTGTAATGTGAATAAAAGTACCCAGGGGGAGAGGAGATGAACAGCCCTGGTTTGCACAGACTCCATCAGTGACACACGCAGGAAAAGGGCAGGTAGGGAGCTGCTGGGACAATGAGCTGCACGATCTTCTGCTTTACCCCTGGGAGCTGGAGCATCTTGGAGATGTAAATAATTTGCTTTATGGGTGAGGAGAGAAGCCTGGACCTGGAAGTCACTGGGAGGTTTCCCTCCTCCTCCTCAGCTACAGAACAGAACTCAGAAAGTTCATACCCACCTAATACCTGTGAGAAAGCACGATCATTTCATGAAAATACTGCTGCAAGAACTTCTACAAATACAGTTATTTTTGTTGCTTAGAATACTGTAACTATTAACAAACCAACCATTTAAACTAATAGAGTGCTTGGTTTTCTGGTGCTGTTTATTTTGCTGTATTCAAACAGGAAAATGACATTTCAAGGATCAACACTTTATTATAAACTAATACCTTTCCTCGTAACTGAGGTTTTCCTGTAATTCCCAACCTGGCTCTCACTCTGACTGAAAGGCTGAGTTAATTTCTCAGTGGAACAGCAGTTGAGAGAGGGATAGGAGAAAAAAGAAAGAAACCTGAGATAATGCTGTATAAACTCGATTCTCTTCTAATTTGGTAAAGGCAGATCGAGTGACATAATATGAATTTTAACCAGAACTTGTGCTGGGAGAGACTTCTGAAGAAATTGTTTTTGTTGAAATCTTTTTTGAAAAGATCTATTTTATGAAAGCTTATGGAAAAGAAGGAAGAGGAGAGGAAGCTCCAGCACTCAGCAGTCACACACAGCCTGGGAGCCTCTTCTGCTCTCAACATACTGGGTCAGATTTCAGCACTTAGTAAGTGTGGACCTTCTCCCACACTATTATTGACAAGGGTCTCTTTAGAAATTACCTGGAAAAAAATAGTGACTGTCTTACAGCTTCTGGGGACAATAATGAAAGGCTTTCAGAGAGCTTCACTTGCCTGGCAGAGTCTTTCTGAGAAACTAAAGTGAAATGTTTGTGTTCTGTTTCTGTGTTCTGTTCTTCTGTCATGGGCCTGTTGAATTGGGCCCATGATAGAAGAGTGCTAGGAGTTTTTTTGGTTGGTTGGTTGGTTTTTTGGAGGGTTTTTTTGTTGTTTTTTTGCTAGGTCTGGACCATTTCTTAAGACTAAAGCTTTCTTTCAATCAGAAACTTATATTTATCACAGCTAATTGGTTTTCCTGTTTCTGTCCAGAAGCATTTACATTTTTAGATTCCTATAACAATGTACACCACTGATATTTTTGTATTGACATAAAAGTGGCACAATACTTGACTACGTTTTTTTTTTTAAAAAAAAGTTTTGTTATTTATTTATTGATTTTTATAACTCATCTGAAAAGGGTAGAGAGCTCTGTCCCCAGAAAATGCACTGCCAGTGACTTTCAAATGCAGCTGAACTAAACTATCACCAATGTAATACATGTTAGACCATAACAAATACAGGATAAGATAAACTGGGGAGCATAACTGTACATTGTTACACATAAATCACCTTTTGCAAAATGCTCCTATTCAAATTTTTCTCTTTCACCTAATTTCCTCAAGGATACCTTTATGTACAAAACCACTATAAATTACTTTTCCACTTCAGCTTTTTAATTACTTAGGATAAAAATCAGATGTTATTTCTAAAATATCACTCTTATTTACATTGCTAAATGGAAAAAGAGAATAAATTTGATCTTTCTATGCTCTCAGCTCAGTTTTCTGCAATCTAAGTTAAAAACCTACACCTTCAAATTCTGAACTGCTGCAGAAATGCTCTGCCAAATGCAGGATGCTGCAGAACAAGGTTCTGCAGCCTTCTGTCAGGTTTTCTGGGAGCTGGAGCACAGTCCCTGCAGCTCCCATGCAGCCTGGGCCGTGCTGGTTGCTGCTGGGCAGCAGCTGTACCAGGAGTGCTGTTGTAGAGAAGACAGGCAGAGAGATAAATAGAGAAAAAGAGAAAATGAAAAGGCTTTTTTCATTGACATAGCTTAGAGCAGACCCAGAGCAGCTCTAAGTTATGGTGTGGTGTAGTTTGAGATATTTCCTTCCCTTACACAACTGAACCTTTTCTAACCCTCACTCCCTCAGAAGGAAAAGGACTGGCTTGGTAAACACTATCTGCTCCTGACTGCCCTTGTTCCTTATGGTGCACAGAGATGACACAGAACAGACACCTACAGCCCTGTGCAAAACCATCCCTCACCCCTGCACTCCTCCAAGGTGCTGAATGTGCCACAGACCAGCCCCTGCACCCATGGAATCATGTGAGAGTGCTCCTGCTGTGGCATCCATGGGCAGCACTGAGAGCCCTCCCCTCCGCCTCAGCAATCCTTGCAGCAGTGACAGAAGAGCTGGATCACCAGTCAGGCTGAGTATCCATCAGTTTTATCAACAGTTGTACAAGATCCCTGTTACAATGCACACAAGCTTCTTCTCAGTCTGCCTGGGAAGCCCCTTGGCCCTACAACCTCCTTTACACATGCAGAGGAGTTTGTAATTGGTGCACACCCCACTCTCCATCAGAGCATTCCTGTCAACAGGCAGGAACCAGATCACACAAGTGAAACGTGGTCATAGCCAAACTACTGATTTCAACAGACTTTTCCCTGTTACAACAACTTCAATCAACAATCAAGGTTTCTTTCTCAGTTTTGTTGTTTGCATTATGTGGCATTTAAATTCATTGTATACTAATTCCAGTTCTGCATTAATTGTATGTTTCTGCACAGTAATTAACTAATCACTATGTCACTCCCTCTCTATTATGAATAACCTCATTAATTCCAGACTGAGAGCTTGGTGCCTGCTGCCATTGCTATCAATTTTCTTGGTTCTTTCTGCTGCTTCTTGACTTATAATCAAATATGAAACTCATGTATTTTTAAATACTTTGTCTTCTGTTTCTCCCACTGAAAAATTCATTGTGCTATCAAGCCCTTTAAAATAATGTTTATTCATTATGCATTTCTTTGCTAGGCAATCAAGGGCTGTTACAATAAAGTGTGTGACTAGCTCTCTCTGTGGCAGTGACTTTGCTGTGTCAACATCTCCATTTTAATCCTAAGTTTACTAGAAATTAGAATTTAGATACAAAATTTGGCTCCAAGGTTAAAAAGGCACCATCAGACGTCTTCGCATGGGGGAAAAATTTCTTGATGATTACAATTAATCATTTGGATACAATTAATCATTTGGACATTTTTAGGTTATATTTGTGGGTAGACAGTGGTAGCCACCCTCAGCAGTGGCAGCAGAGCTGTGCTCGTGTGCCTGGGAGGTCAGAGCCTGGCCAGTGGGAAAAAGGGCTGGGAGATGCCCACAGCACAGACACACAGCTCTGATTAACAGGATGCATGGACTGTTAAACCAGCCACACACAGCTCTGAGCAAGGGCTCTGCTGCTGCAGCCTGGCAGCTCCTGAGTGCAATGCTTAGGTTCAAAATTTGCTCAATCAAGGCCCTGCTCCTTGAAAAAAAAATTCTTTAAAACAACTTATATTTCACACAGTCTATTCATAGAGTGCCCTCTTGTCTTTTTTTATGCTCAAAGGCAACAAGAGGCTTGGATGCATCTATATTTCCAATAAAGATAACAAATTGAGATTCTAAAATCTGTGAGCACTTTTAAGGACTGGATGGGAAATCTAACAATTCTGCATATGCACAGTCCTAATCCAAACCCACTGCAAAGTCAGCTGACATAACTGTAGTCACTAATTTTTAATTAAAGATTAAAGTACCATTTTCAAGCACAGATAAAGGCTTGGGCAACACTAGGGGGCAAGAGGATGGTTCTCTGCTGTTACAAGTTGCTGCAGTGCAATGTAATCCAAAGGGAGAATGTGTACCTGCACCAGCTAAAGGACTACTGCAACTTTTTTAAAGGAAAAGGAAGAGGAATCCTGCAGTCCAGGAAGTGTATTAAGGAATGTATTCATCCTTTAAGAAGACATATTTGGCATCCAACAATTTTCCCGTTCAAAAAAAAACGACTAATCTCAGCTAACAAATAATGAATAAAAACCTTAACATTTAATCTGGAAATTTTGTAGTGATTTTATTGCAAAACCCTTAATTGCTGCCTCTTTCAGAGAGGAAGAGAGGCCCCTCTGCTGAGAGGCTGCTGCTCAAGAATGGCCTGGCTCCAGGGCTGCTGAAAACACACAGCAACTCCTGTTCCATCATCCCCTGCACAGCACCATTTATCCCAGCACATACTTGTACAATGGACCATAATGGTCTGTTTGCTCTCTCACAGTCCATTAAGCCACCCCTAAATGTGTGGTTTGGGTGTGCAGTGAGAGGAGATATCATTGTTGGTGATGTTTTGGCATCTGCTCCTGTCCCAGCTACCACCATTGCTCTGATTTCTGCCTCAGCTGCTGCTGCTCCTGTTCTTACAGCCACCCACCCCTTCTCCATGTACCTTTAGATCTGCCTTTTTATGCCAAGGTTTTCTGCTAATTTGGTTGAATATTTCCATTTCCCCCTCTCTTTTTTACTGGTTTTGCCACTTACATAACTTATTTCTGTTTGACTAATCCCATGTGGAAGCCTTTACCTCTATGAATAGTAGGTATAATTTTGTTCATATTAAAAACTGGCCTGCAACATCACCACCTCTTAAAGTTCAACTGAACCCACAGCTGTAGTTCAGAAAGGTGTGGGGTTTTTTATTCCAAAACCATTCTTTCCTTCTTCTTGACTCCTTCAGGAGTATAATACTCCCTTTCAGGAAGCAGAGAAGAAGGAAATGCAGATATATTCATGTTAAGAAAAGGTTGCCCTGGAAGCAGAAAAAGTTGCAATAAGTGAGTTATTTCTGTTTATAATTAATTAATTAATTGAGTCCATGGAGGCTCCTCATTAGCCTGGTCCAGTCAGTGTGTTCTGGACACCTGAGGTGCAGCTGGTGGTGAAGGCAGCTCCTGCCTTCTCGTGGTGGCACTAAGTGAGAGGTCACAAAGAGGGAACTATAAATATCCATCATCCCTCCCCCTTTCACAAGGAGAATTAAATTGTTAACAAGGGGGACACGTAATTGATTGTGCAGGACAGCTGATTAATGTTGTGCCAGGATAAATAAGGCAGTTTGGGGCTCTCCACACCACCATAGCAGGTTCCCTTCAAGTTTAGCTGACATCTCTCCATCACTTATAACTATTTCATTTGGGAGAGGCGGGGGACAGGGAATGTCTTTAACCATGACCACAGAGACTACATGAACGAGTATGTGGAGCAGAAAAGATGGCATGCCATCAATTCACAACGAATTCACCCTGATTTCTTCAACAGAAAAGCCTTTATACTCCATTTTTAAAGGGAAACTCAGAGATTGCAGAAGTCACTTTGAAACAGTGATAGTTGTACCTCCATGCCCCAGCCTAATCTGTGCCCTGCAGACCAAGTAAGAATCCAGACTGCCAAAGGGTTGTAAACAAAGGAGATTTGCAAGCATTTCTATGGCTTATGTCCCAGTTCTCCAGACTTCAACATACCCAAGGACAAACTTTCAAGATCACTACTACCCTGAACACAGTCTGCCCAAAATTATCTGTATCAAATTAGTTGAAAAGAAATACAAATACATATGCTTAATTGCCAGGAACTGCAGAAACAGAGTCTATGGGGTTAACCTGTAAATTTTGGGATCTAAGGCATGCTCTCTGTTCTGGGTCATCTGCACAAGCGCTTCATTTTTAAAACATTAGGTTTATAATTAGGATGCTGTTAGGAAGAAGGCTGTTTGCATGATGTGCCATAAACTTGACTGCCCTTTAAGGCTCAGAACAAAACTATTTATATTGAACTGCTTCAAAGAAAACTGATCACATATCTACAGACTGTAACTACTGCTTTGTTCAATGAAAGCATAACACTGGGAAAGCACTACAGGATTTGCAGGACTTTTCACCTTCGTATGTTTGCCTTAAGGCAAGTTATTTAAAGCAATTTGTTGTGTTTATTGGAATAAGAGAGTATCCTATTTTATAATCTCTCAGCAAACCTGGGTTATCATTATTTAAGAAGTAATAGTGTTACAACTGATTGCTACATGTGATTAAATTGGAGTTCCTACGCCAGACATCTCAAAGCAAAGTTAAGGGCAAAACTTGGTAAGGTATGTAAAACTCGGGGTTTGAATTTAGTTTTGGAAAACAATTTACTGTCACTAGTTTTGGATCCAGGTCCTATTTCAGTTCAGCTGCAGGCTTTACAAACAAGATATTTTAAAAAAACAAATGTCACTTTCTCTGACTCAAGTCTTTCTCAATACTTATGTGAGACACACAGAAGCAGCCTCCTGGTTTTAGACTGGATCCATATCTATCCTAAATAATCCACTATTTACATCAATCTTGCTAAACTGCTTGCCTGTTTGTCTGCCAGTAGCCTTTCAAATTAAATTACAACACAGTAATTGTTTCTATTGACACTGCGTGCCTTTCCACTGGGGAAGGCAACTGACATTATCTGTTTATTAAAAAAACTCTGATGGCATTTTTCTCAGCATAACTGAGTTGGAAATTGTGCACCTCTATTTACGTCAGCTCCGAATATTTTCTGATGCAAACCTTGAATGAACAAGATATAGGCAGGAGAAAATGGGCAGCCAATGGCCATGAGCAGAGTCTGTGCTCATTCTAGTGAATCTTCACACAGCATCTCACAACACGAAGTGTAGCTCTGGCAGCTCCACAGAAAAGAACTGGCAGCAGTGGAGTGACAAACAGTTGGAATTCACCTTCATTCCTGGGAATGAACATAGTAATGGCAGGTCACAGCAAGGTCACAAACCCAGCTCCTGGCTGCCCCACTTCCCCTGCTCTCCCCATCCTGCTGACATCGGGATTGACTTTGGAGAAGTCTCTCCTGGGAAACTTTGCTGCCAACCACGTTGTGTTTCTGTGAAGGGAGTTACATTCTTCTGCACTCAGATTGTGGAAGGCCAAGAACAGGCTGGGATCTGGGCTTGGACAACTGGATTTGAATCCTTTAGCACATAGATCTTATTTATCCTTTCCTCAAATAAAAAAAAAAAAATCTAGAGGTATAGTTAGAGTGGATATAAGTGAACATCATCAGTTTGGCCTCAAGTTGATGGGACTAATCTCCCCATATGGAGCAGGAATGGCAAAAGCCTTAAAGAATGAAGGTGTGAAAGTGTAACAGAGAAATAAATCACTGAATTTTGTGCTCCTGTCCTATCCAGGACAGCACTGATGGTGTTTGCTGCATTCCTGCTGTGTCCATTTACAGATGTCAGTTCTTTGGTGGCCTGTAGAATAACTTACTATCAGAGACAGCTGACACTTTAAACAGAATTAAGACTGCTCACAGCAAACCAGAGGTACATATCAGATAATTATGGACCTGCAGATCTCAGAATACAAGCAGAAGATGGGTTAGAGAGCCTCAGATGATTCACTGAACCACAGTACTAGGGCAAAAAGTACTTGGAATAGCAGTGTCAGTCCAATTGCTGCCCCACATTCCCCTTTTCTTTCTTTTCCTTCTATCCTGAAGACGTGCACTTTTGTTTTGCTAGAGGACATACTTGCTGCTAAGTCTGCTTGCTTTTGCTATTAATAGACTTGTCGGAAAAAATCAAATTTCAAAACAATTTTTGGCAAACCACAGTGGGATGCAGAGAACCAAGTAAATGGGTTATTTTTGGACAGTAGGCTATCTGTTGAAATAAAGTTGATTTGAGGTAGAAAGGACCAGCTGGGAAATGGTATAGGAGGTACAAGGACTGGGCTAAACATGAAAGATTCTCCTTCTGGAGCTTGTCTTCTCTGAACTGCTCCTTCCAGGTTCAAGTCAGTCCAACTCAGTCAGCCAAGCACAGCTCTGGACCACGGAGAGATTCTATCTGCACCTCAGTACAACTGTGTTAACTGATGATGAATTGCATAAACTCCCAGCTGCAGCCTGCAGTTTCACATCATCAGCTGTCCCAGCCTTGGGCACAGTCTAATTAACTTGCTCTTGCTGGTCCTGGCTAGGCAGGTTCCTATCGGCACCTTATGATAAATTCCAGACTGATTTCCTCCCTAATCTGGATCATTAATGCTGTTTTTGAAAGCATTTAAACCAGCAAAAATCTAAGGCAGGGTATTACTACTGGATGGGAGTAAGATAAAGCAGCAAATTCAGACTCTGGCTCACTGAAAGAACATAACCTTTGGGTTTTTCCTAGAATTCTATTTTGATAATTTTGATGCTAAATAAATATGAAATCACTATGTAGTGCTATAAACTTCCAATGCGACTTTAAAGAACACAGTATCATCACAACATTATTAGGTGCTAACGTTACAGATGCTTTTTAAACCTCAGTTCTGAGGTCAGTGGATAGAGCTTTAGGGCCGGATAGAGAGAACTGACAGGCTTTTCTTGTTATCATCTAAATCACACCACAGATCATTTGTGCCCACACTGTTAAAGTGCCTGCAGTACCTGCACTGCTCTTTATGGGTATTATTCAGAATGCAAAGTGACTTTCACCCAGTTCTCTCTGGCTTACAAAGGTCAGTTTTGTAAAACTTGTCAGCTTGACTGGTACTCTGATGTCATTTTTTTATAAGTGGTTTTGTTGATAGTTGTAGCCATTTGCAGTGTGTACCCCCGGTTCCTGCCTTAGATGTTTTGGTTTTCTGAAATTCTTTTCCCAGGGAATTTTCTGTAAACAACAGACATGTTTTTGTAACAGTAAACTTGGTTTACATTCTTTCCCTAGGAGGGACTGCTTGATGTCCCTCTGGTCTGACCAATGTGATTGAAGAAGTTTGTCTTTGTTTCACCAATCAAATTGGTCTGTGTAGAAAAGTATAAAAGGGAGACACATCCCAAAAATATAGGAGTACTTTTCAGCCTTCTGAAGTCAGAATCTGTGTCGTTGTGGTGTAAAACAGCATCAGCAGTGGAAGGTTTTCTCCATATTACTGAGAAAGATGAAGTATGCAACAAGTGCTAAACAATGACCATGTTCATCCACATCTGTCTTGTGGAAGATCTAAGGTCCTTCCTGAGAGGAGCCATAGGTGTAAGGAGTGTCTCAGGCTGGGGGCTGAGTGACCACTCAGAGATTAACTTTTCCTTTCAGGAAGGTGACCGAGAACCGGGCAAACAGCAGCCTGAAATGCTCCCACAGGATTTTGGACCCTTGTTGCATATTTCCAGCCAGAGAATCATGCAGAGAAGCTTCCTGCTGCACCAAAAATTCCAACCCTGTGGCCAGGTACTGGGAGTGTATCCAGTGGGGTTCCTGCTGAACACAGAATGTGGCACTGAATTTGCAGCTCAGCAGTGGGAACATGCCCAGCTCCTCTGGCTCCTCTTGAGCACAACTGAATTGTTACCAACACCAGCACAGAACCTTGTGGCAAAAATGCTTCCTTTCACTGGAAAAGGCAGATTTATTGAAACCACGCTCTTACAAGGCCATGAACCTAGGTCATCTTGCATAGAAATATTTTCATGTCCAAGATAAAACTTGTGGTCAGAATGAGATCTGGGAATTCTCACATATGCCCTGTGTTTATAGGAAAAGAGATACCTGAGGTGAAACACAGCCCTCATCCCATTTTGTATTGCTCAGAATGGACACATGAACTTATCTGTTCTTTGTCTTAGCATCCCAAGGCATAAATGAATAGTGAGAAAAACCCATCCTCATTTCTTTCGGTCATGAAATAAGATTTTTTTTTTTTTTTAGTCTTGAGACAAAGCCACACACTCCCAAATGCCAATCAATAATGTTAAAAACATTATGCATTCAGAAAAACATTATTTCAATGAGCTGAGAAGGTCAGAAAGACAGCATTTATTACAGCCTTACTGCAATTTGAAACTCTAGGAAGATATCAAGATTTACCTAGGAAAGGTTCATTTACAACCTCCATAGAAATGCTTATAACAAAATTCTGACATTCTTTATACTGCTCATTGCAGGATTTGAACAAAGCAATCTCTCATACACCCAAGATCAGTTCCAAACTTCTGCAGAAGATGTGGTTAGATAAAATTTTAATAGATATAAAAATGCTAGAGGTCTCAACAAATTGCCTGCGTTCTAGAGGGGGATCCTTTCTAAACCAGCTCCTTTCTATTTCCGCTTGTACCTTATGTCTGCTAGGCCTGTATATGAAAATGTGAGAAAAAGAAGCAAAAAGATTCAGAAGACACTCAAGCTAAGTTGGAAAGTAAATGTCTTAAGACAAAGAGGTAAAAAAATGCATTTCAGATCTAAAGCTACATATTCTCTTAATTGACATTAATTCAAAACCTGATTGACATTCGACGGAAAAGTAAGTCTGTGTTTTCTCTCTAATCCTGGTAAGACTTTTTCTACAAATATGTTGTACCTTTTTTTCCAAGCACAGTCTCAATGCAAAGGTTCAGCCTTGTTCTGTTTAAATGCCCTTCTGAAGTTCTTTATTCCACTTTATTGCCTTTAGAAACAGGATGAGCAGCACTGAAAAAGCCAGAAAATTACTCTGGACATACTTTCTAGCTACAGATGTTCCCTAATATTTCCCAAATAAGCAAAACAACAACTGAAGCTTAATTTCACCCATGACTACTTCTCAGCAATTTTCTGGTGCAATCCAGAATCATTTATTTTACATTTTTTTGAATAACAGAAGTGTGTAGCAATAGGAGCTTGCATGTAAGTTCCACAGTTTCACTCCAGAGAGGTCCTCTGGGCTTCCCTTCAAGAGAAATGACCACAAGGAACCAAACAGAATCACGTGAAGATTATTGTCACTAATTTGTCATTCTCTTTTCATTTGTTTGTAAAAGTCAGGCTGTTAACAGCCAGCTAGACTATATGCCCCCATATCCCACTCTGATTTCATAATCATATGCACACATAAGATAAGTTTTGTCTTTGTTTAAATGTGTGTCATTGGTTGCTCCTCTTACTGTGAACTGCAGACCATGGCTGCTATCAGGCTCAATACAGCAGAATATCTGTATTAAATGTGCACAGGAATTATAGCAGGCATTTCCTCACTGTTGACTTCAATACAGGTAATTCTCATTAAGATGCAAGTCTACTGAGTCACAGCAATTAGAAGGAAGAAAATTTGTGACTCAGGAGAATGTTCTGAATGGGTGCTCTAATGTTTATTTGGGAGCAGACTTCTCCTCAGTGCCCTCAAGAGCCATTTAGAGCTGTGACTCTGCAATATTGTCATGCGTCCAAAGGGAAATGTGCCTATTATGACAGAGTTCCATGGAATCTTTTCTTGATTTACATGCTTTTCCATGGAATAATTCCTAACATATTCCCTATTCTAATCACAGATAACCATGGTTTCAGGAAAAGCCTTCTCTTTATAGGGACAGCACAATATAATTATGCTACTTGATGGCAGGAGAACCAGCAAACAGCATTTGCCTCTCCAAAGAAGTCTGTCAGCCCCATCCCACACCCTTCAAAAAGAACCACTGCTTCACAGAATCCCAGCCAATCCTTCAGCCTCAGCCTGTTCTATATTTAAACTGATAAATCCTTATTGATTGTTATCATTAAATTGTATCCCTTCTGGAGCCTTGTCTTTATCAAGGAGAAAAGCAGAGAAACATATAATCAAGGCAAGAGGCTGAAGAGGTGGGATGCTTCACTGTATTATGGACTTCACTTAATTAAAGTCTCTTAACCTGCTCTTAATCAAAGCAAATGGCAAGTGGCATGCTCAGCAGATGGATACAGCTGTGCATAACAACCATGCAGGTGTTTAATTTTATATTTGGCAAGCAGAGCAAGCAGCATTCAAACATTTGAAGAGGAGGGGGTGGTTAGTGAGGGAGGGTTTCCAAGACACATTTCACTGAAAAGGGGAGATTATTCTGCCACTATTAAGTTACTCAATCAACTTCACTAGTTTTGTGTTAAGTCCCCGTTTGAATTACAGGGGCAGATGTATAATCTGTGAGGTTTTCCAGAGTAATCCCTCTCTCCTGCCTCTCCACCCCCACACTTTTTAAAGGCTAACTGTACTAAACTGCAGATTTCTATCTTCTGAGACACCCAAAGAAGTTCACTTTTTGTGTCCCTTATTCCCAGTACAAAAGACAATGAATGAGCTAGAAGTGACAGCTACAAACCCATCCTAGGTAGAAATTTATCACTAATGGAGCCAGGAGCTCCAGAAACCTGTGAAGGAGGCAGTGAGAGATAGAAACCCAAACACAGAACTTTCCAAAGTACAAATCCAGAAAAGTAATTACTGAGATTGTGACAAAGTAAGAGAAAATTTTAACTGGAAGTCTGCTGTAAAGGTAATTAAAATGAAAAACAGTAATTAAAAACAAAGCCAAGGAAGGCTAAGTTTTGCAGCAGTTTTCCCCTGCACCCCCAGTAATTCACAGAATTATTTACCTGCAAGAACAAAATTGGAATAAGGCCAGGTAAATGAAACACAGGCAAAATGGCAAGTATTTGGCATCTCCTGTATTAAATATACCAAAGGAAGGAATTTTGGCAAAGGATCAACACAGAAACACAGCCTGAAAAGGGAACATTACTGAAAGGTCAAAGTGGCAGTACCATTATCTGCATCAACAGGTATTACCCAGACATTCTGTACAGCTACAGACAGAGGGAAGGAGGCAGGATGTGGATGAGGCAGAATATACAATTTCAAAACACGTAAGTCAGTGTTGGTGATAAAGTGTTCAGAGACTGCCACGATTATTTTTCCACTCATTTTCACTTACTACAGTAGGTTAGCTTAAAATAGATTATACACTTTCATAATATTTCTTTCCCACATGTTCCCCAGATATACTATTGTCTTTCAAATTAAAATAGAAATATCCATCAGATTCCCTCTGTGTTTTCGCATGCACAGAAAGAAGTTCAAATATCCTTGTTTAACAAACTGAATATAAAGAGGAAAGGAGCTGCTTAAGAATTCCTTCCATCAGTATTTCTCAGACTTACTGAAAATACAACCTCGCTTTTGGCTCTGTTTCCATCTGTCTGCAGACTCTGAGATAGTTGGTAGAATATTTTGAACACTTTAAAGCTTTCTTCTGCTCATTTTCAGTTCCTTTGGCATTCTTCTGTAGTCTTCAAGAAGTGGGACACTCCACAGCTGGAGAAACAGTGGCTTGGATAAGCATCATAATCAAAGCACACAGAATTTTAACACAGAAATTATTTAATAAGGTTCCTTGTATTAAGTTGAAGTTTATAAATGTACAGAATCTTTCTCATGCAAAGAAAAAGAAATACTTATTTTGCTTTCAGCCAGGTTAATTGTCAATCCACCCAACTCCATAAGCATTTCAGGTGCTCTAGGAGCCCTTTAGATGACTGTGATTTCTGTGGTAACAAATGATACACCAACCACCCAGAACCCTCTAAGAAGCCCTGTGCCAAGAAATTAAACAGATCTACAGGTGAACTGCCAGAAGATCAAGTTCTGAGAGCAATGCTGTGAAAAACTTCCATTTTCTGGCTTCAGTTCTGTGGTATTTGCATTTTTACTTTGATATGTCTGAAACTGAAAAGCCCAGGATTTGAAACAACTTTTACCAGTTCTCCTGTTCTAATAGCCAGATTTCAAACAAATAAAGATGGGTGAACACTCTTTTCCCAAAGAATACTGATCAAATTAATTATCATCAGCTAGATTGTTACACAGATGACAACAATCTATAAAACTACCACCCTACAGTAGCTGCTTTATCTATCAATGATGGAAAAAAGGTTACCCTCAGGTTTCAAAATATCTAATTTATCTGAAAAAGGTCTTGCTGTCCCTTTGAGGCAAGGATCACAAGGTGGCACATTTGAAGGCTGCACCTATTTCCAGTGGCACAGCTCCTGCAGGAACTGACAGCAGCCACCCTGGGACACTCACTGGCATCTCCCACCAGAAAAACATTACTAGTGCAATGAATTCCAATGATTAGGAACACCCTTAGATTTTTTTAAGTATTTTTGTTTTAAAAATTTGTCAAAGATAATTGCCTGGATGGTTTTGAAGTGCAAGTTTTTAATGGCAAGCATAGTAAACATCATGAAGTAGTTGAGAAAGGGGAAAATTAAAATAAAGTGACTTGATTAATTAAATTAAAGTGACTTGATTTACCTATAGTCTGTAGAATAAATGAGGTCCAAAGGACCATTATACTCAAGGCATATACATGTCAGATAAAGTTGTAATTCATCACGCATTCCTTAAAAACACATTATTCAGCATTTTGATTTACAAAAGTTTTTCTGTTCTGTTTTTGCAAGCATAACGTGATTTTGTTAAATATTTAAAGGCTTCCTTCTTCAGCAATAAGCAAATAGTGTATTTGTATAGCAGATGAAGCACTAGTTATACCTTGGAGAATTACAAATATAAACAGAAAAAGCATTCAGGTCAAAATAAAAATAAAATTAGAGCCTAAAATGTTTGTAGGAAATAACACAGTTTGTATTTGCCTAAATCATGTAGAATTAAAGTAGAAGCAGCTGTGTATCCAAAGCTAAATTTTATGACAACCTATACTTCCATAAATAGTTTTAATTATAACATATCTAAACCAGCTAAACTATTCCAGCCATATTTGCATTTCAGAGTGATTATTTTTGCAGCTAGCATATTAATTTCCTTAAAATTAATAATTTATTATGGTTATTTTTCATTTCTCCCCAGTGTGTATTTTCAAGAAAATGGTATCCTAAGGCTTGAATAATTGCCGGCCAAAGACTCGGCAGTTAACTTGATCTTTGCTCAAGCTACATGTACCTGTGTGTGTGTGTTATCACATCTTCCTGTATTTTCTCCAGCAGACAGTATTAGATAAGAGTAGAAAATAAAGTTACAAGCTGATTCAAATTCTTTGAGAATCACTATGATTCAAAGTTTTGATAGCAACAACATGGAGTTGTATGGGGGCTTCTCTTTGGATCTCTGCAGATTATTTGGGTCTATAATTTCCAGCTACATCCTCTAATTTTGTCACAGGCAGTGGCAGAGCCAGGTCAAACAGAGGTAAGGTGCTTTAGGGCCCCTTCTTAATGAAACAGGGCTGGAGTCATGGCAAGCAACATTCCACATTTAAGAAAGATAAATCATGATGACTCCAGCAGATGCTGTTATTTTCGAGGGGATTTTCAGGTTTGGTGCTAGCACATCCTTTCTGTCCTGGCAGCAAACCTCCTCCATCAGTGCCTCCAGCCACAGCCCCTCACCCCAGGGGCCTTCTCAACTCAGGGGTCAGCAGGGACAGCCACAGATGGAGCAGTAATTTAGGGGGCTTGCCACACTGTTGGTGATTGGAAGTGGATTATACTTTTGGTTGAAATTAAGGGAAAAGAGGATGGGGAAAAAAGACTAGAAAAGGCTAATACCACAGTTAGTCTTCTAGTCAGAAGGTCAAGGGACACAAACTCTCTGCTCTTGATATTTCTGTGTGTCCCTCAAAGCTGCTTGGTTTTGTTCCGTGTGCTTGGAGCATAATCTATAGAAAGTGGCTATAAATGGCCACATTTGAAAATGTAATTTTTCAGTTTTTCCCTCCTGCTTGGTTCTGGGTAGAAGCAAAGGCAGGCTCAGCAGAGCTGAGGGAGCACCATGGCACAGGGAGTCAGTGAGGAATGCTCTGTGCTCCCACTGAACCTCTTCTGTCCCCAAGGACCTGCCAGCAGCAGATCCATGAGGACTATGAAGGAGCACACTGGGACAGAGTGGGCTCCCACTTCCACTGCTGGTGCAAACTTTGGGGCACACTGATAAACACAATGCACTGTGGAAAAGGCCCATTGTCCCTAAAGGGCCATTTATGTGTCTCAGTGTCTGAAGGAAAACTGGATAAAGGTCATCAGTGATTACAGAGCACCTGGAGCAAAGAAATGCTTTCAGTGAGATCCCTCAAAAATGAACAAACCAAGCCCCAAAAGCATTCATCTGGAATGATCATGTGAACCCAAACATGGCACAGCTGTGCACATGCAGGACCCCTTTGTTCAGGGGCATCCTTTTAGGGGTGGGACACACAGCCAAGGGAATCACAGCCCTCTCCTGCTCTCCAGGCTGCCCTGTGCCCGTGGTGTCCCTCAGCTGCCCAGACTTGCAGAGTGCAGCTGCTGCTCTGCCCAGACACCATCACCAGCCCCTCTGGGTGAGAATTAGGAGGATGCTCACCCTGATAAATTATTAGCCTCAAAAGAAAACAATCTGTTGGGAAACTGAGTGTGAAGCAAGCTGCTGCTTGCTGTGCTTCATTGAAGCTGCTCAGCATCGGAATCCTTGGAAAATATCAGAATCTGAGTATTTATCGTAGCTCAGTATAGAAACTACACTTTATAGGCAGTATTTACTGTCTCCCAGCTTCAGCAGATACCATACAGCCTGCAAATGGATATGAGAGTCAGCTCTTCCAGAGGGAAGAAAAACGCATTTCCTTCCCTGTAAACTACATGTAAACACAAAATGGAACTACCCAGGCAGCAAATGGATTTCTCTTTCCTTTTCAACTTGCAAAACATACCCTTGACACAGTAAGCAATGCAGAAGGGTACAAATTGCATACTACTGCTATTTCTTAGACAGACTTCCTAAGTATGAATGTTAAATGAACCAACTTCTAGACCTAAACCTGTCAGCTTTCCTTATAATCACCTTAAACTTTTTTAAAAATTCAGAAAGTTTCCATAAGGACTAAAGCACTCGTAGTTACAGCATAAGGTGAAGATGGAATTCACTGCTATTGTTCTGCATCTAATGTTTGCACGAGGCTAATCGATTCAGACATTCCCAGATGGTTTTAACATTTAACAGGATCTATACAATGACAGTCAGAATTTTTAATACTCGTAGAGGCACAGAAGAGTGGCATCAATGAGACAAATTGCATGAGTAACTGGCATTGGAATGCACTGGCAATGCACCCAAAAAGTTATTTTTAAAGACTGCGACAAGAAATATTCCAATTAGGCTACAGAAATTACCAGAATGTAGCCATCATTACTGAAAAGAGAATTTCCCTTGTTACCATAAAAAGAATTCATTGTACTGACTGGAGAAATATATACTCTTTTGACTTACTAATAAAATAAATATAACAAGTTATAATTAAATGGATCTTAAATTGCAATAATTACTTAGAAACAATGAACAGACAGGCACAGGTGAACACTATACATATCAAAGCATGCAGTGAAGAAAATGAGAATAAATGCTCTCTGTCTCTTTCAAATGCTGTGTGTTCAAGTAAGCAACCTGATTTCAGCTCAGCCAACCAACATAGTTGATGGAATTAAACAATGATACAGGTTTATTATATAACCAAATGGAAAGCTGCAGACAGGTCTGAACAGCACTAAAAGAAGATTTAATTAAGTTTAGAGGATCTAATTATGCAAGCTGGAACCACAGGGTAGGAACTGGATCTGTTCAGCTCTGACACTTCTTCCCAGCTTTTTATTCTAGAATTTCAAAGATTATTTTAAAAATGTTAAAGAAGGAAAAAAGGAAGAGTTGGTCTGAAGTAATTAATTTTTCACTTCAAAAAAGAGAAAGGTACACTGCAGCAGAATAATGGCATCTGCACCAGAGACAAGCTTTCATATCTAACCTCCCAACAAGCAGAATATTCATGGCCTTTCATGCAATGGAAGTGTGAAAACCTAAGCAAATCTCACTGTTAAATCCCCCTTCCTGATGCATTTCAGGTTGACAAGCACATGCCTAAAGGCCCTGACGCCCACAGGGTTCAGCTGAGAGCCCTGTCAAGGACCAACAGCTCCCTTGTCCCTCTGTCCCTCTGCTGTGCTGGTGGCAGTGGCACTGCCCCACTGCAAGTAGCCTGGTGGCCTCTCCCTGCACTGCTGTCCCCTCAGGCCATGGTGTTGTCCCCAGGGGTGACACAGCCCCGTGTCTCACTGCCCAGGGAGCAGCAGCTCCATGTCTGCCTCCATGGGCTCCTCTCTGCTCTGCTTCTCACCCTCCTGCACGACCCCCCTGAGCCTTGCAACAGGCCAGGCCTGAAAAGCTGCTTGTGCTTTATTGTGGCCTGAACTGTTAGTTCAGCAGGCTCATTCTTGGAGCAAAACTTCCTTTTCCAACAGCAGAAGTTAAAAATCAAATATATTGGCCTTTCCCTCAGAAAGGCTGGCCTTTTTTCCCTCAGAAAGGTTCACCGTGCTCCAGACTGCACATGCTGTAAGCATTGCCACCCCCAAAAAACAGCACAGGGCAAGAAATATAGAAAGGGAGATGCTAGAAATATAGAAAGAAAAGATGCAAGAAATATGGAAAGGGAGTTTTACTGAGCTCAGAGCTGCTGAGCTGTCTGGCTCCACTGAGGCCAGACACCACCAGGGATGTGTTGCAGGGCCCCACAGGCAGCTGCAGCCTCCTCTGCAAGCCATGCTCCCCTTGCACCAGTTGCTAGAGTGTCTCAGCTGCAGTTTTATCAGCTGTGATTTAAAAGGATGATGATAAATGCTTTTAGTAAATACACAGGTGACATTTTAAGGCTGTCAGTGGAATAAATTGGTGTTAAGGTACATTCCTCATTATCTAATATTGTCCAGAAAATTTAAATTAATTTCTCCAGAGTTGTTTTTTTTTTTTCTGGTTTCTGTTTGGTAGTTGCCTCTGTGCTTGATCAGTGATTTCTTTTTGTTCCCTTAGCTCTTGTCTATACAATGACATGCTTAGACACATCTGAGAAATTCAAGTGTCTTGTTCTCTTCACTCATGTCTATCTCAATTCAATTCTCTTTCAGTTCTCTTTTCCTCTCAGACAATTCCTTGTTAGTATAAATCACCTGTCACTTATCTTGATAGATTTAGTTGGATCCAAACTGAGAAAGCTGAGATAATTCTTGGTTCTCAGCATAGCATTTTTCTTTTACCATTCTGACATTCCACATAGAAATACTATAGTTTCCAAACTCCACTTTAATATCATAGATTGTAAAATTACAGCTCTCTTAAAAAGAGTAATCTAAGGGAGATTTCTGATTGTTCAGTAGGTGTTCTGAAGTATTCTTTTTAGCCATGATTTTCACTGCCTGCCAAAGAAATGTATTTTCATGTACACCATTATAGGGAGAGATTCTACATGCTGAAAAAATATGCCTGTGGAGTGTCATAATACTGTTCACCTTTACTGACTAAAATAAACAGCACGAAACTACAATAAAACCTTAAAATGTGGGGGTTATCCTGAGAACTACACAGTATTTAGAGTGCAGTGTTTTCAAGGCTGGGCTTAGGGAGGCCAGCCTGGACCCACTGCACAGTGAGGCCAGGGTGAGCCCTTCTCCCTTTTCCAGTCTGCATGGAGCTGCTTGTTAGTGCAAAATTAAGCACGTGAATGTGTGAGTACAGAGCAGGCTGTAATGCCTCTCTTTTGGTGTTTTTTACTTTTTCCTGTTTGAAATCTTTGGAATGGGGGTGGTTTTGGACCCCAGGTACCACCTCCCTCCCAGCTGACAGAGAATGCAAAGAGCTGTGCTGCCCCTCTGGCCTCGATGGGCTCTAACTCTGAGCATCTCCAGCTGCACTGGGTGTGCAGTGCCAGCCTGGCCTCTCATCTTTTCCTGCTGAGGGATGACCTCAGTTCAGCCAGCAGCTCTGCTCAGAGGAGTTACCCAACACCACAGAAAGGAGGAGTGCCCAAAACCAGCAGTGGGAACTTCCCTGGTGTTTTCAAGAGCTGTTGGTCATGCCAAGACTGTCTTTGTCATCACAGGAGTAAAAACGTAGGAACAAGCTACAGATATTTAATAGTCAGGTTATGAATAGCTCAATAGTATCAACAAGTTGACCCAATGGCACAAATGAATGAAACCAAAGATAAATGTGGGAAACACTGTAAGCATTCCATGTATCAATTTTTTAAAAAAGCGTTTTTCAAAGTACTGGTACAAATCCTTGAAGTTTAAAGAGTTTTCTCCTCCACAAAAAACATTATAAATAATTTATGGCTCATTATAACATGATTTAGGCAGACATTAATTCATTAGGCCTTCAGGGATTTGAGTAGAATCCTTTCGGATGAATGAAATCAGACCTTTGGTTCTCACACACTCCTAAAATCGTGCCACGGTTGTTGGTTCAATTATACTTTTTAAAATACTCTTCAAATACAAAATGATAAAAACTTCTTCAGCAATATCTTTACAATTGTGGTAACGTGTTATGAATTTAATTCCAGCCCACTCACGCTGAAGGTACCCATTTTCACCCTCATTTAATACATCATCCCCAGGAGGATTCATTTGGACAAAGAGAGTACGTGCTCTGAAAATAACTTCAAAAATTATGATACAATGTGATGATACACATGCATGATGATACACATAACACCCTTAATTGTGAAAAAATTCATCATTTTGGAAACAGGGACTTGATTACGTTTGTAATTTCTGAAACTCATTGCCCACCATCCTGTTCAAAATCTCCAAGCTACTGAGGAATAGTAATGCCCTTCTGGTAGGACTGGCAGGACCTTCACCATATGGAGATTATCCCCAATGCAATAACATGATGAGCTCAAAGCCCATTAAAAGCCCTGCTGAAAGAACGCAGGAAATCCTGAGCTTAAGAAAATCTACAAGGGGAAGGATGTTATTTAATTTTATTGACATGTTAGGGAGGCTTACTTTTTTCTTAAATTTCATGCTATCATTTTTAATCAGATACCACTGAATTAATATGTGCAATTAGCTGTGCAGATTGGGAAGAAAAGAGGGGGAAAGAACACCAAGCCTTGGTTTTCAAGTGTAGGAGACAAGTAACAATTGACTGCAAAACAAAAAAGAGTGTGCTGACAATGCAAGTCTATAAATGGTTGAACATCTTGTCTGTGGTTTTGCAAAGCTTGCTTTCACTGTCCTATGTGGTTAAAAAAAAAGTAAATATAGCCTATATGTAAAAAAAATTATACATTAAAAAAATTGCACTTTTGGCTCTACCTCTTCTTCCATGGTAGCAGTTACATGAACTACAAATATACTTCTACCATTTATTCTATTAAATGCTCTTCAAACAAATGACTTTCTAATCGTAATACCTGCAGTTTATAATGGAATTGCATTGCTAGGAGACTGAGAAAATAAAAAATTTCAGGACATCTCTGCTGAAAACACATTGATAACTTCCACAAAATGCAGATACATCACACCCTGTGTTAGATAAAAAATGGCCCTTCTGATGATGGTCAGTAGCTAATGAAGAGTAGCACAAAAGAATTATTCTAATTATGGGGTTTAATTCTCTCAGAATTACACTCTTACTTTTCCATCATTTTGCTATTTATAGCATCTGAATTTAGAAGTTAGTTCTGCTATGGATCAACTGGATCCTGAACATTTTGGCCATGACCCCAGGAAGGAATAGACACATTTTCGAAGGTACAACCTATTGGCATCTCTGATAAGTTACTTACATGTAGTAGTAAGAAGTTACTTCTGCTTGCCTCTAAGCATATGGATCTAACTAATTTGCTAGGGTAAGATACTATAGCCCCTCAGAAGACAGGCATCAATTCTACCCCATTTTACAGACAGGAAAACCATGCAGCAAGTCAGTGAAAAATTCTGGACCAGAAGAGTGGAATCCAGCCAATTTTCCATCCTATGTGCCCAGACCATATCATTCTCTTACTCTTTATGCAGTAGAAATCTCACAGATTTGTTGGTGGGTTTTTGTTTGTTTGTTTGTTTGTTCCAATTAGAACTGTATTAACCACTTTTTACAGAGATTACTTCAGTTTTGTATTCTGCTTACAACTAAAAGCAATTTTTCTCTCTGCTTTCAGAGTCTGTAGCTTGTGGACATCTCTTGATCACAGTGCCGCAGAAATTTGTTTCATCTTTGTTATAAAATCCCTACAAAACTCTCTGTGCCAACATCCAGATGTGTTTTGTTGCCCGTACTAACATTTGTGCTGTAAGTCACCTTCTCCCTGTGCCACTTTCTCAGCTGTTTAAGGCACCAGTTAGTCAATGACTTTTCATAATGCTATAGGGCAATAGACATGGTTTCCTGTGTTTCATGGTTTCCTCTGTATTGTACTTAATTTGACACACTCTAACACCTTACAAACCATTTCATTATAGCAGAAGAGTAAGATCTGAACTAGATTACCTGATCATCTCTGGCACTCCTCCTCAACTGAAATCTCAGTATAAGAGATCCACTAATTTCCTCCCCGGGGCAGAAATATTTCTGTTGCTGGGTAATACACAGGAAGTCACATGTCCAGTGAAATGCAAGACTGTCTGAAAATAAGTAAATTGCTCTGCTACAAACCCCTGATCTCTACTGTGCTCCTTATACTCCACTTTATTCACTCTTTGGAAGAAACCACAATTGACACACAGAATTATAGGTATTTTCATTTAAAATTCTTACCCTCTCCTTGGAAATCTTGCTAAATCTGTGTTTAGCTGCAGTTGCGAAAAGCAGAGAGGAAATACTGGAAGAAGCTTTTCTTCACAGAAGCAACCAAGTGGCATCCACACAGATCCCATGGACTCTTGGCAGCTGAATCACAATCCAAGTCTATAAATGGTTGAACATCCTGTCTGTGGTTATTACTTAGTTACTAAACACTTAAACACTTCAGCCAGGCAGAGATGAGTGGGCACAGGAAATCAAACCATCCTCTGCATGGACTGCACAGGCTCTGCAGGGAGATCTCTGCCTCTGATGCCACCCTGGGACCACAGGAGATATGGACCTCAAAACCATAGGCACAGACCACCTGTAACAGGTAAAAGTTCAGCTCAGAATCATTCCTCTATTTTTGAAACTCTGTGAACACAACAGCAAAATTTAAAAGCCTGAAAGCTTCCCTAACACTTTGGAAGCAAACAGAAAGCTGTGGTACATGGTGAGAAATTCTGCTAGAGAGAACAGCAACATCTCAGAGTCAGCAAAGAGATCACGATTATTACCCCCTCAGGGTACCACAGAATAATAGGCGCCCATTTGAAAACAGATAAAACCATGTGGCTGAATGAAGTTGAGCCTCTACTGTGGACTCCAACCTGTAAAAGACATGGCTGGTTCTTTTAGCAATATCTGCAGTACAGCTTTATGGTGTACACTCAGTCTGGCTGTAAAAAGAGATGTTACAGATGAAGTAAAAAAAAGATTCATTCAAAATAATATTGATCAAATTGCAAGATCAGTGAACAGTGAAACAAGTATGTTTTCCTGTAGGTCTTTGTCACTGATTGACTGTAGAGCCATTAGTGTGAATGTGCTTTCCTAATGGGTGAGCAGAATTGACTTCTGAATGACAATGTTTTTCCCCCAGGCTTATAGAGCCCCAAAAGTGCAAGCTTTGCTGGACTTTAAAGAACAAAGTTTCTCACTGCCCCAGAGAGAATGCAATTTCTATTTGCAAAGAAAGTATACTTGACAGTAACTTATATTTTAACTCTGACAGTGAAGTAGAAGGGAACTATAAACCTCTGTCAAAAAGCAAACCAACATCCATTCCCAAGAGGGCTTCTGCACTTTGCTTCTGATTTTTTATGTATCAATTACATGGGCATCTCACTTTGTATCTCATCAACAGTAGTTTAGCAATGCTCTCGCAGGCATGCTAGCTCTCCAAGAGCATCCAAAGGACCTTGAAATGTGAAGAAGCAGGTTCCAAGTTCAGTAAGCAATGTGAAGAACTGAAAAGGACTAAAAATGCTTCAGACAAATGACGGTGGTGCTACACTGACTCGGCTTAAAAGGATTTTTCAAATCTGCACAAACACCACCAGCTGCAAAATTTTCCCCTTCCCCACTAGACCCACACCCCCCATGGGAGCAGATGTGAGCCAGGGGCTGTAACTGGGACCAGAGGGACCTGTGAATGCCCAGGGGAATCTCTCCAGTGGGAGCCACGTCAGCCCAGCAGCAGGAGCCTCACCCAGGTGGGCATGGCTTTCCTCATGTGGGCAGTCCAGCACATGGAATTGCTCGGCCCCCTTCTGTACCACCACCACGGAGTTCAGCTATTAATGGAGAATAAAAGAAAACTCAGCTTTATGTCTGACCAGCACAGCTGCCAGAGGTCCCACAGAATATTTAACAATTAGTTTTTACAGAGCTTTGTAGGCAGAAACCTTGAAGGCTGATGAGGTTTAAAGCCAGTATTTCACTGTCAGAGACAAGAAACTGCTCTGGTTATTGCTCATAGTGACTTCGTGTCCAGTTAACAACCATACCAAATAAATTATCTGTCACTTCTGATATTCCTGTCATTTGCAGAGAAACTGCACATTTTCACGCATTTATATAGTGGGTAATTTATCAGATATGCTTATAAGAACTCAGACAATCTAGAGAGCACTAAATCCTCAGTCACTGCTGAGATGCACTACAGAAAACCTGAAACACTGGAGAGGAACACTATTGCCCAGCTGGTTTCTACTCTGCAGCTCTGCCCTGCTGTACAGTGCTGCACTCACAAGCTTCTGGGATATCACAGATCATTCTTTAGGACTTCATCTACAAAGTGCAGTTCAATTTTAAAAAAACCTGATAAATATTCCTGAATCAACATAAAAGATTGTTACAGTACCTGGTACTAAAATTTAAGAGCCAATAGCTGCAAAGAAAATTAAAGGTGTTTTTCTCTGTTAACCAGAAGGGAAAAAAAAAAAAAAAAAGAAGCAAAAAAAAAAAAAAGAAGCATAAAAAAAAAAGTCCCTTTAACTTTTTCAGAATTTCCCCACTTACTGCCTTAACCAGTGAAACTTGAGGTACTGGCAGTGGCATTTCTTTTGCTTACAAACCTCACCAGAAAGAAGATGCATTTTGAGATTAATTTAGCAGTTATCACAGAATCTTATCCTTATTTATATCCTAAGTTGCTTTTTAAAATTATTTTTAATACCACATTTCATAAATTACATACAATTAAAACATAAAACCTATATAAAAATCACTTCCATTTTCAACCTGACATTAATAAAAATACATAGGCAAGCTACCTTGTCAGAGACTACTAAAAGACATAAATACATAATTTAAAAAAATCAACAAATAACTTGATTTCATGATGAAATAAATTATTCAACACTGATAGTGCTCAAGGGGGACCCAACACAAATAGGAAATATTTAAATATCGATTACAAATATTCATTTAATTTTAAAAAAAAATAAAGGGGCAAGCATGTGGCTTTTTTGTCATATAAAAATATATATTTCATGGTGAGAATAGATATGTGATATATATAAATACACACAGACACATCTGCTTCCAAGAGTGCTGCTTAATTGCCAACCTGAACAGCAAAAGCAAAGTGACACTTACTCTAAGTATATTTGATAAAAAGCCTGTTATGCAGGAAATTGGGGTGATGACACCAGGAGGTGAACTATTAATAACAACATAATGCCAAGCAGTACAGTCTTAAGAAGCCTTATAACCAGAAAGTTATTTTTGTACTGATGGGCAGAGATTTTATCAGATTCCTGGTCCCAGAGCAGCTCGAGCAGGAGCAGGTTTGGTTTAACTTTCTCCTGTGTGTGTGGCAGAGGGAGCAGCCCTCAAGCCCAGGAGCAGCCAGGCTGCAGCTACAGCCCAAAGCCAAGGCACAAAGGGGACCCTCCTTTTTTCCAACTGCAAATCAGAAATAAAATGTCCTCCTTGGATACTTGTCTTCCTAGCAACCTTCTCTGACTGTTCTAGACTTGTCTATCACGATGGATTCTTCTACTCAAAAAAAAAAAAAATTAACAAGGAGCAAGTTAATCTTGTTTTCACTGTCAGATGTTTGTCCTTTGCTTGAAGCCTAAATTCTACATGAAGGACAAGTTTGTTTTTGCAATCCTAAACCAAGGACCCTTACCTTTTCTGTTCAGTCCCTTCCAACCCCCTGTTCTGACCACTTGCCTGTCACTGAGCTAAAGAGAGTAAACAGGTTAGATACCTGTTCCTTTCCTCCAGAAAGGTTCCCAACAGGCTCTGCATAATTTGGCTTCAAAGTCCTGAGTGGTCCCAACAGCTGATAGAATTAATGGGAAATGAGTGCACTGCAGCCTGCAGAATTATGTCCATTCAATAATACTCAGGCAACCTCAAATCACTTGCTCACTGCAGAAATGAAACCACCCCAAGATAAAATATGGAAGAACAAGAACAGCTTTCCCCCTTATCCTTCAAATGTAGCACTACATCCCAAGTGGGAAGGGAACACAAGGGGAAAACGTTCACCAGGTTTGAACATCTGCCTCTGAAATAGTTTTCTGCTCCAAACCTCAACAAGTGTGGCATTAAAGAGAAGGGAAGAAAAAAAAAAAAAGGCAAAAAAAGCGCCAAAACCAAAAAAACACCTAAGTTCAAAAATTAAGCTTCATTAGAGTTTGAAATAGCAGATACACTACATAGAGGACATTCTCTCCAAAAGGACAAATTCATCCCTGTACAAATAATAAAATGCAATGCTAGAATCACAAAAATCAAAGTAGGTGCAGCTGGTTCTTTTCATACATTTTGAAAGCATAAGAAAATGAGATCAAATACATTATGAAACAGATGTTCTATATGAAATAGATGTTCTGCTAATTTAAGAGGAAATTCAGTGCAGATATTAAAGGGCTATATGATGTAGAAAATTGTAGGAGACTCCTACTGATAATTGCTAATTACAAAGCATTCCTAATGCTTTGTCATGCAGGAGTTATAGATCAATCCCTAATTCTAGACCTTATTCCATGTTCTTGCTATATATAATAGTGACACATTTGTACCAGTGTAGGAAATGTTTTGTCAGCCCTTCTACTGCAAACCTCTTTCTGGACTTGAAACTTTGTCATAAAAATGCATTTCGGGGCATGGAAAGTCCCAGTCTACCAAAATCACAGTTAAGCATCTTGCAAATATAAAATCAAGGAAAGGCTGAGACAGGACCTGTGGAGATCTTCTTGTCCAATTACCTCAGGTTGCTCAGAGCTGCGTCCAACTTAGACATGATTAACTCTAGGCATGGAGAATCCAAAAAATTTCAAGGGAACCTGTTCTATTGCTTGATTCTCCTTATAATAATAATAATAAAATCTTATGTTTATATAGGCTGTATTTTATTTTTGCATCATATATTGTATAACATATTTAAGCAAATAGGTTTTGAGGTGGCAAGAATTAATGATATTGCTAGCTGACCATGATCTGATTATCTGCAAGGATGCAACCATAACTCATCACTGAGGTGCCTCTGTGTTTGAGACAGGCTCCATGTGTTACTCTCATATATTGGACACCTGCCATTCTCAGTGTTAAATTTGACATGGCCTGAAATTCAATTCATTTGAATTTTCAAGCCAACAGACATGACCCTGGCGTTTGAGAAAACACTGTGTACACTTCTACCCTAAAGGTGATGACTTCTCTCAGTAATCCAGCTGTAAGGGAAAAATGAGCAGTGGAATATGATTTTCTTTAATCCTCTTGACATAAACAATGGAATCATTTTACTGAAATGAAAAGCTAAGAAATATGGCCAGGCACGTACTGTGAGAGACTTCAAGCAAGTTGTCAAAAGGGTAAAACTCCAAAAAATAAACCAAGGAATATATAAATAATGAATCTTAGCATTTGAAGAACCTGCACTGGAAGGGAAAATACATCTATTTATATACAATACCATAATACCGCCTAGTAACATGCACTGTTACTAGGATTACTCATAAAATATGGGAGTTTTTATAGAGTTTGGTTTAAGTACACTATCTGAAAATGTGCAAAAGCTAGTTAACTCATTAATCTAAAGTCCATGTTGTTAAAACAGAGTTTTACAATGTTTTGATCACTTTCTCAAATTACATCAGTAAAGTTCTCAACTTGGTGTTTGTTAGTCCATTGTGGAAAAGTTATTATAGTGATAAACTTTTAAATCTTATAGGCAATTGTAGGATCATCCATGCATTACTTTTCACCTGCTTGTTCTATCACTTCAATCTCCTTTCCAAGTCCCTCATTATCTTGAGCAGACACTTACAAATCTTTTCTATAGTTTTACTTTTATTTGTGGAAAGATGAACTTCTTTTGGTCCCTCTAGTTTGATCACCACTGGGTTTTTTTGAGATTTTTAATGATAGGGATCTTCACATTTCCTTTTATTCCCTTTTTATTGGTAACATCTGCACATCATCCCTTTCCTGTTATAATCACTGCCTGCTTAAAAGACAGATAATGTTGGTTCTGACAATGGAGTGATATGCTTCTAGATATGTATTTGAACTAAAAGTTTTACTCAGGACCCATTTGAAAATGAGGCTATTTACGGCATTCCTCAACTCTCTTATTTCCCATGTGTTTTTTGGAGGCCACAAAGACAATACAAAAGCTTATATACAACATGTTTAATCATAGTGATATCCTGGGCTGATATAACCTCTGCAATCCATTCTCTCAATATGCAGCTTGGAAAAAAACAATGGCAGGTTTCTCGACTTAGAACACTGGCAAATCAGGTGTGAAAACGCTCTTCCATTTAACTCACCCACAGAAGGGATGAGCCTTCCTCCCCAGCACAAAAAGCAACAGGTTTGCAGGTGTGTCTGCAAATCCAGTGCTGCCACAGAGCATTTAACATGAACTTTCTTGGCTGCTTTGTTAAAACACTGATTCTGCTCACATACACAGAGAAAGAAAGAAAATCTATTTTGAGGGAAGGCTATAATTAACAGATCTCTCTTCAGCACAGATGAGTACCCAGAGATGAAAAGGCTTAGATTACCTACTTCACTCTGATAAAATGCAAAATAAAACCCTGATCAGCTTTGGAAAGGCATTCCACTGCACTTAGGTAAGCCATTAAAAATTGTACAAATAAAATTTGGCTGAAGTTACTTAATAAGAAATGCAACAAGGTGGTGGGGAGCATTTGGTGGAGTTTTTTTGTTTCTGTTTTGGAGCATTTTCTGGTTTAGTTTTTGTTTGTTGTTTTTGGTTTTGGCTTTTATTCATAAATTACTGAGGCAAGATGCAAAGTTAATTTTCAGACTTAGAACTCTGAGTTTTTCTTACTGGTCTGCTTGTCTATTTAGCGTTCTGAGCTTCAGTGAGAGCTCTGCATGCCCCCAGGTTACTCCTGTAAATCTTCAAGGTGTATGTGGCTGGTTTCCCTCAGCTCTGAATCCTAGCTCTCTACAGAAGAATGCATCCCTCTGCCCAGCCCTGGGTTGTTCCCTGTCTCCCATCCACACAGGACTGAGTAACAACACACAGAGTGTGGAAAGGGATCCCTCAGCTACAGAGCTGAGCTGTGCAAACAGCCTGGAGACCTACGGTCACTCTCCCCAGAATTCTTACCTCCAGCAGAACAAAACCACCACACTTTTGTATTCTCTTTGGGTGCTTTGGGCTTCCCTGTGCTCATGCCTGTTACAGAACCTCCTTCAAATTCTTTCCAGACCAGAAGTGCAGAGATAGCAAAGCCTGCACCCAACATTCCCACATCATTTTGGTCTTTTGAGCCCAGCAGTCTGACATTTGACAGAAATATTAAATTGTAGCAGCTAACAGTGCAGTGAGAGTCAGTCCAAGTAGGGCAAATGCAGCACTCTCAGGCCTTACAGTGACTCCCTGAACCATGTGACAACTGATGCTAATGCTTAACAAATGTCTTCCAAACACTGTGGAAAGAACATGCTTTCATCACTGGTATGCTGCTCTGATGGATTTGTGGAATGAAAGGCACTGCATAGCTGCATTTCTGAGACAATTTTATACCTCATTAATGCAGTACATAAGCTGTACAATTATACATCCATATGTCACTGCCAAATTTATACACTTTTACATACTGTTAGATTAAGACGGTTTCATTTCATTGCTCTGCAAATGGACTTTTGAAAGGATATTTCACTCAATTTTTTGTGCAGTACTGACAGGCAAAGCACATGAAAGACATGGAATTCCTTGTGTAAATGCAGCACATGCCCTAAAATAAAAAACATGACACCAACAAACAATTTTTACACTCTTCCAATGCAGTGACCTTTCTACAGTGTAGGCTGCAGCTCAGTGTCCCCTTCCCCCACCAGGAGTCACCATTTTAGAATCAATTCCACTGGATTAGGCTATAATGCACTGTGATGTCTCTTGATCTGACCCACTTCTTCAAGTCTGATGGGTTTTTGTTTACACTAGAAGACATCTGATCCAAAGCAGCAGGAGGATTTACAGCACTGTCTTATTAGAATAACTTTTCAATTTATAGTGAATAATGAATGCACACTATTGGACACTGCTGTCTAGTGGGAGGGGCAAAGAACTAGCAGAACTGAGCTCTGCCCCTTAAGGCAAAAATGACAAAAAATTAAAAAGAAAAAGCCCACAGATTTTAGCTGGTATTCTGTATCTAGATCTCTATCACGCAGCCTGCTTTTACATCTTTGGTTGTCATTTCTTTTTCTCCTGAAAGAGGCTGCTCTGCTGAGCACACTCTTCTAGCAAGAGACTGGACTGTCAGCTGCAGCAAAGCAAGATTCACTCCATGTTTGAGACACAGCTGGTGAAGGAGCACCACAGCCATAGTGCAGGGCCATGGTGCTAAAAGCAAAAAAATTAAAATTATTCTCTGCACTTAGTTATTGCTGTGCTGCATGAACTTGAACACAGCAGGTCACACCTTGTGTTTGAGTGCTCGAGAGTGTGCTGAGGTGATCCCTGAGCAGTCTGAGGTACTTGCAGGGCCCCTCTTTCCCAAAAGTGGCCAAGGAACAAGTTGCTGGTGCTTCTGCTGCTCCCACTGCCCTTAGTTCCATGCTAATTAACTACCATCCAGGAAAATCCAGAGGCACAGTTCTTTATCATTACCAGACCAGGAGACAGAGCTGGAAACTTCAAAGGCATCACTGCCTTCCCTTGACCCTTTTCCCCAGCAAGGCAACCATGGGAGCAAGTTAAGTGGGCCTTAAAACTGACACATTGCAAAATTTGTAAGGTTCTGGCAAAAGCAAAGCCACAGGTTTTAGTGTAGAACAATTTCAGGAAACCTTGCAGAATCATACCATGCTGCTACAATAAATATAACTCCATAGAGTGTGCAAGGGAAAAGAGTCAGGGATAGGAAACACACTGGATAATGCAAGGAGGGAGGAGAGTAAGTAGTAGTCATGGAACCTTAAAGGAATTATTATTACCCTGGACAGATTTTTTTTTTTCCAATAAGTGACTATGGAATGTCTGCAACTTCTTTACCTTGTTTTCCGAACAGAGATGCATTTACTGCATGTGGCTTGTTCTCATGGCAAAGACAGATGGAAAGTATGTAGGGCTGCTACTTAGCACAATTGCTTACAGGAAGCTGCATTATAGCAGAAAAGCTGTGTGAAAAAGATCAAAATGATGAAATGCATCTGGCTTAGCACACAGCAGTAAACACTGGCAAATACATTATCGTAGTTCAATTACTGATAGGAAGCTAGAGCCTATTCAAGACTTAATATTTAATTATCTTTAGACTACATCAGTTGTTAAGCTGTCAGCAGCATCTGTAGAGGGTACATAGGTGGACATCTGCTACAGGCTAAGAATGCCACACACCAGCAGAGCTGTTTGCCACAAATACACACAAAGAAATTCAGGAGCTCACATTACAACCACATCTAGCACATTAAACATATTTACAGCAGGGCTACCAGCTTGGAGCACACTGTGGCTGGTAAGAGGCAGAAGGACAAACTGCTCTGGCTGGGGGCTCACTGGAGGGAGCAGTGAATTCCGATGCAGGGGAGATAAAAGAGCACTGTTTAAATAAATCATCTGCACTGAACCACCCAGAAATCCAGCTGAATATCTCTCTTGCATGCAAAACAGTGTTGTAAAAGATTATTCAGTCTGCCAAATCAAGTCCAGTTAAGCTTAATTCAGCTTCTTCAAGAAGACATCACAGCACTGTGCATGCATAATTCTATGGATGCATCCTTTTTTGCTACCCTGGGAATATCATGGGTTGGGTAATTCTCAGGGACAAGAGTCCTAAGTACTCTGATCCCAGAGCTGCTGCTGCCCCACAGACCCGCTACCCACACCAGTGCTTATGGACCTTTCTTGATTAAACTCATAGGCACTCCCTTGCCAACAGTCTTCCTCCAGCCACTCTAAATCACTCCTCATCTTCTTATTTTAGCTTCCTGCATCTTCTGTCCAGCCCAAGTGTCTGTCCTGAGCTGCAGATCTTGCTGCTTATTTAGTCTTTGGGAGTTACCCTACCTCAGTGCCCCAGCATTGCCCACTGGAAGTCAGGATGCCTTACCAGGACCACAGAGCAGCTGTGGCTCTGGATGTATCCCTGAGCCAGGGCAGGTCCAGGAAAAGTGGTGTCTTCTCACCCATTCAGCCTCTAATGGGTCACATGCAATTAAAATCAAACTGTGTAACGTGACTGGATTTAGCTGGATTCTCAAGACAATAACAACAACAGAGACTCATCCCCACTGACAGAACAACCCTCCAGACAAAATGTCTGGTCTGAAACACAGAGATGTGAGAGCTTTCCAGACAACAATTAAGAATGCAATCCTCCTGCAAGAAGAAACTTAATTATTTCTGCTGATGAAGCCTCAAATTCATTCCATAGCAGCAGCCAAGCCTTCTTCAGCTTGACAAAGCCCAGCTCAGCAGAAACAAACCTCAACTCAAGGAAGCACAAACAGCTACGCCTACATCTTCCAGACTTGCTTTTCTCTGCTCTGCACAGTGGCAGCAAAGCACTGCACAGTTAATTGAATCGTTTTTTAATGATCTTTGGGGACAATAAGTTCCTTCCTATCTAAGCCATATGTCTAAAATGTTGAGGAATGTGAACACCTGCAGTGGATTGAAACCACCTTCTTGCACTCCAAAGAGATGCTGCACCATTAATGTTCATTTGTGAGACTGATCAGTTATCAGCAAGGCCAAAAGCAGAGACATCATTTTCCAGTGGAATACCTCATGATCCTAGAAAATGGAACACAGAAGGTTTGTGTTTGCATATTGTGCACTGCTTGGGTATGGAATTGTCCAGATCTCCTGCAAGCAGTGACCGTTTACAAGTCGGTGTATTTTTACTATCTTTCAGGTCACTATGTGTGCTGGGGAGACTTCTAGCAGTTGATAATGGAAAAGGTGACTTTGCAATTTTGCAGAAAGAAACTGAAACTTTTCATCCCTTCTTGTTAAATCTCTAGGGCCATTAGGATTTTGTACTGTAAACGAACCTTAAAGATTTGTTTAAACAGCAACTGAATTTCCCTAAGTAAATTATTTTTAATACAAACCATTGCTTTGTAGTTTTCTTCTGCAAGGTCATACAGCAGGGATTTAGGGTTGTTGGGTTTTTTCCTTTTGTTTATGTTTTGTATTTCTTTTTAAAATAATTTCTTTTTTTTTTTGGCTCTAACTTGCCAGTGTTGGATAAAGATGCAAATATTAAAATGCAAAGTCAAATACAAGTTATTTTCACAAGCACTAATGTAAAAAAATGTCTATTTTCTCATTTTCTAGACTAATATTTACCATCTTTGACAGCCCTATTGCTGAGCAGATTGTTGCATATTTCAGCATTATCTTTTCACAACTTGACAGATCCGCCTATTTTCCTGTGATTATTTTATCCCAAGCTGGAAGCCTAATAGTTGCTTTTTGACATGCTGAATCCCAGGATTTGCAGCACAGCATACAGACCTGTGATTTGTGGTTAGTGTTTTGATGATGCCTCATAGAGCATATTTGGATTTCCAGCAGTGTTGCTTTGTTTGGCCTGATCTGGTCAGAAATCCAGGCAGCAGTCCCAGTAACCTGGGGATGATCTGGGAACTGAGGATCAGAAGGTCACTTGGGAACCACTGATGGCTGCAACAGCAGGGAGCTCGTGCTTTCTTAGTAGAGAAAGAAATGTTGCACAGCTTAATTCTGGATATTAAGTAAATGCCAGCAGTTTCTGCTGCAAATTATTTAAATATACAGCACAGAAGAATGGGATGGACAGCTGAAAATGCACAAAGATACAGCACAATAGAAGAGGGAACACTTGGCTCCATACGAGATGTGCTGTTGTAATGCAAGAAAAGGACATAAAGCAAATTGCTTTAATAGCAGCTACCCTTTCAAGGAAGTGCATCAGAGACAATTTGGCCACCCAAATCCAGAGAGCAAAAGATTCTGCACATTGCTCCTTCAGTCACTGCAGCTTTATGTATCTTCAGATTATAACTGGCAATTCTACTAATTATTTCCAGCTAGGTTCCTGGGCTTATTACAGAAAGGATTTTGCACCCAGTGAAGCACACAAGAAGCTTTATTTATTTCCCTTGCACATGCAGAGGAAGTAAGACTGGAAAGGACCTCCTGGGTCATCAAACACAATTCCCTGCTATCATAGGCAACCACATAATACAAACACTTCAGAAATGAGAAAATTCCATCTAAGAAGTAATTTGGTTTCTTGTCCCCACTACTCTAGATGGAAAGTTGTTCCAGAACCTCCCCACTCTAGTGTTTAGTGACCTTATCGCTACCAAATTAAATTAACTTTAAAAAAGTTTATTTCAGTTCTGGTGCCAATGCAGCCCCTTAACTCAAACAACATTTCTACCTTCCATTTGGTCCATTTATAGAGAGCAAACACACACAATCCCTAAAACACTTCCTTAAGCCCTGGGTGACACTATAGCACCCAACCTGAGGCTCTTTTAGGGTAAGACATCCTGAGCTATTGGTGTTTTGTCAGCCATACCAATTGACATCAATTGACAGGGCGTGGAAAAAACCACAAATTACCATATCTAATGGATGTCTCGTGGCATGCGAGTGAGCTCTGTGGAGTCAGCCAAAGCCTGCAGATGCCTAAAAGAGTGAATGGAAACTGTTTATCACTAGATGTTAAGTAGAAGGCACATTTGTCCAGACCCCTCATCATGCCAGCGACTTTCCAACACAGCACCAGAGTTACACTGACATCAGACCCTGAAGTTTCATGTTGAAACTCTAATTAGAGTAACAACAAGGACATTATATTTTGTGTTTTGAGGACACCAGGACATAATTCACATTTTAAAAAAAGAAATCTTTACTGAAACAACATTCAGTATAGGTTATTTAACCCTAATCCTCTGTATTGTAGCACACAAGAAGACTTGCACCTATCTGTATAAACACTTTTATACAAATTAACACTTTCTGCCAATTTTACCAATACATGTTTACATAAATATAGAGATAAGTGCAATAAGCAAAAGCAGGCTCCACTGGGAATGAGGAACAAGAATGCACAGTTCACTATGGGTACAGAAGAGTTGCTACTCATCCCTAGCTTTGCCCAGGTGAGATCCATTTCTGGCATTTCTTTTTTAATCAGCATATCTGTATAAAATAGAGACATTGCAGATGATGTAGATATTTCAGATATTATACAGCAGTTGCCTCTCAAAATACTTGATGGGGATTGGGAAGTCGGGTCTAAAATGTGTGTCTTAAAATGTGGGTCTTCAAAAGTGTGGATGATTTCTTGATACTTTAAAGCAAGTAGAAAATTTCACAGCAAAGTCCTGTAAACCTTCAGGAGAGGAAAAATTAATTTACAACAACACTGACAGACCTATTTATTACTCAGAAAATACTGACTGGTTTAGAAGGGAATTTTGGGGTATTCTCTATAACTAAATTAGAACATAAGAGATTCTGGTTACAAGTACTGTAATGTAAAATGAAATGTTATGTCATCTGAGCAACAAGGTCTGAAAGCTAGAAGAAAAAGATGCGTGACTCAAAAGGAATTTTTGGTCAATAAGATAGGAGTAAAATGCTAAATCATACTAAATATTAGATCTGTCAGACAGAGAGAATAAGCCACTCCAATAAACCTGTTTATGTCAACTGATTACCAGGTAGATTTGAATCAAGATCGTGGTAATTCAAAATGCAGACAGTTGGAAAAGGAAAGCAAATTTGAATTACCAGAAGATAAGCATGCACAGAGTGAGTTCTAAGGAGAACATTAGGAATTTGTTGTGAAATAGCGTGTTGTGAGCTATATAGATTTCTTAATAAAAATGCATTAACAATAGTATCAGAAATTAAAGAAAAGCACTCATAAAAACCTGGTAGGTTTGAACTGGACCTGGGCACCGTGGTAAGATGAGGAGTTCTCTTAATATAAAGATAAGACAATGCTATCAGAAAATTAATCCAAATTACAAAATTATAGAGAGAGAAAAAGAATCGCTGATAGGAGAGATTACCTCTGACCTTGACAGATACGTTTGTTGTTTGGTTTGTTTTTTTTTTTCATATATATAAATGCTTTTCCCATATGTATAAAAGGATATGGAGAACCAAGAAGAGGCAAAAAATTCTCTCCTCTTCCTCTCCTCAGTCCATAAACCCTCAGAGCAGGAGAGGTGAAGGCGTGGCAGGGCTTGGCAGCAGGGCTGGAAGTGGCACAGCTGCAGCTCTCACGCTGCTTCTCAGCTCAGCTGCAAATTGCCTGCTAAGCAGCACCACGCTGGAAGCTGTCACACTCCAAACAGCCCCTGGGGAGGACAGGCAGAGTTAGAGCACCAACCTCCTGCCTCACACAGCTTCTCATCAGTGCATCGACAGGGATGGGGAGCTACCAACTTCGGAGTTATCAATTTAAATTATTTGCTCCACAATAGAATTGTCAGGTACCTTCAGGCAAATCGCTGAAGTTCAGGCTTTACAGCTTGGGTAACCAGGCACAGGAGCCCAAATCAGGTAAATCTTCACACAGGCCTGCCCACAGCAAAGCCCCACACATCCTGCTTCACCTTCCAGGGTGTTTCAGTCACAGAGCTACTGAATTCAATCTGAACCATTTCAAAGTGACAGGGAGGAGACTGAGATTAGGTGTTAGGAAGAAATTCTTCCCTGTCAGGGTGGGAGGCCCTGGCACAGGGTGCCCAGAGCAGCTGTGGCTGCCCCTGGATCCCTGGCAGAGTCCAAGGCCAGGTTGGACAGGGCTCTGAGCACACCTGGGACAGTGGAAGGTGTCCCTGCCATGGCAGGGAGGATGGAATGGGATGACCTTAAAGGTCTCCTCCAGTCAAAACCATCCTGTGATTCTATGATTCCCTTAGGCTGAAATGATGGAAATCATCTGGGAGACCTTGTTAGCACACTTGTTCTGCCTTTCCTCTGGGTGGGATCCAAAACAAAGGTATTCTGTTCAAAAGTTCAAACTGTGACAATGTGGCCCTAGGAGATATGTGAACTTTAAAAATAAAGTACCTTAAAGTTTCCTAAGAAGTTTTTCTGCATGGGTGGACAGAGATGGGAGGTTAAGCCTCCATTAAGAGCAGATGGTAAGAGCTCTCTGTCTCTCTGTCTCTCAATCTCCATTGACAAAAATGGATATTAATATTGCCTAATTCACAGAGAAGAGTGAAGTGATCCAGGATTATTACAGCTATGAGCTGCTATATAAGCATAACAAATGGCTATATATTCCACTAATTCATCATCACATACTCACAGCTGGATAAAATATTCTTCATTACATACTTTTAGATAAATTAGTGCTAACTATAGCTTTCAGGCAAACTCACAAGTACTTTGGTTGGGTTCTTCAAAAGAATGCTTGTAGAGGAAAAAATTGTTCTTATTAGTGCAAATCAATGGTGTGTTGCTTTAGTTGAAATTGTATCCCCTCAACAAATAAAACATTGATATTTCCAGATTTTTGAGTGCTTTTTCATATAGATACTTACATCTCTGTGAGGAATAAATCTCATTTTGGCCTCCAATTATTTGTAGTGTACCTTAAATATTCTAAATAAAAATCTGCTATGCTTGAGAATAGCTTGCATATGTAAGAAAGTGTGTTCTATAGGTTGAATGCTACAGATAATAATTGAAAGCTTGTCTTTTGCTGGAAATGTACTTGTCATCAGCAGACACTTCCAGCACTTAAAAAGATCACCCAGTTTTTCCTGAGGCATCTTCAGGAGCACAAAGTGATGACATTGGCTCTGAAATCTGTACATCAGTGTTTGTGCCATACTTGTATCTGCTGTGTGCCTGTACTACATGCACAGTCTGGGCTGCTGGATTGCTCTGTATCCTTTTACCCTGCTGGGAGAATGATCCCCTGGGTAATGATAACTGTAAGTTACTGTACAACTCAAAATTGCAATCTCAGTAACACATTCTTCTATAATTATGTTTATATGGGCGCTTTAAAACTATTCATTTCATTAATTCTCCATTTGGAGCCTGAACACAGTTGAACATCTTACTGCACACAGAATGTCTGAGAGAACAGATTAGAAGGCCCCAAATGGATTCCTTCAAATAACAAAAAAGAGCAAAACCACCACCATCAGCAAACTCTTTAGAAGGTGCTTTTCCCAAACATGAGGTGTCAGCCCCTAAGGATAAAGATGCAATTCATTTTTAAGGACTCCTCATTAGATATGAATGTCCTAAACCTTTAAGTGTTCAGTCCATTCTCTCCTTAAAGGCCTCTGAAGGCAGAGAGAGACAACATTTATTAACTTCGTAATGTGAAGTTAATAAATCTAGATTCCAGCAAGAAAGATTTGATGCTTCACAAAAGATGTCCTTTTCAGTCTTGATGAGATCCATTTATCTAGAATAGACAAAGTAATTTAGAGGGCACAGAAAGGAAAAGTTATAACACAAAGTTATTAAGTAAAATTTAAATCACAGCTTTGATTATAAGTCTAGTCCACAGCAGCAAGTGCAGTTTTTAGAAACTTTACAAGTGCCATTTAGGCCTATCATTCTTACTGCTGAAATACTCCTTTGAAAGAACCTCCCTTTAATCCATGTTAATCCATAAATTGCTTTCATGACCACCACTTACCTAAAACGTGACCAGAATTTTTGGGTCTATGGAGATACATATAAAGCACTAAATCTATCAATTACACATGCTTTGAAGTTGCAAAGTTCAGTCTCACTCAGAACAGTTTAATTAAAAGAAATGACTTCATATTCTATCCTCTCCACCAAAAGAGCCTGCTTTTCATTGCATGGATTACTCTTAACTTGGAAAGTTTCTCACTGATTGAGGCAGTGTGTGTTCTGAGTCAGTCTTCTTGCAAGGTTTGGCAAATGGGCTGCCAAAACATTACTGTGCTGCTGCTGTGTAGCCCCATCCATCATAGTACAGGTAATTTCAACAATTCTGAACTTGCAAAGTCAAGCCTCAGAACCTTAACCCTTGATATAATTTCTTTGCAGAGATGTTCTAGACTAAAAAGGAATGGAGGAAAACAATACATTAATCTGAACCTGTCCTTTCAGTTCCCTCTAACATTTGGTGATCCAGCCTTATATTAATGCTCGTCTCAAAGTTTAATTAGCAGAATTGAATGCACAGCACTGTGTAAAGCAAGAAAAGGGATATAAACTTAGAAAATCCCTGTAAATTTCCTGGGAACCCATTAACACTGACAGCAGAGAAATCTGTGGTTTTGCCCCAGTTCTGGTGAGGCAAACACCACTAACACATGCTCTTGTTCACAGCCCCCCCATTCCCCTCATCCTCCACAGGCTCTTGCAGCATTGTGTTCACTTCTGCTCTGCCACAGCTGGCAGGTCCAGTCCACTCCAGCCTCACCAGATTGCAAATTCTCACATCACCTTCATCCTTCTCTCCTCTGTCTCCAGCCTTCCCTGATTTTCCCGAGTCTTATGGCAGCAAGGACAGGAAGAACATCTCTGTTTTTGCTTTAAGGTCCAGTCTAATCCCACCCCCAGTGCCAGGGCAGATGTGCTGGGGGAGCTCGGCTCATTCCCTGCAGCCCTGGCTGGGGCAGAGCGCACCAGGCAGCCCCAGAATCCTCAGAACATTTGTCAGCCAAGTCCAATGAGCCTCGTGCTTCCTGTAGTTCTGCCAAAGCTGGGAAAACTTTCATGCAAATAGCAGCAAGAACATTTCCTGCATTCCCATCAAATTTAATCTCTTCTCATAGGAGGACACTACAGTTTATTAATGAAACATCTGCAAGTATTTTTAACCAAGACAAAAATGAGTGCCATTCATTCTTTGGAACAGCTGAATCTCTTTCATTGAAAACTTAACATACTTTTTTCCTTTTGGTTGTCAAACAAACAGGAAAGAGGCACAGTTGGAGTGAAGTTAATTCCTTCCAAAGCTCAGTTAATTTCTTATATAAAGTCCAGAAGAAGTTTTGGCCAAGATCTATTGGAACTGTGCTATTAAACAGTTCAGACACCATTTGTCCCAAACGTTTGAAAAAAAAAAAAGTGGGAGGGGAGTTTTTTTACCTAGTAGAATAAGAAGAAACTTTCTATGTCAAATTAGGACTATGTACCAGAGCAGGGCTTTATCGCTACATAATGGTAAAGAAAACGATATATATTTAACTCCACTATCATTAAAGATTTAAGATTATTGCAATAATTTTCTGGTTCTCTTTTGCTTTATTGAGCCTAGTCAAACTGATATATTGCTGTGTACTTCATTCATTCCTCCTGATGGATGGTATGAAGTACGTAGACAATGCTGATGTCCAACTAAAAAGAGGAATTACATAAAAGAGAAGATAAGCAGTTGTAGATGATGAAGTGCTGATTAATAGATTACCCCCATCCCCATCAAGTCCAAATCCATATTTTAAACTGCCAACAGCATTGCAACTGAATGAACAAGTACTTCTGGAATCCAGAAAATGTTGAGGAGCTGACCTTTCTCAAAATTAATCCTTAACAGCTTCTTCCAAGATTTATTTCTTTCTCTTAGCTTCGGACAAATTCAGAAACGGTGTGACCTGAGCTTTATGATTCCTGGCTGTGAATGAATAAAGTGCTTTCTGGCCTGGAGGCCTGATGCTCTTGCCTTAGTTTTTCCCTTAAGCTCTTGAGGCAGAAGTGCTGACTTTGGCACCATTCATTAGGTGTGGGGTCAGAAAGGAGGTGCCATCACAGGGCGAATCCACTCTGGTTTGTGTCAGCAGTGCCAGCAGACCCCAGGTGCAGGGGATATCACAGAGTTCTCTGCAGCCCAGATCCACAGTGTCCCAAAGGGATCCTCCCTGACCCATGGGGACTCTAAAAAACCAGACTTGTGACCAGGAGGGACCCAGAGCCACCTCCTGCAAGCCAAAGCTGCATCTGCTCCAGCCTGGTTTCAAACACCCACACGCGGTGTGGCTGGGGACTCTCTCACTCTTGATTATGATGAGGCCAAGCAGGACTGGCATTTTAATCACAAGGGAGCTTAAACACTCACAAGTGCTACACACCTGAGAATAAAAAGCTTGTGAGCATGAGCAGGGATAAATTAATATTCCCAATTTGCTAGCTGCAACGTTTTCAAGTGAAAACTAATTTTCCCCACAGACAGTAAAAACCACAAGAACATTTATTTGTGCTAATTTACCAGACATTTATTTTGGCACTGTTTAAGCCACAATGTCAAGTTTCCACTCTAAGCTATATGCAAAGAGATTTTGTCATAAAAACAATGTGCTATTTAATCAACACACACACACACAAAAGCTGTTAAGTGTTACAAATCCTAATTTGTCTTGAAAAATGTGTGACTTTTACAGCACACTTTTTTCCCCATAGTCTCACTCAGGATCAACAGGGTGGTTTTGAGAACAAGGATGACACAGTGATGATCAGAGGGTGCACAAGCCCAACTACACAAACATGCACACACTTAGCAGGAGGAGCAGGTGCTCTCTGATGCTGGAAATGTCCTCATTACAGCAAGGTATTAAGGAAGAATCACCTGCTCCCCATTCCATTTAAAGATTTCTGGTGTTAAATTTCAAGAGAATACATTTTATTTTCAAGCATGGCTAATTATATCGACTGCAGATTACATGAAAAACATGTTTATTAGAAGTACTATTGAAAATTATTCTGGTTTCCCCAAGACAATGTGAGAACTTTTGACGCTCGGTCTTTTTGAAAATGCCAAGATATTTCAACATTTTAGGGTAAGAGTCATAAAAGACAAGTTTTTAATTGTTTTGAAATAGATGTCTGAAAATCTTAAATCAATATTTAGCCTACAGAAAATATTTAGGACAGTTTATAATCAAATTTATATATGTATCAAATCCTCTTTTTCATAGAATGCTGCCAAAAAATGCCATTTATCAGTACAGCTTGTACAATAAGGTGAAAAGCAGCATACAAAATACTTCTCATGAAAATTTACTTGCTCAAATGCAAACAGAAGAACCTCAAATCCAACCCATATCAGCTTTAGAACTGCAGCTCTGGAAACAGAACCTCAAGAATTAAAGAAGGTCCTAATTTTATCAAATACCTTGAAAAGACAACTTCATTTCAAAGCGGCAAAATTAGAGCTCAGACTCCATGCTCAAACACTAAGAATCCAGGGAATTTCAGCTAAATTCAGTTTTGCGTAGGCAAATTAAACCCACATGAAAAACACTTCACTCAAATCATATGCTCACGTATACAATACATTACAACCATGTCCAAAAGCATCTGAAAATACCTCACATTAAAGCTAATGCAATTCCTTGAGGCCTTGGGTAGAGGATAAATTGCACTGCTGTAAAACTCCATGTGCCAGAATCTGCTGGTCAGTGCATGTGTGTTCTGTGAGGCATTTGTTTGGGGCAGACTGACAGTGACCAGACTGATTCATTAATTAATGCTAATGAGGAATGGTTTCTATTCTCTTTGTATTCTACACTGGCCTTGAATTCAGCTAAATACTCTAACCAAGTAATGCACAGAGCTACTGACAGCTCCAGAGGCTGCTCCCAGCACACCACAGCCCTTGCTCACACACAAGCACACTGCATGATCAGTCACAAATGATGGCATCATGTCTCCTGTAGCCCTGGTTTCGTAGCTGAGATGTTTTGATTTTCTGAAATTCTTTTCCTAGGGGATTTTCTGTAAACAAGAGACGTGTTTTAGTAAACTGTACCTATGTTTTCATTCCTCTTCCTAGGAGGGACTTCTTGATGTCCCCCTGGTCTGACCAGTATGATTGAAAAGGTTTGGTTTTTTGTCACCAATCAGATTGGTCTGTGTAAAATAGTATATAAAGAAGACACATCCCAAAAATAAAAGAGTAATTTCAACCTTCTGAAACTCGAAGTCTGTGTCGTTGTGGTGTACAACAGCATCAGTGTCCCAGTCTGGCAATCCCCACCTGTACCCCTGTAGGACTCCTCTTCTCTTGCAGGAGTCCACAAAGCACAGCAAAAGCAAGTTCAGGAGGCAAATGGGATGCACTTCCACACAGCATGGATTGCCAAACATGGAACATGTCAATGCATGATGCTGGAGCTTTTTGTAGGCAGTCATGTAATCATAAAATGGTTTAGAGTAAAAGGGACTTTAAAGATCATTTATTTCCAATCCCTCTCTCATGGGCAGGAACATCTTCCATTAGATCAGGCTACTCAGAGCTCTCTCCAGCCTGGCCTTGGACACTTGCAGGGATGGGGCAGCCACAGCTTCCCTGGCACACCTGTGCCAGGGCCTCTCCACCCTCACAGTCGAGAGTTTCTTCCTCACCTCTAACCTAAGCCTACTTTCTCTCATTTGGAAGCCATTCCCCCACGTTGTCCTATGACTACTTGCTCTTGTAAATACTCTCTCAGTGAATAGTCCCACAGGTGTTGTGTTACACTGCCACTAAAGGAACTGTCCCTTGTATATGAAAATATTTACAGACACCTTCACCTAAACCATTCCCTCTCTACCCAGCCTGTTTTCACATTGCTGGCAAGGCACAGCCTGCAGCTCATGAGTCCAGAACAGAGGGATCTGTTTGTAGGAGGGGGTAGTGGTACCTCAGACAATAAATATTTTTGTTTGACCCTTTCAGAAAACTTAATGAAGCCCATTATCTGATTTCCCAAGTGCCCAGCCTTTAGATGAAAAACTTTTACATGGCAAGCCTTTCTTAACAGAGACATAAGTCTTCATTACACTTCAGAGTACTCCAGAGTAATTTTGGAATGCTTTACTAAGAAGGAAATGTAAGATGATAAACTGTAGTTATACCACAGCATTCCTCAAGAAAGTGCAGCTGTTCTAATACAGTCTGAAGCCAGAAATTTTAAAAGTTATTTCACTTAAGGAATTAGTGATAGAATTATGTATTTCTTCAGGCACACAGAAACCATTTTCCTTGGGCATTGTTGGGGTCAAAGAATAAGAGAGTGAGTCCCAATTCTCACCAGTGGACTCTCCTTCCTTCCATATTTCAATATTCTGAAGTCACCAGACTCACATGGAAATCGGTTGTCAGGGGAAACCTTGCAAGAATTTGTCTCCTTTTTTGCTTCATTTATTGTCAAATTGGGATTATTTTCCTTTTTCCTTCTAGTACATGGTATTGCCTGATAAAAGCTATTAACACAAAGTCTTAGGAATAGGAATTAGACTGATAATTAGCAAAGTTAAGATTAAGTTTAATGTAATTTTAGTAGCTCCTGAAGTATTTCAGCACTTTAATCATGGTGATGATATTGAAAATAATTTTCTGAGAATTTTGAGATAGTAGAGAAGTGATTAAGCAGATGCCTACGATGTTAAAACTGACTCTCTCTTTAAAAGGACGTGTTCAGACTCAATGCTGTGGATTTACTTGGGAAATTTCAGTGAGCACCCTCCTTGCACTGGAGAGTCAGAGATATCGTTTCCCCTTGCTCTCACTGGCTGCAGTGAATCTCAGATAAGCAAGGGAGCATCAGCTGTTCCCGTGGAAGCCCAGCCAGAATCACCACGGTGCCTCTCACAGACTGTGGGGTTTGTGTTTTCCCAGGAGGCAAATGAGTGCCCACAGCAGCTCCTTTGCTTTGCACACTGAGCAATCTCCACAGGGCAGGAGCTGAGCTCTCTCCTTGCCCCCAGCCACTGAACATAAAAGGAAGACAGTCAGGATTTGCATTGGCATCTGTCTCCTACATGAAGCTTGAGAGGATTGGCAGTCACAGCACTGCAGGAGCCTTCTGTCCTTCCTGCTTTGGTTCTCCTCACTCCTTTATTTCACAGAGCAGCCTGGAAGTTGGTACCTGCAAATCAGCTGCCTGAGTCCCCTTCAGGTGGTTCTGAAATGGGGTCTACCGATCTTTTAATAAACATTTCTTACAACAAATCTTTCAGCAAAGAAAAGTAAAATAAATGGTGTCTATAACAGCAAGCATTCACAGAGGTCTGAAGCAACCCCACAACATTTAATTCTCGAGATGCACTTTAAATGTGAGGAACAAATTAAAAACTTTTGCCTGACATTAATTGCCATTTTATGTCAATAAAAGTTCTCACAGTACATTTCTCTATAAAAACGGTAAACATCTTTGAAAATTGCTGTAATTACACAAAACCCACCATTATAGCTGCTCTCTCAAGGGAGACTGGGACAGAATTAATACCTGAGAACAAACTTTATTCTGTGTCTGTAGTGGCATTGCTGCCTGCAGAGCACTGGCTCCTGCCACTCCACTCCAGCTGGGATGGGGATGGAGGGGAGGGCAGGGATGCACAGACAGGATGGCACAGGATTATTTGTCTACGGTTGGAAACCAGGGCTGTTCTAGGCATGGATACAGTGGTTGTCTCTGCTGGGCTATCATGTGAACCTGGCTCACTGTTCTAGTCCTGTGCAGAAAACAAACTCACTGTGCAGTCCTGATTCTGACATGTAGATGAACCAAAAATGGACAGGATGGCAGAAAAATTGGCCACATGTCCACAAATCTTATTTCTACCTCCTAAAGTAAGGATTTATTCTTAACTCTTACTCTTTACATCTACCATCAACATTCACCTTCATCAGTCAATGCTGGTCTTGTCTCTCACATCTCTACAGATTATCTCAGGAACAGACATCACTGAGCAGGAAAGGTACAGAAGGACATGTAGAAAGACATTAATTAGTGGAATTTCTCAGGTTGGAAAAGACTGAGGAAAAGTCACAAATCTCATGGAGAATGGCCATCAAAACAAGGCAATATATATATGCATATAAAAAGAATGAAAATATATGCATCCACAGTGTAGGAGTTACAAATACAATAAACAGAATTGCTCAGGATTATTCATGACTTTTTACAATCCTTTGTTTTAAACTGAAAAACAATAAGGAAAGTTCTGTAAAAATAAGTACAGCCCTGCAAAGCAATTTTATAGATACACTGCAGTTTCGTTATCTTGCACTAATACAATTTTAACAGTTTCTAAATGAAAAAGAGAAAAGGGGGAATAATTATTTATTTCACAGTAACCATATACGGCTGAAACCATGAAGGCATTCTTTACTGAAGAATCAAATCAGGTAGATTTGAACAAATAATTTGCATGTTACTAAATATATTTACAGAAAGTAAAAATTGACTGCTTTACCTTTTTGCTTTAATGAACGAGCATTTTCAAAAGAGATCTACGTTTGTAATCAGCTTTAGAAAAAAGTTATGTAACTAATGGCTAACAGTCTAGGGGAGAACTCTACAACTGAGATTCTCATCTCCCGAGGGAATTGCATGCTGGTCCCATCCTCAGCAGATACAAATTGAGGTCCTGTCTTGCCTGGCAGCTGAAAACAAACTGCTACTGGAAAAGAGCAGTAATAATCCAATAGTGACTCTTTTGTTCAGAAATCCCAATAACCAGAAAAACTCCCTGAAATGATCAATTCCATTAAAAGCTTTAATGAGATTACCAAATTTAATTACTCTTCTGTGCTGCATTAATTTATAAAGGGTGGGTCCTCGATCCGAACATTTAATAGTTTCCAGAAATAGCAAATCCCATTTGAAAAGAAGCAGAATGATTTTTTTTTTCTTTTTCTTTTTTTTTTTCTTTTTTTAAATTGAAATAATCTAGCACCACTACAAGCCCTTTGGGCAAAATTTCTAGGAGTACTCTAGTGCCTAGGAGGTGGATATTTCTTAGGTATCTATTTTAATCGTCATATGCTCAAAGGCCTTTTAAATGTTCCCCCTCTGTATGTTAACACATAAAAAGATTGAACAAGGCTACATTTATGCTGTTTCAGTTTTGTAAATGTGATTTTACAAATTATACCACTAGAAAAGATAAGTGGAAGTAATTTTTAATACACAGCAAGATGCATTTCTAACTAGATTAAGCAGCTGTTAACATTATTTTTCTGCGCAGCAAGAGCAAATGTCTACAATAACTAGACCTTAAAGGAAGAGGCAATCCCATTTGGTGCACATTGTATACATTTGATTTTATTCCCCAATAGCATTCAGAAGGAAATAAAGAAAAATTAGATAAGGAAATTAATTTGCAGCAGTACTTCAGACAAGCACATTTGCAAAAGCATAAGAATGTTACAAGCATTAGGAAGGAGTCTTTGAGAAGCAAGAACAAAAGGATTACACTCAACTCCAACATTCAGCTCCACTGCCAACTTTTTCCCATGTAAAAAAAAATGGCAAGTTGTAATTCAAAAAAAAAAAAAAAAAAAATTCAACAACTCTCCCCCAGATACATGTGCTAGGGAAAAGGAAGGTAAGCATTTACACAAGTTGGAAGTCTGCCACTGAGACAGAAAACTATGTATTGCTTGGGACTTCTCTCACACCTTATGTGCTTAATTTTCCAACAAAAGCATCATTTTGCAGAAATGCTGAGTGTTAAAGCAAAAGCAGCTCTTCCAGGAGATGCACAGGGACAGCAATGAAACAGCCAAAGTAAGGCTGAGATAGAACAACAAAAGATGTGAATGAGACTTTGAGGAAGCTACTAAAGAGCAGCTCCATCCTGTAGGGCTCAATCCCAACTAGGATGATTCTACCAAATAAAAGGCAATAAAAACTCCATAATATAGAAACTCAGGCAAGAAGATTTGATGGTAGTGAAATACATTCTCTTTAGCCAACACATGAAAACACCCAAAAGAATAAAGAATAAGCCTACTTCTATAAATTTTCTGAATATTTGCTCTCTGTACACTAACAGGTTTATAATTCTCTATGTGGCTAAAATAATTTATAGACAGGAATTTTACAAAGTGTCATCACCTCTCCCTACCAGACTGTGTTTACTGCCACGTCCTCCAGGGCAGGGCAGGAACAAGGACAGGGACAAGGGTATCCCCCAGGCCTGCCCTGAGGGGCACATGAAGCCTTCCAGGCAGAATTTCTCCACTACAGGATCTTGGGCAACTGAAAGTGCCTTAACACCTTCCAAAAACCACCCATAGCCAACAGATGGCTTGTTCATAAAACTATGTATGGAAATCACAGACTGGAGCTTTCACCTGGCCAAAATTATTTTTCTCCACAAAGTGTATTGGAAAGCCACTTGCATAGTGGTAATTTCAGAAACTTAACTATAAACAATTACTAAGAGTTTCAAATACACCTAATTAGAACAATATCAGAGTTATGCTCCTGCACAATAGGATTTAGCCAGCCTGCTGGAAATTTGTTATTTCTGAAGCACAGCATAGGCTAGTTTGAGTATAACAGTTAATTATAGAGCTGAACTTAATTAAAGTATTTTGTTTGTAGTACAGGGATCTTTACATTTGTCCAAGTTTCCTTGCCACAGGCACTGCTCCTTTAACCTGAGTATTTTGCCACATTCCAACCATGAACACAATAATCCAGAATCAGTCTTATAAAACAGTAAATCCTGCTGCAAGACATTAAGGTACATCTGTCCAGCTGAAATCCTCTTACAGCAAGACACTCATTATTGCAAGGAGACAGTGCTTAGCAGAAAAAAGATCAAGGCCTGGTGACCTTACAAAAGTACAAATGCACAGATGAAACTTGTAGTAAGAAGGTAATGTACACCATGACTTAGAGCTTTAAAAACAGTTTCTATATGGTAGTTAGGAGACATGACTCTTTTAAAACTGGACAAGGGAAAATCTGCTCAAACCAGAAAATTAGTAAGCATCCCCAAAAATCCCCCAGTGGATGATTACTTTAATTAGTTTTAAAAAACAATTACTACAAACAGAAATGTAGTAATCTTTTTGGAACCAATATCTGCCTGAAGTTATATTAGTTTTAGCAACAAAACTAATTCCTAAAAAAGCCCCCCATCTAGTTTGTTGCCATCCAGACCCTGCAGTCTGCACAGCCCAAGGCCCACCCTCCCTGCCCTGCCCTCACCATGGTGTGAACAGCTAAATGCTGAGGGCTCATTATTTTGAAGTCTTCATTACTTTTCAACCTATGCCATCAAATCCAGGCTCCAAAATATTACAAAACATAAATAATCAAAGCCAAATGTCATCTGTCAACATTACAAACATGGCATGGGGCTGGTTTACTGGAGAATGGAAAAGTTGGGTCACGGGCCACGTTTGCACCTCCATGACCACAAACCAGAAACAAGGACCATGTTGGACCTTGGCATGAGAGAGAGAGCAAGAAACAAGAGCAGGAGTGGACTGGGTGTGCCAGTCCCCCCAGCAGCATTACTGCAACCAGAGCCTGGCAGAATTTCCAACAAAATCTGTCCAGACCTGCAATTTCCCCCCAAGTCTTCCCCCACTACCTGGGCTCAGGGCAGCCCTCCCAGCTGCTGGCATGAAGCAGCAGCTCTGCTGCTGTCACTTCACAGTTTGGCACAAAGTGAAAGATAATAGAGTTTACAAGAAGCTTTTTAGTCTCTTTTTCAAGATAAGGTGAAAACAAACAAGACAAGTGAAAACAAAAGGGTCAGAACCCCCTGAAAATAATGAAGAAATCTGTGTTTCTTTCCTTATCTCAGTATCACACTCCTACCCAAAATCAGAAGTGGTTTCCTTTGCTCACAAAAATATTTGTAGATTTACTTTCATCCCACAGCCCTCTGCTCCATCTGGCAACAGCCTGGGTCAGTGTATGGAAATGAGATCCTCAGTGCTGCTAAATATTCCTGCCTACAGAGCTCCCACTGGAGAGTTGCCAGCATGCTTAATTGCAAATGGAGAGAGCGTTGGCCAAATGATTCCTTTATTTCCAAATGCACAGATGAGGGTCAGCTTAGGAAATTTCTTTGGGTTGTAAGAGATTAACCCTCAGCATGATTTGGAGTATCTCCTCTTTCAGCTGACTGTCCATATTCATCTCAAGTCAAAAAGAGGCTGTGGAGAACCAACAGTGCTTCAGTTCAGCTGGGTGAAATCAGCAGCCACAGATTTGACACATTTCTTTCCTTTAAATTTTCCATTCGTCTGTGCCTGTAACAATGATTTGAGTGAAACAATTCTCTACAGAGAAATTATGGGAAGCAGCAGCAGAAATATCTCTGTGCTGACCCGATTCCTTCCAGGCTCTGGGGCAGGTGGCCTGGCTGCCCTGGGCTGCCTCCCCAGCAGAGCTGCTCCTGAGCCAGGGGCTGAGACAGCAGCCCTCTCTTTCCATCCTTTAACATGGAATTAGACAATTCACTTTTTCCACAGTAGATTTTTAAAATCGCCATTTAGATATTTTGCCTTTCTCCCAAGCCCAGATATGAAAAATCAAAGATAATGAGTGTGCTTGCTTTTGGCTTACTAGCAACAACAACTTGGCAGATTTTAAAAAATAAAAATAATTTATAGAAAATCACACCACACCAAATCTTGCCTGGGTAGCAGTGCTGGGGCCCTTGCACAAAACCCTGCAAATCAAGTCCAAGTTTAGACTCCCTGCTGCAAGAAAGAAGGTTTGAGATGTACCTTCCAAAATGATCCTGATGACCAGGGCAGCACCAATGACAAATGAAATTATGTTGCTCAACACAAATATAGCAAACCGTATTTTTGGCATCCCAATAATTTTTGCTAAGGAGGAAACACTGCAAACATTAAGGAAAATGGGTATTTCATTAATTATTCAGAACTGACACTCATCAGCAATTTCATCTTTGAACAGGATACATAAAGTGATAATAAAAAAGGCTCTTACATCTTCACTCCTTCCAGCAGCCCTAGGTAAGAGTATTTTAGAGTATTTTATTGCATAGGATGAGAGAGAGTTTAAGAGGTCTGTTTTTCTCTATATACATGCTCTTTTTTTTTCTTAATCCTTTATTTTTTTCACATTATTTTAAAACTAAAACTATGCATTCGTATTTATCTGCATGAAAGATCATAAACAAGTTTTATGAAAATTATGAAAATTTCATGAAAACTCACAGACAATAAAGGCCTCAAATTACACAGGTAATATGGGAAAGAAAGCCATGAGTAAAACACTTGGAAACCCCACATGACAACTTCTTTGAAAGCAGAGTCTCATTCAGATATCCAGTTTTCTACTTGAACTAATTGCTGAAAGGCTTTTGATTGATTGTGGTTTTCTTTTTTTCCTAAAAGATTTCCCTGTGTTCACATTAGAGCTGATGCAATTAAATACTTTTTCCTCAATTACCAAATGCTAATAGCAAAACCAGAACTTTATTACAGCAGCTTCTCATCCTCAGGAAGAAGTTGTTTCCAGAAATCAATTGCAAGCTCAGGGAGGGAATTGGTGGTCAAAAAATGTGAAGCAAGGATACAAGTTCAGATATTCCAGATCCTGGATAAGAGTCCAGCCACTAAATTCATGTCATCCCATCAGTCTCTGGTCCCACAGTATGTAAATCATCCAACATTCATTATCTCTTCCTCACTGTTACTAACTCCTTTGCAATATTCCTCACTTTTCATGAAGTATTTTCAAATGCCCTACTTGTTGCAGCTCAAAGATCCCAAATCTTATTACTTATTACAAACCTTGTTACTTGACAGAATTCTTGCTTTTTGGATAATCATGATTCCATTACTCTCCATGGGAGAATTTTCACATTTCAACCATGGAAAATTCACTTCCTGACCATCACAGTAAATATTCCTGAACCCAGCTGAATTATGAGACACAAAGAAAGCCTATTAAGTTATAAACACCAGCTATCACATAAGCAATAAAATGCACACTTTTTAAACTAAGCTGGGTTTGTGGGAGGGGCAGAAATCTGGACTGCACGTGGAGCCCACCACAGAGCAGGAGTGCTGCTTCTGGCAGCAGCAGTGGGGATTTCTGCCCCTGGGTGTGTTTGGAATATCCAGCATAGCTCTGTGCTGGGCCATGTGCACATCTCTCATGAAAATTTCCAACAGCTCAAGGACCAAATATCAACATTGTTTCAGAAAAATTACTGGAAGAGAGTGCTCAGGTTTTTTTCCACAACAACTATTCATAACAATTGCACCTTGGTAATCCATTTTCATCCGAAATCTAAGATCTTTTGGGATTTGAAGCTCTCTGAATAGCCCAAAGAAAGTCAGAGACTCAGAGACTGAAACGACTCGCACGTTTGTTTAGCCATAATATTTTTACTCATATTTCATTGCTACTTATTTCCTGCAACTTCAGCTGAGTAAATGTATCACAACTCAGCCCTCTCAGGAATTTCTGTTCCTCTGTTTCACCATCACTAAATAAATTTTATTGTTTGCTGTTATTAAACATCCAGAAGTGAACTGTGGAGCCACAGATACTCCTCCAAGGTATTCTGTGTCATAAAAAGATATATAGTGCACAGAAAATCCTTCAAATTTAAAATGCAGACCATAAATTAAGACTTTCATGTGTCCCACCAGCAGATGCAGAGCATTACCAAGCTGCCAGGCCCCTCTGAGACACACACAACCCACAGTAATTTTATACAGAATGAAGTAAATATTTTTCATAGATTTAACTTCTAGCATATCAAGCAGTCATTTTTATCCCAGGAAGAAAAAAGAGCATTAAAATATCTCCAAGGCTGCACAATAATAATAAAGAAATATATCACCTTAATTTTTCTATAGATTTTGCTTTATAATTGTACTGCAACATCCATATGTTTGTACTATATCTGTACTATTTTGTCAATTTTTATATCTTTAGATATTGTCTTATCTGTGTAAATAAACCAACTTTTAAATTCATTTTATACAAACGTATTCTGCAGTGTATGAATGAAACAATTTATATAAAGAATAAAATTCAGCTTACGAAGACAAATTCTACCTTGCAAAATTTACTTTTGAATCACTTCCCCTTCACTTGATCACAGATAAGTGAATTTTAACAGCATTTTAACAGTCTGCTGAGGTCACCAAACACAGAGAAATTCAATGGAGGAAACAGAACTTCAACTATAAACCAGCAGGCATATGGCAAGTGAACCTAGTTTGAAGGGGTAAGTGTATATTTGTGAATCATATGCATTTTGTGCAATTAACTATAAAACATTTTTAATCACAGCCATCTTTAGGCTAACCTAAAATAAGAATGGAAAAAAATGCAGCACAGAGGGAGTCAACAAGAAAGGAATTTGAAGTTTGTTTTATCAGCATGATTTCTTTTTTACACAAGTAGTTAATGTCACAGTAGTTTTGTCCCTCTCTGTGGCCATTATGTTGACCATTTTCTTCTTTTATTTGATGACTTGTCCAACTACAAAGGCAACAAGAAGGGGAGGGGGGGAATCAACCCTGAATTACGCTACAGATAATCATTATGACATTTTTCAGTGCACAAGGCAGGAGCAGCAATATTGCTTAGAGGTACTGAATCTTGGGTCTACCAGACATTATAATCTCTTAATGGTCCGTGTTTGTTGTGTTTAACTCATGTGATTTATTTTATGGCTACCAATAAAGTTACACACTCTATTAATTTTGATGGAGTCAAAATGAGACATAATATATATTGGATAGCACCAGAAAGAAAAGTTTTCAACTCTTTTTACCAATCTTACTGCTGTTTCACGTTGCTAAGGTAGGAGATGAGGAAAAATGAGGAAGATGGCATAGAAGGGTGTCATTTCTGAAATTATTTTCGAGCCAACTCAAAAGAAAGAATTGGACACCTGCAGAGATGGAGTCACAGGTGTATTTTGAACATAAGCACATGAAAAGTGCACACAGGTCTCAAAAATTTCACATTCTTTTTCTTTTAGAGAGGAGAGAGAGGTGGAATTGTGTCCTATTTTAGTCCCTTGCTCTGAAATTCCAGTGGCCTTCAAATGGCTTTTATCTTGCTGTTTGTAAGATTTTGGCCCAGAAATGGAAGAGAGATGATCATTAAAAAATTAACTCCCTATTGAATGGTCAATCACATCCACAGTCCTGATTAGGGACTGCTGGCAAATGCTGGGCATTTTTGGCTTGTTATTAGGCATCTTTTCATCTGTGTGTGCTGGAAACACACTTGCTGCTCTTGCACTGTTCTCTGTGCCAGGAGCATGGATAATGGATCCTGTTTCCCTTTTATGCAGTGAACATATTATTTCTTTTCCTTGCATCAGACCTGATTCTGCATTTCCTCCTCATGCAAGGAATCCTCAGTAGTATGAGGAGTGCAGGCTATAAATCATGCTTTCCTTTTCAGGGGATCAAACATGGTTCATCCTGGTTACATCTCATGCAAATTTGAATTTTTGTTTGTGAATTGAACTGTTTTTTCAGGGTTACATACAAAGCATTTGATATTTATTAACAAAGACATGTCAATTATTGCACTGGTGGACTCTGGCCCAGGAAAATCTCAACCCCAATCGTCATCTTAGCTGATTTGCAGCCATGGGCCTTTCCATGATGTCTGGAATAAAAATGGAAACATGGTCCTTGTGCTACTGTCATTTTCATTGGGAAGCCCATTATCCCTCAATAACAGAGTTTGACAGCACTCTGGATGAACACCTGTATTCTATTCAGAAGAGTCTACTTCATTTTCATAGCACATTAGCAGAGTCGCAGATCTCTGAGTACTCTCTCTGTTGGAGGTTCCTGTTGATGCAGATTTGATTATTAAAAGGAAAAAGCTGGACTTTTGGAAGCTGGGCCCCCTAAGTCTTGAGACCCGTGGCAAAGCTCAGGCTCTGATTTGGAAGGAAACCTTATTGGAGCAGGCTTTTCTGTTTCAGCACATCAAAAGAACTACTTTCTTGATCTATTTTTATCTACAACCAGGATTCACTGGCTGTGCCATTTTACTTCCATAATCATGCATTGTTAATGGAATTAGAAGGGCTCTCTACACTAGGAGAAATATTCAACAGCTAATTCTCTTATTTTTTGAGCAATTGGAAAAGAGATGAGCTTTCATGTAGCCCCTCAGTTATTTCATTGTGTCAAAATTAAACAGAATAAATAACACATCAATGCAAAAAAGGTGTTATAGGATTTGGATCTGAGAGTATTCTAATGAAAGAAAAAACAGTACATTCCTCACTTTTAAAGATTACAGCCTTTGAACACAGAGATTACCAAACAGAAGCAGCCTTCTCTGAGAGCACATGGACTACTGCCTTTGTTCACCCTACAGGAAACCACCACTAAACATCTCTGGGAAATGTTTACTCACCAAGGAAAAGTGAAAAACAGCAATTAATTTTTCATCAAATTTCAGTACAAACATGGACCTTGCTTTCCCTTACACACAAATCCCTTTCTGAATCCCACTCCATGACCTGCACTTAGTGTACTCTGCCTACTTCTCCTTAACCCCACACACCTGAGCTGTTAAAAGCTCCTGATTCCTCCTCTTCTCTCTGCCAGCCTGGCTCCAGCCCGGCAGTGCCAACTCATCACTCCCTCTGTGCAGCTCCCAGGGCACAGCACAGAGCACAGGGAGGGGCTCAGGGGCAGAACCTGACCAGGAGCACACATGCAAGCAGCAGGGTATTGCTGAAGCACCCTGTAAATAATTCTTTAGGTTACAGAAACAGTTCATAACATTACCCAGCACATATTACAGCAAACATTAAAAATTAATATCACTAATAAATTGACTAAGAATGTTTTCCTAATACATAGCAGCAAAAGGAATTGCCAGAAGCAGATAAAACCAAGATAGGTTTAATAACCTCATTAAAATAAGCTATACGGTGCCAAACTCCTAAAGCAGAGATATTTCTCTGTGACAACAAGGAATTACTGATAATGAGTAACAAACTAAATGGAAAGGCTGACACAAGATTCTGTGTGATTGCAAAATGTAAAGCACAGCCTCCTTGTAGCTAAATGGCATCAGCAGGGTCAGTTACCCGACCTGTTCTGGTTAATCACATTTCCTGGGGCAGCAATAAGTCCTAAAGAGAATATGATGAGCACAACTTACTACTGGGATCATGGTTTATATGCAAGGACCAAAAGAAGCTCAATAGTGATTCAGAGAATCTCAAGGAATACACAGAATTTTGAAAAGGAAACAGGCTGGAACCTGTTGGAATCCCAAAGGATATCATTATGGAACATACATTTAAATCATGAACTAATGAGTAACCACATATCAGGTATATACTTCTTTTGTATGCAATGTTAAGATGAAATAAAATTCTTGTTACAAAGATTATTTCTCCCACATTACAAGGATGCTCATGTAGACCATTATTTTGTTGAAGCAGTAAAACAAAAACTTTTGCTCTTTCTTCTTGTACCTGTTGGATTTATAGGCACAAGAGAGGCCAAGTATGTGTAAGAACAAACCTTCTTCAAAAAGCCCCAGTATGACCATATAACCTGTTTCACTTTTTTATTTTAACAAGTTTTTATTTCAATGAATATGCATACAGGTGTACAAGTGCTGAAGAGGAAAACATTACCGTATTTGTATATGAAATATTTTTCCTGACATAGAGTTTTTTCTAGACTGCCTCAACAATGGCCTATCCTATCTCAAATATGAAAGGAAAAATGTGGTGTTAATGAAATTTTTAAAGTAATAAGAAAAAAATGGAAAAAAAATAGTTAAGCACTATTACTGTTTAACAGTGCTAGTATTAAAGATTTTCTTGCAAATCCTGCACAAGAATAGGATTATTAGGAAACATTAATTATTTTCTATGACACAATTCTTCAAACACATCACTATTCCCTGGATCAACCACCTCTGCTGAGGCTGCTGCTCACATGGTTAAGCAATTTATTATATTCTGCTAAAACACTGCTGCTGAAACACAGCTCCATCAGCTGAATGTGTGGCAGTTTCCCCGTGCCTGATGCACAGAGGTCCCCACTCACTTTGCACTCAAGTTACGTGTCACCAGACAGATGAGAGGGGCAGAATATTTAAACTCTGCATTTTGTTTTCCCACAGGATATTTAACACAATTTTGGGCAGTAAAACCCCAGCATTCAGTCACTTGTGGAAGCAAAGTACAGCTGTCTCAATGTTTGGGTCAGCAGAACAGAGGGGCCTTGAGGTCATCCTAAACTTCTCTCTCCAGGGCCAGAAAACCAAAGGCTGTGAACCCTCCCCTGCACCCCTGGATCCTGCAGCTTTTTGCTGCAATAGGGCACGAGGCATCCCAGCAGTTTATTCTCAGTGTTTCATTTCAGTTTTGAGAAGCTGTTGGCTGATGAGGAGCAAGGCCCTGTGCTGCAGCTTGGTCCCCATCAGTGTGCCTGCAGTTCTCTCTGGGCATCCCAGGCTTTTCCTGTGGGGAGAGCTGTGTCTGGCAGCCAGGACACCCACATCTCTGCTGTCTCTGCCAGGTACAGCTTGGTGGCATTAGAGCTGACAGCCTGACACGCTGCCACCTCAGTGCTGCACAGCTCAGCAGTGCCACTGCCGTTTAGGGGCTGTCAGGATTTCTGTTTTAACCACACTTCTCCAGGGGCTGATAGCTTTGCTGGTTGAAATTGAACAAGGCTAAAGCTCAAAAATATAAATTGTCATTCCTCCAGCCTTTTAAATAAAGCAAGCTCCCAACCAAAATGACAGATTCTGTTCCAGTTTGACAACATATCTGTGTCTTAAATGTTTTTCTAGGTACTTTCAGGCCCTGGTTTGCTCTCTGAAAGGCAGACAAAAATTTCCCTGTAGATGCCATGCCTGCCTCTCTGACCCACACCACTCAGAACATCTGAAGGCAGTTCAAAGATTACTTCTGCAATTTAGAGGCCTACACAAACACTGCAACTTGTGATTCAGGTCAAATAGACTTGAAAGTCTATTTTTATGCAGCTTGACAACATACAGAAGAACTGACTTCTCTTACATTCCCCCCAAAAAGAAAATAAAACAAACAGTGAGTTCTGCATTATGGTATCATTTTGGAGTATTTCTTCTCCATAACTTTAGAGAACGTTTTGAATCCTTGTTCCACCCCCTTTTCAGCCATATTTCTGTACAGTGTTCTGGGCAGATGTTTCACAAGTATTTAGGAGCTAAGGGGCCTTGACTGAGTTCCTCTAACTGATAAAAGGGTCACAGGTCCTTGTGCAGTTCCTGAAAGTAATCTCAGGTGTGCACAGGGGGATGCACACACCAGGGGAGGGCAGAGAATGCACCCAACCTGCTGCAGGGATGGTTTTCCTGGGTAATAAATAAATATTTTAAAAAACAGAATTATCAGAGAATATCTGAAAAATTAAAGTTACAGAGGTTACCGTACTCATCATTTTAAGTTTTGCAAGTCTCTGATAAGTCTCTCCTCTAACAGTAACCAAAAAAGTATTGGTAAGTTATTGAACCTTGGATTTCTTTGTTTGTTTGTTTGTTTGTTTGTTTGTTTATGAAGTTCAGCATCTGTTTTCAATGTGAATCTGAACAAGATAAAAGCAGGTAGGTATTGCTTAGCACTTTCTCAAAGCATCCATGAGTGTTAAATAAAAGATGACCCATTTCCTTGTTTATTGTGAAATTATTGTAATTTCAAAATAATGTTTAAAAATGTCATTTTAAGCAAACACTGAACAATAATTCTTTTTCTGTTATAAATGCCAATTTTGAAAGATGTTTGTAGAAAGTTGATTTAGCAAAAATGTAATTTCCTTTTAAAATCAATTTCTTTTTGTTTTCTTGTTAAAATTTTTCCTACATAAGTGTAACTGACCTCAAAACCACCAACACAGTTGAGAGTTCCCAAGTGTAACCCATACTTGGAAGGATTTACCTTTCTTAGGGATTTGAAACCTTTTATTGCGTGGCTTCTGATAAAAGTTGGGAGAAAAAACTGCATGGAGACTGGTATTTTTTTATAACTGCTGTCTAATTAGATCTCTACAGTTTTATTTGCAAAATGTTATGCAGAAAGAAAAGGAAGGGCACTGAACAAAGTTACCAGTCATACAAGAATTACTTAACATCAAAACATCAGTGACTTAATTCAATTTGAAGCATTATTATTTGACTTTGTTTGATACACTCCAGTGTGCAATACTACTCCTAATTTTGTGCATTTTATCTATAAAGAGTGCTCTGGGACTGAAGTCAAGATACTTACACAGTGCCTATTGCAGCCTAAATGCTTTTCCCATTCCTATTTGCATAACAAGAGAAAAGAAGAAAATTTAAGGTAGAAAGCAAACCAAAACTTCTGTCTGTGCATAAATATGAGAGTACAGGTTATATTCACAGAATCACAGAATGGATTAGGTTGGAGAAGACCTCTGAGATCATCAAACCCAACGTATGACCTAACACCTCCTCATCAACTGAACCATAGCACTGAGTGCCACGTCCAGTCCTCTTTTAAACATGTCCAGGGTTGGCAACTCCACCACCTCCCTGGGCAGATGATTCCAGCACACAGTCACTCTTTCAGTGAAGATTATTTTTCTAACATCTAACCTAAACTTCCCCTGGCGCAGCTTAAGGCTGTGTCCTGTCATTCTGTCAGCTGCTGCCTGGAGAAAGAGACCAAGCTCCACCTGAGCAGAGCCACCTTTCAGGGAGTTGTAGAGAGTGATAAGGTCACCCCTGAGTCTCCTTTTCTCCAGGCTGAACAACCCCAGC
>JBBMKD010000025.1:6454640-6534380 GCA_037834095.1 Argya squamiceps
TGGCCTCACCAGTGCCCAGTACAGGGGAAGAATGACCTCCCTGCTCCTGCTGGCCACACCATTCCTGATCCAGGCCAAGATGCCATTGGCATTTTGACCACCTGGACACTCTGCTGGCTCATGTCCAGCTGCTGTCATCAGTGCCCTCAGGTCTCTTTCTGCATGGGCACTGTCCTGTCACTCTGTCCCCAGCCTAGAGCGTTGCAGGGGGTTATTGTGGCCAAAATGCAGGACTTGGCACTTGGACTTATTAAAATTCATCCTATTGGACTCTGCCCACCCATCCAACCATTCCAGGTCTCCCTGCAGAGCCCTCCCACCTTCCAACAGATCGACACACGCTCCCAGCTTAGTGTCATCTGCAAATTTACTAATGAAAGACTCAATGCCCTCATCCGTGTCATCAATGAAGATATTACACAGGACTGATCAGTGCCCCAGCACAGATCCCTGAAGGACACCACTGGTGACTGTCCCCAGCTGGACGCAGCTGGATTCACCACCACTCTGGGCCATCCAGCCAGTTCTTAACCCAGCAAAGAGTGCTCCTGTCCAAGCCCTGGGCTGCCAGATTTTCCAGGAGTGTGCTGTGGGAGATAGTGTCAAAAGCCTTGCTGAAGTCCCGGTAGATGACACCTGCTTTGTGAGAAAAGGGGAAAAAAAGTCTGAAGTCCTCGTTCTCCCCATTCCTTTCTTCAATTTTGGTTAATACAAACATTTACATAAAAATTAGGATCATGTTTAGATTTTTTTTTTTGAGTCCCTATACTCCTTCTGAAGTTACAACCTTATAGAATATGCTAATTTACATAGCAACCACTTAACAAACACAAATGAGATAAATATTATGCTGAGGATTAACTGAACTACAAAGAAACAAAAGATCCCACTTTTGTGCAAATTTGAGTACTATAAAACAAAAAAAAAAGGTCAGAGGATAAAGAGTTTATGCTGTTACACACTGAACTATATTGGATTTTCCTAAATGTTTTTGCTTTAGAAAATGCTGACCTGTCAGGACCTATAAGTGCATTTATTTTCCAAATCTAGGATAAAACTTCAGAAGTCAGAGGACTTCTTCCCCTCCCTATCCCTTCACTTCCTGATCCTGTTTATCTTCACACCTTTTCCAAATCCAGCAATCAAAACTGAATCATCCATGGCCCTTCAAGAAATTCTTCACCTTCTATACCAACAATGTGTTTACAACCTCTTTGCTTCAAATCAGGGAAAGTCTTCCACTAACTTACTTCTGGAAACATTCAATCTGGTTTTCACAAAATATAAACCGGAAAAACATGATACTTATTAAAAAAATCATTTCTAATGACAAGTTTCAAGGATCCTAGTAACTGATAAACCTAACAAGATTTTGTGGTACTCCTTGGAAGAGGCAAAACAGCTGTAACAGCTTTGGTTCTGAGTCCAGATTCAGGATGCAATTGGAAGAAATAATACCACTTTAGGCTCTGGTTTATGTTTGTTTTGGTTTCAGTGACAGGAACTTAAACATGACAGATTCTGAGCCCCCAAGTAATTAATTCTAATCAGCCACCTGCCTCCTCTGTCTGTTGACATCCCATATACAGAAGTGGTTATTGAAATAGTCACTCAAGAAAACAAAGTTATCCTCAGAGTGTATCAGCCACCCACCTGGCTCACACAGAGCTCTCAGGGCTGAAATTGAGATAGAAGGAAAAAAAAATTCATATTTGTGTTAGTATTACAGGAGTCACATGCCTATAACTTGTCAGTGCACTGTTTAAAATCAAAAGTCATAAAAACTGGCATACTGATGAGGTTTTCCTATGGTTTTGTTACTTGAGATAGAATGAATTTTATTATGTCTAAGAAGCAGGCTTCTCCCAGGGAGATGGCATCCACTGCACAGCACTGCTCTTCAAAAACACTGGGCCACTCCCGTGTGAGAGGGGATTTTCCAGGATGTACCAACAGAAACCTGCCTCTCAGTGTTCCCTGCAGCACACACTGCCAGCTTCTCATATTGACTCTCCAGTGCTGAGCTCTCATTCCAGCAGGGAATTCCAGCTCACTCCAGTCCCCCAGAGGAGGGACAGGACCCAGGCAACAATGTGATGGGAGCTGGAAGAACAAAACTGGCCCTGCTGTGGTGTTAGTTGGTAGAGTTTTCCCAAGGAGGCAGTTTTCTTTAATTCAATGACCTACATTTAAAAAAAGGACAGAATTGAGTTGATAAATCATCCCCAGGTCTGCCTTTTGCTCTTTCCTGAAAATGAAAAGAAATTCCAGGATAGGTAATTTAAAGTGAAAAGGAAAGCAAAACATAAACTAAAAACCCAAAAAGTTTTCCTGCTGCTGCTTCTCATCTGTCAAAAATATTCAATTTAATCAACATTATACTTCCAGTATAAACATAAATTAATGCTAAGACATTTTGCCTTTGTTATCAGAGATACTATTTTAATAATATAAATACAACTGATTTTAAAATTCCACCTTTTTTTCAGGTTATCTGTTGCCATTTCTAGCCCTTCATAAGCCATTTTGCTGCAGTTTATGGAGGACAGGGAGTCTGGGCAGCTCTTGGGCTAACAGAGGACATTGAAAGACAGGAAAAAGAAAATCCAAATAATAGGCACACAGGCAGAATTAGCTTCCTCCTCTTACAGAGATAGAGAGGTAGCACATAAGAAAACCTCTGCGAAAAGTAGTTTGGCACTTTGCTCCTGTCTAGTAGCTAGATTGGCAATAAGTCACTTATGTTTTAACACCAGGCAGCAGCAGCTTGAGTCTGGAGATGCAGAGTTTTAGAATCCACTCCAGCTGCTGACAAGTCAGGCAGTGAAATCGGATTATTTCCAGCCATGGAGATTCCCCTGCTGCTACAACCACACACCTGGCCCCAGGCCTGGGGACAGAGCTGCTGCCTGGACACCGCACCATTTGTGTGACAACAGCCCTGAGGGACTTGCCAGAATGGAGTGAAGTGTGGGGAGTGACACAAACAGCTCCAGTTTTCTCTGAGAGAGAAACATTCAAAAACTGCCATATAGGAAATCAATAAAGAAACAAACAAAACATCAGAAAGAAAAAAAGAAAATATATATATATATATCAGCAAAGGCAGAGCAGGTCTGTCAGTTCACTGGTCGCTGCTGTGCCGTGGTTATCAACTTATCAACTCTGGAATGACACCGGAGGGTTGGTAACAGTTGTTCAGTTAAAGAAAAAGAAGGGGGAAAAAGGAGTTGAAGTCTTCATTTAGATTTTAAGCACTTTTTGACTTCACCTCCAATTCCCTCATAAAGGAACTCTGGAGAATAGGCTTCTACTTCTATCCCTGTTCCTACAGTACCTCCCAATCTCACACCCTCCTCATTCCAAATTCAACTAGCACATTTCCTCTTCATTCAGTGTAGGCTATTGCTGAATCAAACATGAATACTGGTCTCTACTCTCTTACTTATATTCCCAAATTCTTTGGCTCCCAAGCTCATCACCAGCTGCCTGACATTCCAGCCTCTGACACAAGCGATTTTCCAGAACCCTCACATCTCCACTATGTCTAATTTCTATAACATCACCTCTGAAAGAGTCTCTCTCTTCTTTTTTATTAGCAAAATATTTATGTTACTCTCATTACATGTCTCAAATCTGCAGGATCCTATTAGGTGGGAAACGCAACCTGACCTATTTGTTAATGTGTGATTTGGAAAAAAAAAAAAAAAAAAGAAGCATTTAGAACATTTTCTCTATCACTAACTGACTTGTTATCACTAACATCCTGACCCTGTTCTTCCCTGGAATTCTTTTATTCTCCTGCCTTCCCCTGAAACCCAGCCCTGCATCACCTCAGGCTCTGGGGTTGACCCTGTAAGTGTCTTAGTGTGACAGAGAATGTCCTGAAGTGCTCTCCTGGGGCTGGGCACTGCCTCTGCAACATGGGAGGCCCAGAGTCTGCATCATCCTTGCAGGGCTGCAACTCTGTCCTGCAGAGGCAACTGGAAAGGAACAAAGAGCAATTAAGAGAGGAAGATGTGAAGGAAAAATAATCCAAAAGGCTGCAGACTCATGGCATTTGGTTTGGATCTTGAAATTAGCAGGATCCTCTGGAAGCTTTGGGCAAATGGCTATTTGCAGGTATTACAAATGATGGATAATGCTATGCTGTGTTTGCATTGGGTTTAGTGGATAATTTGACAAGTTTATTGCTTCTGTGGTGTAAGAGACCAAAATATTATGGAACTTCACATCCAAGATATTCCATCATAAACCAAAGCAACTAAAACTGCAAAGCAAGGGAAGACAACACAGCTAATGCTAAGCTTCAAGATAAAAGATGAAAACTGTTATAGTTACCAATTAACATTTAGATTGCCTGTACAAAGGGATGCCATAAATTCCCACACCTCAGGTACAATAATTCCTTTTAATATCTCATTGTATCATTGCCAAAAGACTGTCTCTCTGCTGTGCACCCTTCCAAGGCACATTTGTGCACTTTTTGGTTTCCAGTAGGTATTGATGCATGTAAATGACATCAGTCAACACATTTCCTTGTAATCCAACTAACCCACAGTTAGCTTCTTCCCCACAGAACCTCTCCCAGAAGAAGCAGAGACAGCTGAAGTTCTACTGAGCATTACTCCAAAGGAAAGGCACCAATTTAATGGCACTGAGTAAATTCAATGTTGTTAATGGAAATAGATAATTTCCCACAATTCTATCCTAAGTTCTGCATAATGCTCCCATAAATCTCAGCTGCAGCCTGTGCTGAAAGCAGAATATGGCTTTGCCTAGACACTGTGTTGTGAGCTCACTAAATCTGTAAGGGAATATCTGAAATATTTTATCTGAAATATATCTTTTCCACTGGTTTATTTGGGTCTTTATCAGGTATTTGGAATTGTGACAAAAGTGCTACTCTGAGAAATTTTTGTTACAATACAAAATAATTGTGTGTTCATGGCATGGAATTTCTTGTTGGAAGTTTTATCATAAAATCCTGCAATTTGGTCTGAAAGATAACTAATTTGAAAAAGGGTTTATTAACCAAAAGCATGCCATATTTTACCTCTTGGTTTTGCACAATTTTGCATTTGACACATAAATACAGACAATTTTATTATTAAATACAAAACAAAAATTAACAAAAGATTCCAAACAAATGAAAATTTAGCCAAACAAAACCAACCACAAAAACAAATTTAAGGAATTTTTGATTATTAACCAATTAATCCCTTTGTACTCACAATCAGAATTTTCACAATATAAGTAACTCAAGGGGTCAGAAACATCACTCTCACTATTTTTAATTACCTGTACATGTGATCCTCAACAAAAAAAGGAGCCAGACAGCTCATCAAAGTTCAGTTTCTGGAAGAAGAACAAAAAGATGGGATTCAACCAGAAAAAAAATATCCAGATGAGAGCAATAAGATGAGCAGGCTGAAAATGTGAGTCACAAGGAAAAAGCAGGAGAGCTGAACACAGAGAGGAGCAGAGGAGATGAGCATGATACTTCAAATCCACAAAGGATTGCTGCAGCAAAGAAGGGAAGACGACTCTTTTCAATGACCACTTCTGTGGGGAGCAAATGAACCCAGTTCTGCATAAGGGAGCTGCAGGGACAGTGGGGCAGTGAAAGAAGGGCTGGGAGCTTTCAGAGTCAGGAGATTTTAGGAAGCCATTGGGTGACATTTTTTTACACCACAATGAGACAGACTCCAAACTTCAGAAGGCTGAAAATGACTTCTTTATTTTTGGGATGTGGGTTTTTTTTATATTATTTTACACAGACCAATTCGATTGCTGAAACAAAGACAAACTTTTTTAATCACATTGGTTAGACCAGAGGGACATCAAGAAGTCTCTCCTAGGAAAAGGAATGAGAACATAGTACAATTACAAAAACACTTTTCTTGTTTACAGAAAATTCCCTGGGAAAAGAAATTCAGAAAACCAAAACACCTCAGGCACGAACCAGGGCTACAATTGGGTAAATATCTGTTAAAGATGACACCAGGTTACTGCTCCTGACTTCAGGTGAGATAAGAGCTTTAGGCCTCTTCCAGCCTTGTATTACATGATTTCTGGGAAATTATGTCAGGAAACAATTCATCCCTCAGCTGAACCCAGGCTTGTAAGTGCAATTTGCTCCAGATTTTTGTCTTAAGCTGCATTTCTCTGTACATTTGCCTGTTGCCAGAGAAGCTCAGATGAGCCTACTCAGACCTGACAAAGCAGATATCTGATGCAGGAAGCTCTGATATCAAATATGATGAGAGTTTAATCAGGAAGTCTGCCTAAGATTCCATAGCAATTAAACCCTACATGAAATCATCTTCAGTGAAATAACCCAGTTGCTCATAGAAACTTCAGTAGGTTTTTAAAGGATGCCTGTTAGGTATCAAAAGAGAACTAGATAAAAACTGGAAAGTGTGAAAAAACAAAACCGAAAACATCTTAAGCAGCAATCCTACACATTTCATGTTGGAATGGGTCTCTGCTACTGAAGAGCCCACAAGAATAAAACAAATAAACAAAATAAGAACCTAACTGTATATCTGTACTAGCAACTCAAAGAGATCCAGTCTCAGATTTTTGTGGTCTTTGGAACATGGCAGGTAAATTTACATGTTTGTGTGCACGCAAATTGATAAAATATAATCAAAGAACCAAATTCAAAACAACAAAATTCTGACTTTTCCCCCAGACCACTGCATCTTCATAAGACAGAAATCTAGCAAAATCGTTTTACTTGTAAGTAGCTGGAAGAGTCTGTGATGTTCTTGCACATTCAGTTTTCCAGAGCTAACATTGACGCAAGCAGAGAATTTAATAGACACCATCAGCAAGGGAGGCTCACCAGGACAGGTGACAAGCGAGTGTTTGTTGGTTTTTTGTTCATTTGTTCTGTTTGGGTTTGCCATTAAAGCATTCACAGACAAGGAGGTTGATTTGCTTGTGGTCTCCTCGATTTTCTGTGAAAGAGCTACTGAGAACACTCTGATATCTGCCCCTCACAAGAACCTCCTGTCAGCCAGTGTTGAACCCTCTGTGAAGAGCGGACCCACAAAATGCAACAAAAAGCAGAGCTCAGAAGTCTCAGAAATAAAAACTAATACTGGCAGCTGCCAATAGTCACAGAAATAATGACAATAGTTGCCAATTGGTAAGGAGAACATTCAATTACAGTTTCCACAATCTTGGGGAAGTTGAGCACTTTCTTGGAAACTTCTTTGAATGTTCTAATTTTTTTTTAAAGACTCATTTTCCTAAAGGATAATCAAAACTCAACTGTTTCCATATCAATGACTGGGTTAAAATCAGAAGATTAAAGAATAAAATAATTTATCAGCTATATCTGCATAACTAATTCCTGATATTGGTCAGGAATTACTGACTTTATCAACTTTGCTGGACTTGCTCTTGATGATGTAAGCAAAATCAAAATCTGACAAGAGACATTTGGGTTAGCTTTGCTTCCAGTGCAGAGCTTTGTTTTCTGAAACATTTGTTCCATTTTTGGCAATAATTATAGTAGGTTTTACAGCAGATAGTTATTGTAACTAATTTGTACTTACACAACTAATTATGAATGGGAAGAATGCTGCTTACAGTACTGTCTCACATCTGGAGAAGACCAGAAGCACAACAGCAGCTGTCTGGATGCTGCCGTGCATTTATTGCTGTTTATTCACTGAATGCTGATTCTTTTCTCTCCTGATAAAAGGTCTAATGCAGACTCATCCACCTCCCATCACCCTGCTGAATAACTGAGCAGGCAAATCACATTCACTTGACAAAGATGGCAAACAAAATAACTACTGCATGTGTATGAATATCTTCATACTAATCAATACACTCACATAAACTGCCTGACTACCTATTGCAGAAACCTTGCTTTGGGTTTTTTCATTCCTCCATAAGTTCATGTGGAATCAGTTACCTCACCTCACCTGCCTGAAAGAACTTTGGGGCTCAATTTTTGGGACAAAATGATTGTTTAATTGTCCTAAGCAATAAAACCCAGCAAAAAACCCCGGCAAGCACATTGTCACTGCTAAGGTGAAGTTTAATAGTCCCAATGAAAAAATTGAAAATGTTAATGGGCTGCAATAATTAAGCACCTTTCTGAAATACTTTTTCCAGTGGTTTTTTTTTTCTTCTTGGACATTTTAATTTCATTTTTAGCTTATTTCTCTTGGAAGAAGGAGAGGAAGAATTGGAAAAATACTTTCTCAAATCCTTGATTTATAATAAATCTAAATTTAAAATGGAGTATCCAAAGTGTTTTACCATATGCACAACTATGCTTAAAAAGGAACATGTCAGCATTGGTTTTTTTCCATGTTCAAAGGTAATCAACCACCCCTACTAACCCCACACCACATTTTGAACTTTCAGCAGAGAAAACAAACAATAGCTTTGAACTACACAACTTTACAACAATTAAGCTGTATGAACAATGTGGAATGTTTTTCTAAAGCACTTCAGAAAATGACTATTATTGAACCTGCAGTCTTTGAGGCTGTAATTCAAGTACTACAATTCCAGCCACACAGCTCAGGTCAAAAAGGAACAAGTCAAGCTGACAGAAAGCAAGTCGATGAATTCTTACATGATTTTCCAGCACAGACACAGATGGACAAGAATAGAAACCACTCTACAATATAATATTTCTGTGCTGCTGTTTCTGGCACAAACAACTTCTCTTGCTGTTAGTCTTTCAAAGGCTACAGTATTCTCACATATTTTAATTTATCAGGTTTTCTAACCCCCGATCTCTTTCCTGCATCCACTGTATTAGGCAATAGCATCAATTTAGTGCCTGTGAGAAGTGTGCAAGAAAAAAAACCAAAACAGCCATTAAAAAAAAAATCCCTAAACTACCCTATAAAGTGAATTACATTGTGCAAAATCAGAAAGAGCAGGCTGAGGCTTTACAAGCTGACACCAGTGAAAGGCACTTTGGAGAAACTTTCACTCTCTACCAACACAGCAAACTTTTAACTCAGATTTTAGAGTTCCACATTGGAGGGAACTTAAAAGAAACAAGATTACAAACAAAAGACTGGGTTGAATATTGAAGAATTGTTGTATTTTAGGGGATTTTTAAAGTGTGATATGACTGCAGTATTATCTAAAGAGTGAGGCCAAGTAATGATCTCCAATTAAAGTGTCAGGTATCAATCATTAAAAGTTCTGCACCTTTTTCCTTCAGACTGGCCAGAGCCCCCCTGCACCTCAGGGAACATCTCCAGCACACCAAAGTTCAGCCAACATTATCTCCCCTGTCTAGAGAAGGGGGAACAGAATCCCTTCTCTGGGCAAGAGAAAACTGAGGGGACACAACTGTGACTGTCAATGTTTCTTTGTCAATTATTTTTCCAGATTTGTGGTATTTTTTTGTGGCTGGCCCCTGGATTCTGCCCATTTGGACTTCAGATTGCTTGTGCTGTCATATCACACTTGCTCAGAGTCTGCAAACAGCACATTTTGTATCATCGTGTTTCCACTAGTTTCTATTATTCCAGCATTTCAAATTCCTCCTAATTCATGGCATGCAAATGAGACCTCAAGTTTCTCAAGAAACAAACTGAACAAACACAGACTTAGCACTAAGGGAGACAAGTATTCAGACCTTTTTTATCTTTTTCATCCTGAGTTTAACTGTCAGACAACCAGAATTTCTAGTGTGATATAAGGAAACCACAGGGGAAACTGAAGCACTAACATACAGAAACCACAGGGTTTCTCAACTTCAGCTTGTATGAAACAGCACCACATTCTGGGCCCAGAAACATTATACATCCCCAGCACATATTAGAGAAGTCAACAGAACTAAAGCCTTGTAAAACTAGAATGAATAGACACTTAACCTTCTAATTTCCTCTACTTTTAAGTATTTGCAAAATTTTTTTGGATTAAGTATTGGCTAAGTATTCACTGAGCACAATATAAAATGTTTTTACCTCTGTTTCACAGTCACTGTCCAGGTTGTAAACAGTTTCTCTGGAATGTCTGAGACTAACAGGATGGCACTGCTCCCTGCTGTGTTTAGAGAAACATTAGAAAAAGAATATGCATTGATTATTAAAAACAACTCCAACCTGTATGGTCTCTTCTGCATGATGGAATCCTTTAGAAATGTACCTGTCTGTGCAGAAGCTCTAGAATGACACTGGACCCTCTTTCTCTCCTCCTCATTAAGGCATTGTGTGTATTCCAGTCCTCCAGGAGCGTCCTCTGCTCATCAGCATGTCCCAGAAATTTCAGGAGCAAAATTCTTGTCACAGCATGCAAAGGCAGAAGGATCTGTGTAAGATTCTCCTGAGTGACAATAACCCAAAGCAAACTGAGCCCCCAGAACTGAGCAGCCTTTGGTGCTCCCATGGCCAGACCCCAGAAAGCCACTGCACAGAGCTGATCAATCACAGCTTTTAATCTCATTACTGCCCCAGGGCTTTCTTCTCCCTGAAACAAGTTTTCCTGCTCTTTGGTAGCTTAGGAAACCACAAAAGGGACTAGCATTAAATGACATCATTTGTCTCCTCTATATCCATTTACACACAAACTTTGAGGCAGTTCAAATTAAAGATGATCTGTCGTGGAGTTTCACACTTGTGTCTGCTGCTAGCACTCATCAAACCCCAAGTGACTCCATATCCATTGCATTCCATTAAAGAATGGATACAACAGAAAATATTCAGTTCTTAAAGCTGCATTTGCAAAGGAGGTAAGTGCAGTGTGGTGTCTAACTTTAGGCTAATGGTGCTGTTAGGATGAATATATAGTGCACACATCCAGTCACTGCAAATAAAGTATTCCAGCACATTGCTTTGGAAATAAGTCTCAGGATAATACAACAGTCTGACACATGAACACTTAAAAAGATTCAAGTCTCAGGGCCCCAAAACAGTTCAGCTATTTTAAATCATTGCTGTAAATATTGAATATTAAATGAATAAAACTAATTTGACAACAAAAACGTTACTTATTTCCTTAGAGCTGTTTTATATTTAATTCTTCCCAATAAAATATCTCTTGTGAGGTCTATGACAGCTCTCTGAAAAGATCTTAAATTTTACAGCAAGCAGTAAGGTAACCCATCACATCTTCCCACACACAGTTTCTTTCAGAAGGAGAAAACTGCACAGAAATTAACTGTTTGCAAAGCCAGCTGGAATTGCTGCTGAATTTCAACCTACAAGAAGAATACCTGCACCAGTTTCTACTCCTCTCTTGGTCCAGGTGCCAATTTGATACTTTGGAAAGGTTTCAACTGTTTTATCACTCAAGAAAAAACACATCTACAGTAGAAAGAAACCCAGTCTCTGAGGAGAAGATAAGAGCTTTTGGATTTTCGCTATTTTTAAAACAAAGTTACTGCATAAGAATAAATATTCAGAGACCTTGCTATAAACAAAAACACTCCAAATGAAGGGGAGAACTGCTGTGAAATATTATATGGATAGCAAAAATAACATTTTCAGCTATAAATTCTAAAGAGCTTTTTACTGTATGTTATGACAGCTTTCTACAGATGAGATTTGAAATTTGAATCCAAGTTGCCACATTTAATTACTAAATAAATCTTGGACAAAATCTTCTCAGCCAATTTTAATAATTGAAGAATTTCTCCCTACAAATCCTTCCAAAAGAGAAAAGTCATATCACTTAATATAACTGTATGGCTTTCTGAGCCCCATAACAGAAATACAAACTGTAAAGCATTACTGTAACTCTGGAACCTCTTAGGTTTATTTAGTATTCATATTCTTTTGTTGCCTATTTTGCTGCACTGTGGTCACACATCTCTGAAGAGACTCAAGAGTTTTCAGTTAGGTTAGGCTTGAATAAATCCCCAGACTTTACCACTTCCATCTTTAAAGATCAACGTTTGACTTTCAATACAGAGCTGAACTTGAAGTTTAAGCCTCATTAAACAGCATCTGGGACTTTGAAGAAGCTGAATTTCTAAACAAGGGAATGATTTTGTAGGTAAAGACACAGCCTCACTTTTCTTTTCTTTCTTTCTTTTTTTCTTTTTCTTCTTTTTTTTTGACAATTGCTTCCATTTTCTGAAAAATGGATTTCCCTAGAATATGCTCACACACAGTAGGCTGCTGCTGCTGTCAACTCTCTTACCACTTTTTAGATAAAAATATATCCTGCTTTACTTCAAATCTGTAAAAGTCAGTGAATGATAGCTAATTGCTCAGTCATGTAGCGTGTACAGCTGCAGACCAAATAATGTCTGCTCGTTCCCCAAGTTTATTTTGAGTGTGTTCTCATGGGTCCCTCTATAATTCCCTTCACTCCATCCCTTAGCCAGACATCATCTCTCCCCATCCCCTGAACCAATTTGTTCTATTTTTGTTACCGCTTTAGATTGAAGGTAATGATGAGCCTTTTGTCCTTGGTCTCCAGACAGCAGAAAATCTGGGTCTGGGTTCTTTCATCTGCTCCATGCACAATAATATGCCTGCTCTGAGCCCCACTGCTTCCTTAGCAGGGCCTAATAAGAGCAGATTTCTATATGTACATGTCCAATGGCAAAAATCTGCATGATGTTTCCAGCATACAAGTATTTTCAATGTTTATGGTGCACAAGTGTCTCAACACCAAGATGATCAATAAGACATCATCATTTTAACAGGAACATTCACAGACATATGTTAAATACTTCATAGTGCTTATAGATTTCTGGGTACAGTATATTTTCATTCATTTATGTTTGCTAAGTCTCAAGACTATCTTTGCATTATTATATCACCAATAAAAGCACAGACTTGCTAGGAATTTAATGAAGATGCATTAAGGGTATTTTTAGTGTATTTTTAGGGGGAGTATTCCAGAAATCTAAAAGGCTAATAGTCTAAATTTTATCTTGAGGTACTTTTGAAAAATCCCACTATTCAAAATTATTCCTCACTATGTAAATACTTCTATTAGGAATAAGACTTGAGAACTCATATGCTTCAGGCTCTCAGACAACAAAATTTCCATTTCAATTAAAAAAGCCAACCAAACAAACCACAAAGCCAGCTAAGAGAAAAAAAAATTACATTTTTTTCCCTTCCATGTCAAAGCAGATCTCTAGATAGGATATCAGTGCATACAGCTGAAAACCTTATTTTGTCTTTGCAAAGACTGAACTGAGCAACTACAGTGAGATGTCTGCAGTGTGGTCCAATACAGGTTAATCGTAAGATGTGTTATTTGTATCTCACAATTGCCTTCTAGATTATCTTATTGAACCAAAGATTAGCTGGAAGGTCTGATAATAGCTGAGGCACCAGTCCAAAAAGAGAGAGCAGACTGCTCAGATCTGGACATTACAGCTATGCACCAGTTACATACATGGGCTGAGAGGAGACATAATCTGTGCTCCAAATAAACCAGAGTTATCCAGTCCTCTCCCCTGGGGTGTCCCACAGCAGCACTGAGGCAGGAGGGACACTGCAGCCAGCAGGGACAGGGCTGATCCCAGCTCCACCTCACAGCCAGGCTCTCTCTGTGCAGGATTTATTCATTGTGTTCCATGGCAGAGCAGAGTCTGCCTCTTCTGACCTAGCTAAGAATCTCAATTTCAGCACAAAGGGAACACATGAGGTCCCTTTTTGGAAAGGCTAGATTTGAGATCAGGAATGGCCAAGGGCCTTGCCCAGTCCCCCAGGATTGCACATTCTCTGAAGCCACTGACTTTGACCACATTCAGTGAGAACTTTTTACTGACATCTCCTTGAAATTGCCCTCGCTGAAACTTGTGTCTTTTGTCTCTTGTCCTTTTACTGCACATCTCTGAGAGGAGTCTGGCTGTGTTTTCTCTCTAGCTCCTCATCACCCTTTCTGTGAAAGGCAGGATTGCTTTCCTTGAAACAACACTTTCATAATTCAAAAGTTATTTGCCCTTTACAGATTGTGGGATAAAAGCCTGATTAAAGAAATCCTTGACAGACTACAACAGTTACATGGGACAATGATATCCACACAGCTCCCCCAAATTAAACCAACCAATCAGTTTCCCAGAGCAAGGCAAAATAGATTCAGACATCAGGAACCCATGGCTCCTGTAGTTAGAAATTACTCAGTCTACACTTGTAGAAGATACTCTTAAAAAGTTAACAAAGTTAACAAAGGGGTCTAAAGGGAAACCGTAAACTTATTTAATGCACCAAGATGCTCACCAAACTATTACATCATTAAACGGGAAACCTGCAACAGAGCAAAAAAGTTGTTTGTGAGAGATCATGTCTCACTGCTGCCTTATGACTGCTAACAATATTGGTGCTCTCTGAAAAAGTAATTATGACTCCAAAAGATTCCAGACACATTGCAAACATATACAACAGCAGCCATAACTTCACTACTATTTATTACAAAGAAAAACCTTTTAGGACCACAAGTAGCCAAAGAATAAAACAAAAGTAAAATGGTGCAGAATTTCTTTATGATTTTTTTTTCCATAGCATTTATTTATGTATTCTAAATTACTCACAGAAAAGGAACTCACCCCTCTCTTTCCAATGGGAGACTCTTCAGCCAGCAAACTTGGAGCTGGAGATCCTTATCTCAAAAAGGCTAAAAGACTAAATTATTTACAATTTAACTATAACCTAATTCCAAAGGAATTGTGCTTGTACAGCATTTTTGTTATGCAAGCACAGGCCAGCAGAGAACAAACAAGGCATTAGCTGCACACGATTCCAGATTCCTAATTAACCATACACACTACAACAAGCAGCATCACTGCACTAAACAAGTTAACATGCAAATTATTCTTCTATCAAGCCAACATTACAGAGACAACAGGATTTGGAAGCACAGCAGAAGAACCAAGACTCTGGCTTTAACTCCCCTTCATAATCAGGTAATCCAATTTGCTTTCCTAAACATTTTTATGATAACAGCACACAAATGCTAAAACTAGTCTACAGTGTTGCTTTTGGTATTGTAAAAATAAAAGGATTAGTGGCAAAGATTTTGTGCTTATGAAGGAGTAGCCATCTATTTGCACAATCTTTCATATGCTGTATAGACATATCCAGACATCAGATGTACTTTTCATCCAAATTCCTTCCCATGCTCACATAAGAAGACTTGCCTCTGAACTGAACACAGAATCCATCTAAGACAATATTTTTTCCAGCTATACAAGTTTATACTCTACAATTCAATACAAATAAATTAAAAAGTCACCAACAGCATCCTTCTAGAAGAAATGGAACAACCAGGAATTGCTACACTCAGTGGAAATACGTAATAATTTAAAACAGCACATCAAAAACATTGTGTCTTCCTGAAATTAAACCTGTACTAAGGTGTGCATCCAGAAGAACAGAATACCATAGCACATGTTAAAAATGGATCCTAAAGCACACTCCTCCTACCTCCAAGGCAGAGCTTTAGGCTATATCTGGATTAACAGGAAAAACTGAGTAGGATTTAATTATTCCCTTTGCTGGGATGACAAGAATGGCTGCAGGGCACGAGGGCAGGATAGCAGGCAGTAGTGCTCAGCAATCACCAGCTCTTCTGCATCCTGCAGTGCTGTGTGGACCTTATAACCTTCAGCTTAAGCCATTCCCTGGTGATCAGAACAGTCATCCTTCCTGGTGCTGAATTACTTTGTCACTGGTAATGCTGCAGGACAGGCCACATCCATCAAACCAAGTGAAACCCTGCACAGAAAGATTTATCCACAGCTTTGCAGTACAACTGCTCACAACAGGGAGCCAGCAGCCAGGATCTGACACCCTGTGTGTCCCTCCTGAGCTACAGCAGATGAGTGCTGGAGAAAAACAGGGCAACCAGAAAGCATCTTAACTTCTTTAATGTTCTTCAAAGGGGAAAAAAAACATTAAAAAGAAAAGGACATGCAACTACACTGCAATGTTCAGTGTTTTGCAACTGGAAAAAAAAAAAAAGAACCAACGAAGCAACCCAAGAGGCATGGATAGGACATAAGACAATAATTCCAAATTAATCTCCATCAGAGGACCTATTCACTTGCTGTTCACACATCCCTGCTCTTGCTGATCTTTTCCTCCTGGAGCACAGGAACTCCTCACAAGGTGGCATCAGCACTGAGCAGGTGTGGCTGGGTACAGAAGACCTACAAGTCCAATTTCATTTCACTGCAGTTCAGAACAGAAGAATGACAGACTAGGATTGCACTGGGGCCAGTTCTGCCCCTTTTAAAATCCCCAGTAGTGAACAGCAGACAGATTAAGGGATTATTTGGAGAGGTGGGTGGAAATGCTGTATGAGCTCTCACACAAACACTGGTGACAGACACGGGCCCTTTCTATAATATTAACTATAAACTGATCTGAAACACTGCAGTGGAGAAGTTAGCTCCTAACAGGGATACAAAACCAGAAATGTAAATTTGGGACAGGAAAAGCATCAATGAAAATCAGTGACTACTTTCCATAATCATATCTGGTTTGAGCCCTTTTGGAGCAAGTTCTTGCCCCTCAAGAAACATATTTTGTAAAAGCTATTAAATATTAGCAACCCAGAAACCTTGGGTAGGACAAATAAACTGACCAATAACTGATGCCATCACTTGATAAGGGCAGATCACTCATCAAGAGGGACCTGCTTCCACGTTGAGAAAGAAGAACTAGAAAGGGATGTAAAAAGTCATAGTCTAACACTTATTACCACACTAAGAGACCTCAGGCACTTTAATCCTCACATAAGGAGTTGCAGCAGTGCCCAGCAAAAGCCTGGGAAGGCAAATACAAACTTCAACCAGCTGGCAGCAACTCAAGACATCATGACCTGTGCTTTATAAGTTATTGCTGAAGAGCTCCCAGATGAGCTCCATTAATAAAGCTGCAGCCTAACTCAACCACATCCTTCACATCTCCCTTGTGTCTGGGAGGATCAGTGCAAACCAAGGCAGCCCAAGTGGGAATCATTAAATGCCTCTGTGAGCCACACCAGATCAACAATTAGACACACAATGAACCAATCAGGACAACAAACCAGCCTTATGGTTATGATCCCATCAGCTTAGCTTTCCTCAAGTGTACTTCCAGTTAATTATAAAACATTTCTACACAAACAGTGGCATCTCTAAGTGTCTACTTTAAACACCATTAACAATGCAAATAGTCTAATTTCTATAAGTAAACAACACAGCCTTTCTCTTGACAGCAATGTCTTACCCCACTGAAACTTTCTGTGCTATTCTGCAAGTACATAATTATATTGGTATAGTTGCAATCCCTGAAGGAAGGGAATGGGAAATATGTGTGAACATACTAACCAGGACAATAGGGTTCCCCAAAAACCAGTGATGAATGCATTTCAATGAATATCAAAAAGAGACAATACCTCAATGATTTTCAGGGACCCATTCAACAATCTACCTAAAGTTTTTAAATGCTAAAATGAGAAACACACATGCTGCAGTTCTGCATTCATGGAGCTCACACCTTTTTGCAAAGATCAGTGCTGCCACTTTCTGGGTGAGTGCATTTACCCGTTTTCCAGATGGGTGAAAAGGCTCTGCTACATTTGCTGGGCTGGATGCGGTTCATATTTGCTCATTTTTCCATCTCTCACAAAATATCCGGAGTTATCAGTATGAACAAGATAAGTCTAAATAAAGGGTTAGAAGAACAGAGATAGAATCCAGAGGTGTCTTGCTCACAAGTAAAACAAAGAGGTGTGAGGAAGTGTCAGCTCCAAATACTGCATCACTGCCCAGGGCAATTCTAGAGCATATCTGGGGAAGCCAAGATATAAACAACAGGTTTTTGTTGTAAAAGCAACATTTAAATAGGTGTGCTCTGAAGGAAGAGAAACAGCAGGCTGGAAATGAAGGCTGACCAAAATTAATGGAAAACTTGCTCAAGACTGACACTTCAGGGTCATTGTTCAAGAAGGCCTCACACACAGGGAAACAAACACAGTCCCAAAGCTGCTCCCAGGTCAGCAGGATTTGGGCTGAACACTTTAGCAAAGGCAGCCTCTGAAGCTCACTGTAGTTACATGTTCTCAGCTCCTAATCCAAAAGGAAGGCCTTTAAAAATTGGCATGGCAAATGATGGGAGTCTGCATTTTTTTAATCATATTTTTTTTCTTCCTCTGGCAGACTGGGAATTGCTGTTCAGTAGTTTTAGGCATTAAGTAATTTTCAGGTGCACAGGACATTTTAATACGGCCGACACTGTTTTATACAGTGGATTGATTTTGCCCTTTTTTGGCTATTAATTGATTTATTTTTTCCAGTTGAGGATATGAACTTATCATTGATTTCTACTAAGTCAAACAGCTGAATGATGATACATCTACTGCAACTTGATAAAATGCCATCAGGGAAGAAAGTTTCCATTTTACCTGTTTTCCAGGTGAAATGGCTCCACAGCTGCAGCCTCAGTTCTACAAGAAACAACAGCCCTGGATTGTGGCCACTGAGGAACGTGATCAGTGCAGCCAAGGGAGGTGCTTGGAAACACAATTCATCACCAGTGCCAGTGACTCAGAATGTTACAGCACTCTCATCTTTTTATTTCAAACCATTGTGCATAAGGTAGTGTGAATAAAGATCTTTCAAACCAGATCTTTCAAATCAGATCCTCTTCTCTATCACTTAGGGCATCCAGCAGAGATGCCAGACCAGCTTTCCATCAGTCCTTTTAGAACAAGATTTCCTCTCCATCAAACAACATTGCATGAGGGTTTATATGCCCTGACCAAGGTTTTCCATGTTCACACAACCAGATGAAAGATGCTAGTGCCTGCTTCTCCTCACTGTATCTCATCATGCCCAAACATCACAGCTGGATCTTTGTGGAAATTAAAAAATAGTTGCTAGAGATGCCTTTATTTATTTTTCCCCAAGGGCACTGTATTACAGAGAAAAAAATCTGTCCAAATCTCATTATTATACAATAGTTATATGCTGCATGTTTGCTATCATATTTATAAAACTCACTGAAATTAGCAGATCAGTCTACCAGTGCTTCTCAGAGGGTATAAACTTGTTTTCAGCTACTGGATGACATTTCAGCAATATCTTTTAATTAACTGTTTGGAAATTTCAAGCACCCAATATTGGGCATGTCAGTTCTGGAAGGGAGATACTGACCTGCTCAGCTATCATTGTAAGGATGCTGTAGCTCCAGGAAGGGCAATTAGATGTTTATATCAAAACACTTGCAAGTGTTCCATGAAAAGCCAGAGGACTGGCTGGGATCCACTGGAAATCTGCCCTTGGAGCACTAAGTGCAAGAGAAGCCTCACGCCAGCAGAGCAGGGAGATGTTCTCTTGCTTTAACTGCTCTTGACAGGAGCAGGACCTGGGACTGAATTTTACCTAGCAAAAGGAAAACTCCAATTTCCAATTTCATTTAGCCTTGGGAGAATCTCCAAATTTGGAGTGAGCAGTTCTGAGTACCAGTCTTGCTGATTTCTTTTATGAAAAGAGAAGATGGTGAAAGTTTGCACATGAAGGATGGTTAAGAGGAGGAATCCTCAGCTAATAATGGCCATTCTTTCAATATTTTATTTTCACTGATGCACTGGGCAGAGCAATTATTGAACCCAGGGTCACAGAATGAACTGCTAATGTGCTGCTGAAGGCTGCAGCTCTTACTCACTTTATGAGTCATGAAACTAGCACCGTTGAGTAGCACTTCAGTAACTTGGAAGAGAGTTGGGAGTCAAAGCTTCTTTGTGTAAGAAGAGCAGAAAGATCTGCAAGATCCATAATTTTGCCAATCTGCAACATTCTCGCAGCCTGTTAGAGCACAGGTGGAGCACAAGTTAATATTACAATTTATTAAAGCACTCCCTGGGTTAGTTTGCAAGGAGTCTTTCATCAGATCTACTTTCACTGAGTCTGACATGTGCTACATGACATGGAGTGAGAAAAAAATCATTTTAGATATTCAGCAACAATACAGATCCTGAGTTGCAAAATAATTTTAGCCCTAACAGAGACCATCTAAGTGAGGAATTGCCACGTCAATACTACACTGCATTTTTAATCTATACTTCAATCAGGAAGTCTAAAGAACTGTAAATATTTGCTTTTGTAACAGGTAATATGATTTTTTTTGTATATCAGAGGCTCAGAAGCAAATCTGATTTAACAGGAGTTTCACCTGCTAATGGTTCCTTATAGCATTCCTACTCTAACAACTCTCATCTTCTGAAATACATCCATTTCTTTTGCACTATAATGTTTCCAACTGCTCTGCATATTTGTATTACAGCCCAACTGCACTTACCTGTCTTAACCCATAAGTCTGACTGTTCTGACTTCCAACAGCCTGAGGAAGGAAAGGAAAAGGCAGCAGCAACACAGTTCTCCTCTTCTGAGTCTTGAGACCCCATTTTGTGGCTCCATCCATCATAAGATCAGAGTTTCCATCCATTGATGCAGCCAAAAGAAGTAGTAAGGGAGAGAGGATGAAAAGAAAGGGTTCCTCAGCAATGCCACTCAACTCAGAGCAGTAAAATAAAATAAACAGCCAAACCACTTGCAATAGCAACAGGCAGGGAGAAATCACTAAAAATTTCTTGGAGCTTTATCAAGAGCAAGCCCATTTTGTAGATTAATGTAAAATGAGAATCTAAATAATGCTTAGAATTTCAATAAGCCTTTTAATTTACTGCTTTGAATCTAATGCATTTAATAGAAAGTAGGTGTCTTCAAGGCAAGGTCTTTGGTATTTGCATTTAGGACATTGTCCCCTTCCTTCTTCATACACAGAGGAATAATAAGATTAAAGTGTAATGTGCCATTACCCATTTTTCACAAGGAAAAATTCAGCTAAATGGAGCAGCATTGACAAAGCAACTAAGCTTAGCAAATGAAAGCTCTCCTACATCACAGTGTCTAAGGCTAACTGGTAAATAAACATATACATTGCTAACAAGATGTTTTCCTTGCTTCCTACACAGTTTTGAGAAATTTCATTTGAGTCTCATTTTTGGTGGCTATGTATCAGATTTGTGAATCATTAGCAGGAAAGTGTTGATAATGGGGACAAAATGGAGAGGAAGAAAATCTGTCTCTGTAACGCATCTTCAGTCTCTATAAATCTGTCTCTATAAAGCATCGCCAATACCCTGCTTCTCTTCAAAAGGTACTCGGGTATGAAAGTCACAAATGTGCAGCAAACACCAGGGTAAGCAATGTGCTGAAGGAATGCTTGGGCCACCCTGCCCAGCAGTGTAGCCCTGGTTCCATGCCTGAGGTGTTTTGGTTTTCTAAAATGCTTTTCCCAGGGAATTTTCTGTAAACAGGAGAAGTGTTTTTGTAACTGTAACTACGTTATTCACTCCTTTTCCTAGGAGGGACTTCTTCTTGATGTCCCTCTGGTCTGACCAATGCGATTGAAGAGGTTTGCCTTGGTGTCACCAATCAAATTGGTCTGTGTGAAATAGTATAAAAGGGAGACACACCCCAAAAATAAAGGAGTGATTTCAGCCTTCTGAAGCTCAGAGTCTGTGTCGTTGTGGTGTCAAGCAGTGTCACAGCAGGGTCATTTACAACCTGAGGGGCTGAGAATGCTGCAATTGCAGCCTGGGCAGCGACTGCCCTAAACTCAGAGCTGAGTTAAAGACTTCTCACTCACACCAAAGGCTGACCTTGGAAGTGAATTTTGACAATGCACAACTGCACCAACACGAATTTCTGCACCACACTGAAACACTGAGCTGAGCAGCTGAGTTGCCTATGCCCTTCTGAGTCACTCCTGCCAGGTATTCAGTCAGTGGTTAGTTAATAAAGGGTGTCTCCCAAGTATAGTCAGAAAAGAAAGGAAAAGGAATCTTTGCAAGTAAAGTATGCAGCCTCAATATGAATAAAGAACCAGTATTTTACAGAATATCAGTGGAAGAAATCCATAAAATTGCATGAGATCAGAGATCAAAAACCACGGTCATTAAACTAGAAAGATACAGAACTCAATTTGGAAAAATAAAACATTGGCAACCTCGGGGGCAGGAGAGAGAATTGAGCTGTGAATGTTTAAAACTCAGCATATTAAATGACTATGAGACAAAAATTTAATCTGAGTGTTCAGCAAATAGGGACAATACAAATTAGTGTTGCTGTTTCAAATACTAATGTTGCCCCATCTATCAAAACATTACCAGTTCTAAAGCTTTGTTACAACATTTTATTACTTTTAAGCAAAGAGACTAATAAAAATAGCACAAGAACTCCTGAACCCATAAAAAAGCCCAGCTAATTAACTGCAGAACTAGAAGTACAGAGATACCCACAGTCTATTGATGGACAAGCATAGCTTTAGGCCTGAATTGTAAGTCCCAAATCCTCTTAGATAAATTCCTCTACAAGCTAGGGAGCTCTGTGGCATAATGCAAACACCAAATCCAGAGTTCTGATAAAATGCCACATAAAAGTTAAGACTGGTTTCTGACGTGTATCAAGATATGTATTCCAGTTTTAAAACACAGCTTAGCCTAATTTTTCTCCTGTCATCTCATTTTTTTCCCCCTGTGACACACCACTATTTTCAGAAGAGTTTGTTCATTTACATGAGCACATATGCAGCACATTTTGTATATTTTCTTCAATCTGTTTCCTGGGGATTCAAGTCCAAATCTGGGATTTTGAGATGTGCCTTTAGGGCATTGCTCTACTGACTGACCACTGAGGTATCCTGTCAGAATTCTGAAAAGTGGCACTTTGTGCCCTTCAAAATTTGCAAACGTTATTCAAAGTCAAAAGGGCACTAAGGGAGGGGGAAAGAGGATCTGAACTCATGAAAACAGAGAAATGAGGCTCTGCTTAAGGCAGGAAGTATTTTGTTAAGTTAATATGGTGGGCTCTTAAGGAACAAGGAGGATTCTTGAGGATTACTTTGCTTTGGAGAAATTTCTAATCTTTCTGTTGCCTGTTCTGTGCTTAGGGGACTGTTTGCTTGAAATGCCTGTTCCATCCTCTACTCCCAGTGATACTTTTATTTCTATTTAAAAGAAAACTGTGCTAAAATGTCCAAATTAAAATGTGCAAGTCCACGTAAGCGTGGCAGACACACAGGATCTCCCTGTGAAAGGAGAGGAGAATGCCAAGACAGGATCTCTCACCAAGCAGCAGGAGCTGCTCTGGAATCCACTGGGAGCTCCACATCCTTTGTGGCTCCAGTAAAAGCAGACAGCAAACAGACAGGCACATTATCACTCCTCAGAACTATTTACCCATCACTACACTTCACAGAGAAGCAAGTGACCTTCTCTTGTCCCAAGGGCTTTATCAGCTCTGATAAATAGTTCAGTTAAAAAACAGGGAAGCTGTTAAGGAGGTGATGATTTATTGATTACATCTTCTGAAATATATTATTAATTTCTTTCCCCTATTGATGCAACCAACAGTCAAAACCAAAATCTTGTGTTTTATTGTCTCTTCCAGTTCCTGTAATAAACACAGAGTTTTCTTCTTCAGAGTTCATAATTGAATCTGGTGTCTATATAACAAATATAAGAAACTATAAAATTCCCCTCCCACAGGCAAATCCAACAGGCATTCACCTCCACAGTTTGGAAATAAAATTCCAACATACATGAGAATGAGCTCTTACACTGAGAATCTGTAAAATGTATTTTGCAGTGTTTTCACCTTTTTGTTCAGAAAACACACACTGTCTGCTCAGAAGATTGCCCACAGCTCTCTGACACTAAGCCAAGATGTTCTTTAGGAGGGCAGGCAGTTATCAGCAATCACAGGAGTGGTCCGGTCCTGCTAGGGATATTTGTTACAAATTAAAAGACTATGAATTCCAAATTTTCCTACTTTCACACAGTGCAACATCATTTGCTAGTTATGACTTGGCTGAAAAAATAACCAGAGGTCACTCAAGATAGGAATTGCAGTAAGAAACATCTCAAATGCAATTCTATACTGCTGTGTGAGTTTTGTGGCCACAAACAGAAACTATCTATAGCTAAAAAGGAAAAAAAAGCTTTAGTCATGGAAATGCAGACCTGTACTACTGTGTACACTCCCACCACCACTGACAGGGGATCACTACAGGAAACTTCTGCACCTATGGGATAACAAAGTGCCCACAGAAGATCAGATGAAAAGCAAAATTAATGCTTCAACCACTCATCCAAGGGCCAAAATAATCCAAGTACATACACTTGGCCACTGCTGCAGAGAGAGCATTGAGGTTTTCAAATCTCTTCTAGAACCATGTTTCCTCGAAGATCTGCCACGAGGTATAGATTCTCTTCCTTATAAATACCATGATGCCTTCCACATCTTCCCTGTAAATTCAACAAGATGTCACAGGTCAAAACCACTGCTGAGGGCAACAAGGCTCAGGCACTGATTAATAAGAAAGCAAACTTTAAGAAAAAGTAAACAACAGAATGATTAATTGTTATTTTCAAAGCTGGAAGGCTAGGTTTGGTTGGGTTATTTTAATTGCCTTATTATACAATAGCTCATCCTAGAACACAGAACTCCTGGTATCGTGGTAGGCAATGTCATATTTACTAGAGAGTACAGAGAGTTCAGGGATGTGGAAAACCTCACAGACAATAATAAGCCCAGATAGATTTCTTGCACTTCGTCATTTGTGAAGCTGGGACCAAACTTCTTCCTGTAATTTACACAGCTGAATATTAACCTACTAAAGCAAACAATCCCCCTCCAAAAGCTCATTTACTTTTTCAACTTAACTTTAGTGATCTTCTGAGCTCCCCATGGTTCCCACTTCTGAGCAGCCCAGGCAGTAACAAACACGGAGCTGTCCCATCCTGCAGAAGGCACAGAACAGCCTCCAGCTCTGGCTGTTATCCCTCCCTGTTCCCTGCACTGGAGAGAAAAAACACAACCCAAAATTTCAGCCTCTCTCGGGTAGCAGAGACTATACTGACATTTAATCTGTCCTGGGATGTTGTTCACTTTCCTAAAAGGAATGGACTTAGGGGAAACAGCCTCTACCCCACAGCAGACTGGAAAGGTTGGGTATTCTGCCCCTGTATCACAATGTTTTGTGGTAAAAAATATGAATGTTCAATGGACAGAACAATTCATGCTGAAACATGCACAATATCAAGCCAAGGGGGAAGGAACAGTTAAGTTTGTTTCTGCTGCAGCAGAGATTTAAAGTGGGCTAATACAGATGTCACCACCTGCTCTGACAAAGACATTTGTATCTCCAAAGAACTGAAACAACACAGTGTAATGAAGATGAAGCACCAGGTTACCTCCTAGGTAAGAAGAGAAAAGGGGAAAAAAAGGTTTTGGGAGAAGTCAGTGCCTTCTAGCAGGAAAAGACCCCTCTGTAACAGATGCAGACACTAAAATCATGTTTATATCCAAACTGTGAGGGATTCTGCAACAAACATTACTTAGTAATTGTCTTATCTTTCCTTGCACATAATGGATTGCTTTCAGTAGTAGTTATTTTTTATCCTGAGATGCCTTTTTGCCACATCAACTGTGTGACAGCTAATTATTTTACCTACTTTTCATCTATATTTCCAGCCTCTCACTTCAGCTGCTGTTTTGTTTTCAAGTTTTATTATGAATCTTGCCATAATTGGGACTTTCAACCAAGCATTAACAATGAAATAGCGGCATAGCATTCCCAACTTTCATTTAAAATCACCACCTTGTTGACTGCAAAGACTGAAATGTGTTAACCAAATGAATTCAACAGCTTCAAAGAACAAAAAAGTATTACTGCACTTTCACTGGATTTCTAAGCTCTTGACCTGAGTTAATGGAAAATAATTATGTCAGTTCACTGAGTACTGAATATATATATATGAATGAACATATATACTGAATATATATGAAATAATACCAAATGCTGAAAAATACTCCAAGTACAGAAAGCACTATTTTTTTTTCTCCCCTGTGAAGTTAACTGCTTCATTTCACAGATGCTGCTTCTCACGTGGAACTAGGAGCCCTGCAGCACAGGAAAGCAGCACAGACCCTTCCCATGTGCACAAGCACATCATCACCAGAGCCCAGGGCTGGTCCCAGCAGAAGTATGGGATCCCATGATGGGATGAGCAGATCATTCTGTGATCAGCCTGTGGTGCAAGGAAGGCAATTCCCTAAGGAATGGTCAGAGGTGAGAGCAGCTGGGCTGGGAGCTCACCTGTCTGGCTGGAAGTGCCTTCCCATCCCCTGGCAGCTGCTGCAGGTCCACTGACACCAGCATCCCCTCACCTGCACAGGGGCTTTGCCCAGCAGAACCAGGCGGAGCATCACCAAAGCACTGTCCCTTCCCCCATCCTGAACCAGCCTCCATTCCTGCACTTTCTGCTCTGCCAGACCACCAAGAGAGACTCTGAGCAGCTTCTCAGGGGTTAGAGACTCTCCTACACACAGCTCTCAGTAAAACAGAACCCAAGGCTGGCCTGCCAATTCTACTCTTAGACAAATGTAGGGTGCTACTGTTAACAATAAATTACCCTGCACAGAGGGAGAGGCCAGAGCACAAACATTGGAAGCACGAGGTCTTCTGTAAGCCCCAGTTCTAGCATAATCTAATCTCACAATCATGAATTTGGCTCTGTTTACAGCAAATTTTAGGGGTTTTTAGGTTTAATTAGAACACCACCTGCCTGAAGTTTTCCTGATGACTCAAGAGCCTAGAAGCAGGTTGAAACATATGGTACTACAGCAGTGTTAGAATAATAAAGCAGGTAGACTTCCACAGAAGTCTATGGAATAATTTACATGATCTTTTTGCTACTAGAACATTTAAAGAATGATTATCCTTCATGAAATCCATGGAGCTTCTGGTAAAGGAGCAGCATCAAGACCCCAACCTGGCAGATGCCTGTACTGTAAAATTACTCAGGAGGATCTCTATAAAGAGCAGACTGGTAGCAAATGAGCAGCAGTAATATTAAAATATCTCCTCTTAAAAAAAAAAAAAAGGAAAAAAAGGAAAATGTAGCTGCACTGTTCAGGTAGGAAGTGCCATAATTAAATATAGAATCCACTAAATACAAATTGAACATGTTACTTCTATATGTACATACAATGTACATTGTATGAATGGACAAAGAAGTCAATCATTCATCTAGATATGTATTTTTCAGATCTATGACAAGGAATTTATAAGCATAAAGAAAAATGTAGTTTGCAAACTGATTAGGTCAAATGAAAATGTTTACATAATTTTACAAAAGGGAGACTATATCATATTAAAACATTAATGCCCACATGTTCTTTATATATGCAGCCAGTGCCTTGGCAATAATTCAGTGATACAAGATTTCTGTATCCCATGAATTGCTTTGTAATGTTCTACATGAAAGAATAACATGTCTAATTTTACTCTGAAGACAAATGATTTGTCATGCAGAAACGTTCATTAGATTTAACCATTACTAAAAAACAGAGTAATAAATCATGATTTTGCATCAAATGAAGAAGCAGCACCTTTCCTAGCTTGGTTGTTCAGTCATAATCATGATAAATGAACATCCTGGGACAGGTGAATTTTAACAAGCATTCAATACCTTTAGATTAATTAGATTTTTGTTTTCTAGTTTCTGTTCTCCCTTTATGAATGAGAGACTGGAGTTGGAAGCAGCATTGAACAAACAAGTGTTCATTGTTGCATTAAAAAGCTGTTTGCTGTCACAAGGAGTCCTTCAGTAGTTTCTCTAGTTCTGTCATTCCAGCCTTCCTTACAGGAAAAGAGAACATGCTGAAAGAAACTCACATTTCAATGTAGCATTTCAAGCATAAGTAGCAAAATATCCTGAAATATACATATGGATGTTTTCACTCTGAAAAAACTAAATTCTGGTGTAATGTGAACATACAGGCTAATAAACATTTTTTTTCCTATTCAATAGTGTACAGTCTCCTGGTACTTGCTGCATCATTAAATCTTTGTGGGATGGGAAAAAAACAGGAACAGTAGGCAAAAGAAACCTATGGGTGAAATATCTTAAAATTTAGTCCAATTTCTTCCAGTGACGCTACTTCCAGGACAGCAGGTCAATAAATCCCCAACCAGCCAGTGAGTGAGCAAGTCCATCCTTGCATATTTGGCTACCCAGAGGTTTTTCCAGGAGCTGAGGACTGGAAGTCAGCAGGTGTGACTAAAGTATGATGACATGAAGAAACTATGATTGGGCATTTAATTTAAATGTGGTAATAAGTAACCAGTGTTATCTCCCAAATGAGGTGCTCATAAGAGTGCAAGGGGAAGGAATAAAAGTATAACCAAAACTAACAAAAAAAGCCTCACTGAGCTATCTTTAAAAAGTTACGCCTGCCCAGCCTGGTTATAATGTGGAAGGGGCCCAGCATCGATATGGGAATTGAATTATTTGTTCAGTTTGAGCTTTGCTGAGGAAAATGGAATCTAACATTCTATCTACCAAGAGATCTGTCAGGGTAGGACGAGCTGAGTCAAACTGCTGCCTTTGCTGACAAAATGTTCTGTGCACTGGTAGCAAGCAGGAAAAAAACTAATATCATGCCAACAAATGTTCTGATTTGAAATCACCAGTCACAGGGAAAACTATCTTGGAATACTAATTATCCAAGAGAATGGTAGAGATTGTCCTATTCCATACTATAGTGTATGTTCAGTGCTATATCCTGAACAAATGTGAACTGAGATAATTTAGAACTATGCCAAAGGAGCTGACAAGAAAAATCCCTCAGGCACTATTGAAGAACGTGGTCAGCAGAGTCAGAAAATGTCCTGAACAGAAATGAAATGGAAGAGAAGGAGAAATAAATAAGTTATTAAAGAACACTGATGAGGAACGTGTTGCTCTGGACCACAAGGAAAAACCCCGTTATGCTTCACTTGTAATGAGAATGTGTTTAATCACTTATACAGGTAAATAATCACCAGCTATTCCAGAACACTGGCTAGAGAAAAACATGCAGGAAGCAGGCCAGATGCTGAAGTTCCTGGAAAGCACTGCAGACCTTTTAGTGCACACACAACATAAATATTAAATGAAGAAAGAAGAGAGCAGGTCAGACACCATTTGCAGAATTTCCTTTTGAAATCAATTTCACACATGGATTTTAAGGATTTTACAAAAAATGCCTAATTACAATGTGAATTCAAAAATAATTAATATGCACAGTGTGCATACAAAAAGGCTGATTGCTGTAGGAAAATTCACCCAAAAAACCTGGCTCTGGAGAACTCCATGATCTGCAGTCACACTGCTGTAGTATTTGGATGTTCCTTTTTCCACACACTCTACATGATCCACATTGGATACCTAAAAATCCAGAATACCAACCCTAACAAAGAAGAAAAGTCCTTGATTGCAGGATCTTAACTCCTTTCTTACAAAGGTAAAATTTTAAGAGTAAATCCCTATGAAATCTGCCCTACTTCTAAACATGTGTTTTGTCTTCAATTATGCTGATTTTATGACATTAACCAGGCTCAGAAATGCCATTTTTGGGATTTCATAATTTCTTAAACTGTTCTATTTTCAGTATCTATACATCACACTGATTTTTTTTAAGATTTGGAATCCCAGAAAACTTGGAAAAAGCAATACTTCTGCCACTCCAACTAACATCTGAGACTTTCAAGTAATACATTTTATGTCATTCTGGAAAAAACCCATCCAGCAGATATGACATTCCTGATGCCAACACTAAACAAGACAAAATGCTGTAACTTGACAAAGACAAATGAAAACAAAAGCATCCCCTCCAAGGCAGCAAAGGAAAAGGCAAAAGTCTCCTGCAATTGACCTTAACAAAGTTACAGTGCTGGTGTATTAAACCAGACAAATCTATCTGAATAGAGTTTCATGGTTCAGAGTTACATGTGCAAAAGTCATGAAAATAAGAGTTATTCCCACAATTGTTTAACATGGTTCAGTGGCTTCCTCACACTGAGGGCATCTTTTCCTCTCCTTCAGCCGTGCTGTATCAGCTGTACCCACACGTGTGTGAGCAATGATAAGCAATTATGGAGACTTTACAGTGAAAACTATTAAATGAGAATTGTGACTGCAGTTCAGCAAAGTAATATTGCTTTGCTAATTAACAGTACAGAAGGCTTAGAGATTTCTTCTGAAGGGAATGCTGAGGAATTAAGCACATGCTGTTGTCATTGTACTATTTAACACTGCTCTTGGTCTTAACCAAGGACACGCAAGTTTATTTTATCTGTGTTAATTACTATAAAGCTAAAAAATCAACCTGAGACACTACAGTTATGCAAGATAGTCTATATTAAAAATAGGACATTTATGCCAGCCTGCATATTTTATGTCCCTTTTCTAACCCCAGTTATCTATAACATACTAGTTTGAGAAAATATCAGGACCAAGGGCATTGCGCTGTTCCTTAATGATCAGAAATGATGAGAAATTGCCTTAATTATGAATTTTTAGGGTACAAGTTTACTAGAGTTCTCCTATATAATAAGGGCTAGAGCTTCTCTCCTCCAATTCCCTTCCATCCATAAATTAAACCATTTCAGCCAATGACTCTTTAAATCCTAACAGCAGCTTGATTGCGACTTTCACTGAAAATACAGGATATTTGCAGGCCAACATGTGGAGTGACAAGAGGACCAAGAATAAACATTTCTACCATAATATCTCCCAAAGAGCCTCTTAATTTTTCACCTATGACTTTTACACTCACACTGACACAGACTTAAAAGAACATGAGTCACAAAAACCTACAGCTTCCAACATCCCAAACTGAACCAAGCTTTTGAGACACCTCAGTACAATAAAGCTAGGAAAAGGCAACAGCAAAACATAAGTAGTCTCATACACTTGCCAGTGAATGTAGCATTGAAGTTGTATATGTATTCACACACAGGAACTGTAGGGATGGGAAAGGCTATTTGCTAATCTCAATTAGGCCAACATGAACCTACAGCACAGATATGTGTGATTTACATCAATGCAAATGCTATCAATAAGTGATAAAATATTTGTTATTGGGATGTTCAGATAATTCCCCAAATTCCAGCTAACAAAAATATATCTATTCATGACATCACAAGAAGTAATAGATGAAAAAAAACCAACCTGAAAGAACTAGACAAAGTTTCCAGAGCCCAAGTCTGCAAGTACAAAAACAAACAAACAGACAAAATAAAAAACGTACCTCACTATTGTATTTAATCTACAGCTTCTGTGGTACACTCAATTAAAGTGGTTATAAATTAGAAAACAAACACCCCAAACCCAATATGTTCATTTCAAAGATCTATATTCTAGTGCCTTGTCTCACACCACTCTCAGAGCTGGCAGCATTTTGAGACCTTTACGCTCAGGTTTGCTTTGGTGTCCCTCCCATCCCTCCAGACACAGAACACTCGTCCCACCCTGGGAGTACTCAGCTCCTTTGGGGAATTCAGTGACACGTGGAGATGTCTTTAAAATCCTGAGTCTGTCAATTACAAGTCAGAAAAATTGATTACTTTGATCACAAAAGTGCATTTGCATGAATGAATTTTTGATTGCAGCAAAAACAGTGAAGTCAGGATCCACGCAGCAGAGCAAAGAAATGGATTTGTCGCCACAGCTTCAATTAATGGTTTCAGCTCCCAGTGGCAAATCAATGTCCCCAACTCTGACTTTCTCGTCAAATGCAGGCAGGCAACACCATCTCTAGCACTTAAATTACAGATCTTGTGAAACCTGGGGAGCAAGACTTAACAGGAACATCTGATTTTACCTCAGAACAACTTATAAATTAGACTCCGCTCTTCTGCTCCATCCTCAAAAGGCTTTGGCTAGAAGGGTAGAATAATTCAGTATTGCTGAATGCAGAAATAAGATCTGGGAAATTATTATCTTAAATCATATTCATGAGGTCCAAAATAAATACATCAGCTTCTGATTAGATTTGGACAAATTTCTACTAAACATTTTCAGTGCAGTAAAATTAGGATACATATGGCCTGAAACAAGGTTTGAATGAAAGAACCCAGTTGCTGCAGAGAGCACTGCCTGCAGAACCTGCAGTGATGGCCAGTTCTTTTAAACAGCTTCTCAAGTCAAAAAGTACCAGAGAACAAGAGGAAATAAGGCACAAACTCACACATCACATTTTATTTCCACATTAGGAACAGAAGAGCAGTGATATAACAAAGGCCAGAGGAAGCTTTAGGGGAAAATATTAAGTAGTAGATGTGGTGTCATATAATGTAATTGAGCAGCTTGTTCCTTGGTAATAGCAGTTGGAGTGAGTCACCCTACTACAGCCCTTTCTGCATAGCAACTCATTTGTGTACTGTAACAAAATGGCCCAGGAACCAGGAAATTGTGAAAGACTGATTTCTCTTTGGCAATAAACTGTAAAAACATCCCAAAACCTCACATAAATTTTGTGGAAAGAGTAGTGGAGCTCAGCACTGAAGCCCAGGTAGTGAACATGCTGAAGGACACACCTCAGAACTCTGGAGCTTCCCAGATGGGGGAATGCACAATTTCCAGTGGTGCAGCTCTCAGTCTAAACACGCTTCCAACACACTTGAAAAAAATTTATCACCACACCAACATGAGAGAAAAGTATCTCAGTTTTCTCACATGTGAATTTAACACAAGCATCTCCTCACTGGATGATGCAAGTCACCAGGGCAAGCTCCTTTAACAAAAAACTGACCACAGTGGGTGTGTGTACTCTACAAGGACACAGTCTGCACAGAGCCCTGCAGGGTGGGTTTGCTGGGTTTGGAAAATCCATGTTTCTTGAGTAATTTTTCATGGTAACTGATCATGCCCAGGCACAACAAATAGAAATCACACAAGTGCCTCAGTGGTGTTTTTGCAGAATGTTTGCTGTGACTTACACCTGTTTCCTCTCCTCTGTTTTCACCCATTATTGTCTATAGTGTCTGCACTCTGTACTGAAAATAATTTCATTTTACTAATTCCTCTCAGTTAAGCCCTGGGCTATTGTCATACTGTGCACTCCCTTTTCTTCTGGGCTGTACTAATTCTCTTCCTTTGATAATTCAGTGGCACCCATAATTGACTGCTTAGGTGGATTTCACTGCTCTCTACATTTCCAATCAAACTCCCCTCTCACAGCACCTCATTTCAAGCCTCTTTAACAGCTCCCCACTCCAAACACTCCAATCTTGACTATAAAGACATAATATAATTCTGAAAAAAATCCTATTTGTGCTACAAATGCTCACAGGGTACAGACAGAACTCCTACAATTCATGGGTGATCTCATTTGGCTTCTCTGTGATAATCAACCCCTTTTTAGTTGTTGAAAACAATGAACTACTGAAGAGTTGAGAAAAGACTGATAACAAGAAGCTGCTTTGGTCCATAACAGTGTCACTATTCAGGCCCTGAGTCTGAAAACTTGACATGACTCCTGCAAAGACCTCAGGACTGGAACATTTATTAAATGTACTTTGAGAATGGTTGTGAATAAAATAAGGAATGTAGTGGAATTGTCTTTTGATCTATGCATATTAAACAAATCAAAGCCATTGAAATATTTGCCTGCATTCTTCAGTGCTTAAATTTAGTTTCTAATGTATTTAAGATTTGAGCACGTGCTTAAGCATTGTGCTAAGTCAGAATTCTAAGGAACTTTTTTTAATTGTATTAGAAATCACCCATTAGTCTGAGGCAGGGTGCACAGTGTTAAGTTTATACAGTTGCAGAAAAAGGTGTTCCTAGTTCCTGATGCAACAAAAAACCTCAGCTGATTAAAAAAACCAAAACAATATATAAAAGTCCAAGAAAATAATATAAAATTTCATAATTATTGTACCATATTAAAGTCTCCTGCAAAAGAGATAAAATTATATATTTGGAGTTTTTGATGAACTTTCCTCCTACACAGCCACCAGTAGTGATTGTTCCAATAACTTGTTTCTCAGTCTCTATTGGAAGCATTTTCTAATTAATGAGAAATAGATTACCATCAGGATGAAAGCTGTCATTTATCTAAAGGTGAAATATGTTAAATATGAAGTGTTCATAAGAGTTGTATGTTCACAGAGTTTACATGATGTGGAGATGCACTTTAAGGAAAGCCTAAACCAAGACTTTACAAAAACTATCTATTCCATCAAATAAAATGTACTAAAGAAATTATTAAACTGCTACATTTGCAAACCTGATTATATATTTCCTAACACAATATGAAAGGCTTGCTTCCCAGCAACCTTCACTCTGGTACATACTCAGACATGTTCTCAGAAAGCAAGAGAATTGCACAAACGGAATGAAGTTGTTGATGACAGAGCAGCATCTGACTGATGCAAAGAAATGCCTCAATAAGGATGTGTGCATCCACACAGGAGCACACACACACCAGCCTCAGGTGGCACCTGAAGATGTGCTGGCTCTTCAATACAAACATGGTTCTGTGCCATCACCAGGAACCATTTTGGGACCAGTATTGATACTGTTAATAAATTAAAGCAAGTCAAGGCCACATGAGGTAATCTAACAGGAGCCTTTTGACCTCAACAAAAAAAAATTTGAAAATGTCTTTGAGTGTGTAGCTTTTTGTGATTCAAAACTGAATTGAGGCTTGTTTTCCTGTTAGTTTTGTCTCCTCTGCCTCTCTCCCTTTCTGGAGTAGGCAGAAGAAGCTGAAATAGCAAAAGCACTTTTACACTGTTTAAAAAAAAAATATATTCAGGCTGGACTTGCAAGGGAAAAAAAAAAAACCACAAAAAAAAAGCAGTAGCCTGACAAACCAGCAAGTGTGGAAAATGCCACTTTGTGAGAACTCCCAAACACATAATGCCATTACCACAAGACACTACGGCCCCCATTCTAAAAGATGTACAACACCTGCTCTATGGCACATAAAATGAATTTCCTGCAATATCCACCACATTTCTCATTGTGAGATCTTATTACAGCTCATGGAATAGTTCTGTTGAACTATTTCAATTTTGTATTATAGTAATCAAAATACAGTAAAAATGAGAGGCTACAGTCTATGGCAGGAACATACAAATAATCTGACAAAAATCTCCATAAATCATCTGCTCCATCTCCTGAGCTATTGAAAATCAAGAATACCCAAGACAACCCCTGACAGATGTTTTCTTAATAGTTCCTTAAGAAAAACTCTCTGAGGATGCCCTACCACACACCCAGGTGCCTGTTTCTACTGCTCTACTCTTTTAACAGTGGAAAAGTTTGGGGTTTTCAGATACTGTGTTTACCTTCTTTCCTACAATTATAGCTGATTACTTCTTGTTCTAGCCTCAGAGAATACAGAAACAAAGAAATCAGAATCCTCTTTGTAGTATCTTTTACAGACTCGATATTTGTTACTGTGGTTTTCTTCAGCCTTTTTTTCCTAGAGCAAAATAATCTAATTTCCTCGACCTTCCCTCAGAGGTTAGATCTGCTGAACTTCTCATTTTTATTTCTTTCCGTTCATATTTCTCTCATTTTTGTATGTCTTTCTTAAAGGGTGAAACTCAGGATCACATCCATGTCCTAGCTGAAGGCTCAAAAATCCCAGGAAAAACAAAGAAATGTCCCTCCCTCATGTTAGATGCAAGATTCCAGTTAAGACATCCCAAACTAAAATTAGCTCCTTTTCCCACGTTTTGTTAACAGCACTGCATTTTGTCCACATATTCAGTTTACAATATGCTGGTTTTGTCCAAATATTCAGTTTACAGATCTGGTTTTGCTGACCAGCTGTCAGCAAATATTCTCTGTTATCTGTGGGTTTCCTTTGTTGCACTTTCCTGCCTGTCTGATGCTCGAGTCCAGTTCTCTGCTTTAAGATCATGTTGAGCTCAGTAGTATAAACAAAATTACTGATGATAGAAGACAATTTAATAGGTTTTGTGATTTGCTTTGGGGAAGGTGATCAAAAAAATATCAGCAGAGACAAGAGCATTTGAAAGTGCTTGGGAAAAAACAAATGGCTGATCAGAGTAGAAAAGACACACAGGGAAAATGCATCAACAGGTCTGTCAGTGGGACACGGGTTAAGATGCAGGAGATATTAAACAAGCTTCTATTTGGTGTAGGATCAGAGGAGAAGAAGGAAAAAACCTCACAGTGTCTCCCAGACTGCTGGAAAGTGAGGAACAAGCGTGGATCTCAACAAAAGGGGCAGGCACAACTGGTGAGGAAACTGCAGATCTGAACCAAGAGAAGGTCTCTAAGCATGACATGAAATGAGATTGTTGTATGCAGAAATCCAGTCACTGGGCACACACAGGTAAAGAAAAAAGGGCTCCAAGGTGAAGGAGTCACAGAAACTGAGCTAACACACACAGACAGCCCAAGAATGCACCCCAGGAATGTACCCCAGCTGTGCAGAGGGTGCATGTGCTGCCCATCACTCACCAGGGAGGGCACTGAGCACAGGGACTCCCCAGACACAGACTGTGGCAATTACAAGTCAAATCCATCCCCACTCACTCTTTGCCTTCATCTTGTTACAGCAAGACTGACAGTAAAAGGCACCTGCACTTAGGTTAATAACTCTTGTACTGAAAAAAGTAGGGACCTCCATATTATTATCTGAGAATCCCTCCAAAGATGACAAACACATGCTTTTGACCTGTAAGGCTTGCTGAGAGACACTCTGCACAACACCAGCTCTCCATAAACAGGCTTTTCATTGCAGCTACACTGCAGGACAACTGGAGAAGAGAATATGGAAACAACCAGGGGCTCTTGAGGGCATTGCAACTGTTATGTAAAAGAAAAACTGTAAATGGATTTCCTTGCTGCAGCACACTTTTAGAGGCAGAGATGTGTACTGAGGTAGAAAACTATTTGTCTCTGCCTGCAAGAGCTCTGTATTATTTTCCTCCTCTATGCCAGGGTGGTGATCCCTTGGATACAGACTTAAAGAAAGCACTTTCTATAGAAACAGACTGCGTGAGCCTAGAAAATTCTTAGTGTGTTGCTCATATTATTGATCTCATAAAGGACAAAGAGAAATTGATTATTGTTATGAAAGACTCTCAAATCTTATTCATCAGAAGTGTGTGCATATATATATATAGGTGCCTCTCTATAGACACATGAATACTCATACACAGTGCATGTAATTTTTAAATTAGTCATACATTTTCTATATTTCAGCTTAATTTCTCAACACATATATCTCATGTTGTGACTACAACTGAAAAGAAAAACACATTCTTTTGCACAAGAATTTACAGCAGTTGGCAAGCAAAAATCCTGTCAAAACCCCTACCATCACTTAAAGTGACATGCAAAGAATTTGCCTCCTTCTTGCAGAATTGGATTGATTTAGTCTGCTAATCATTATATTATATTATAAGCCCTTATTAGGTCTTGGCAATGCCCATGGTCTATCTTTAGCCCAAGCCATTGTGCCAGCTCTTTGTAAAAGCAAACTCTCTAAAAGCTGATCCTGTTACTGTAAATGCACTTCAGTACACAAATAAAATAGAATTTCATCTCACAGAACCACTGTCTCGAGGTCAGATGCCATGCATTCTAACACAGCTTTAACATAGCACAAGAAATAGACAGCACTGTTTAGGTGCAGCCAATTGCCCCGTGCCCTGCCACCCTGCTGGACAAGGCAAGGCAGCAGCACGTGGGGAAGTTGGTGTTTTATGGAAGGTCTCCAAATCACTGCTGCCTCTGAGATACAGGGCTCAGATACTGAGTGTTCAAGGTTTCATTTTCACCCCCAGGAGAGAGAAGGGTGAACACCAACTGTTTTTCATCATCAAGTGCAGGGTAATAACGATACCAGGCACTTTCTCAGACTCTTCTATTCAGAGGAATTTGGTCTAAATTAAATGTTTCTGGTAGCAGGCATGCTCCAGCAGCATACTGAAAAGACAACCTCTGGGTGGGAACCTGAGCCTAAGCATTTCCCCCTCCACAGTGCCTGGCACATAATGTGACTCTTCTATGCCAAATGCTGTCCTACTTAATTATGTTTGGATTTCCAAATGTTTTCTCCACTGCTCCCTCACTGGACACCACTCTGCTCCCCATCTCAGAGGGCTCTGTAGTGTCACTGCATTTCTAGACAGATCTTGTATTCCTTCCAGAATCAGCCACCTCAAAAAGTTACTTACACATTGGGCTACAATAAAACTAAGAGCTATAGAAATGTGAAATACCACTATTCTGTAGGATTAGGAGTTTGGAAGAGAAGTCAAAAAAACCCAAAAACCAACCAGACACATTTGAGTGGCATGTCATAGACTAAATAAACCAAGATTAAGCACAGCACAACAGACACTGAATCTGCATAATCTGCATGTGTCTGTATCTCAGCACAGGATTGCCAAGTTTCTTTTGCTCATTGCACAGAAGAGTCAAATAGTCCCTTAAGAAATAAATTTGATGCAGTAAATTTGGTTATAGTAAAAGGATTAATCAGTGCACCCCCCTGCTGATCATTAAATCCAGTTTATCACAGCAGATACAAATCTATGAATGCTTTTCCAAAGCAAATGTGATTTTTCATAAGAAAAATCCCTACTTTGTGAGGACAGAGTGCATGTTTCTAGATATTACAAAATTCTCAGATCACTTTGATCAAAGCAGGTCAATAATTGATTCTAACCAGCACTCCTTTGACCTGTTAGGTATTCCTCCTGCATCTAACTGAGCCTTGAAGTAAATGCCTTTTTTTTCCTTCATGTGAAAAAACCCTCGCCCCAAGATCACAGCAAATCACTTCCATTCAGATGATGACACAATAGGAAAAAAACCCCCAAACCCAGGCTGTACAAGTGAAAGAAAAGCTCACAACTCCCAAGCAGTGAGGTTTGAGCTGAGTGATGGCAGCAAGCAGGGCTGGGAGTGCACTGGTGATGGAAGTGGGCAGTGAAAAGGGCACTAAGGGGGAGCTGCTGCTCACATAAACCACCTCACTCACCCCACACCAAAGGAGTTCAGCCCCAGCAGAGGGAAGACAAATGCAACTCCTCACATTTCAGCTCAGCAAAAACCACTCCTGGCTTCCTCTTTCCTTCACTGCCTGTCACTTGGCTATGTGATCACCCATGATATTAAAAATCAGAGGAAGGGCTAATTTCACAAAGGCAACTGCTAAATTTAGCTAACTTCTGTTAACATGCCACATGCTCTCAGAGATGAAAAATACGGTGATGGCAGGTGGAAATAACTACAGCAAAGAGTAAATAAACCCAGCAGCAGGCACAGTCCTCCCTCTTGACTTCACCCCCAAAATCTGCATCTACATGGAGGAAAAGAAGGCAAAAATGCACCAATTTTAGCAAAAACTTAACGATTTATAGTTTAAAAAGTGTTGAAAGTGATGAAGCAAAAATTATTAAAAGGCAGCAATTTCATCATTTGTTTTTGCTTCTTTAGCTAAACTTTGGCTGTGGAAGGAGAGTCACTAATTTCTGCACTAATTTGATATATTTTTCTTACTTTCTTAGCCAAGACCAACTCTACATGATAGAACTCGCCTTTAAAAATTAGGGGAGTTAATTTTCAACTTTGATAACTGGTAAGATAAAGGCTAAAAAAATCCGAGATGTTGGTCCTGGCTGAGATACTCCTTCAGCATATCTGATGTGTGAATTCCTCTCTTCACCTCAAGAGTGACTTAACTCCAATGAGGCCATGTCAGGACAGTGTCCAAGTGCATTCAGCACACATGCAAGGAGGAGATGTCCATTCCTCTTTTCTCCCATTTATGCAAGAAGTCACTGTAACTGTACAGGCAAATTATCCTATTAATTAGGACAACAGCCAAGCAAGGGAGGAACACAAACAGCAGCTCATCAGCACTGCACTCAGACACCTTTTCTCTCCCTGTCTCTTTCCTTTAGAGCACCTGTGATGCAGCTCAAGGGGAAGCCAGGGTCCGAGGGGTCCAGCTCATTCCCTCCATAAATCCAGCTGACATTTAGGAGGACAGAATGACAGTTTAAGCCAGTTTTTGTCCCTGTCTAGTGGCTTGCACTCTCCCTGGGGCCCTGGCCCAGGCAGCTCTGACAGAGGACTCTCTGTCTTGCCTGACAGGGTGAGGAGGGGCAACCTCTCTGTTCCAAACACAGAGGAATCCTTGCAGGGCCACACTGGACAACAGCCCTTGCCATCAGCACAAACACATCTGGACTAAGGCTGCAGCCCTGACTTCATGAAAAATGTCATTTTCCCCTCTTGCAAAGAATGTCTGACATACCAGTGAGAGCCAGAAGCACACAGATCAACAAAGGAAAATGTGTGAGGGTTTATGCTCTATATAAATATATAAACAAGAGGTCCTGCTCTACATAAATAACAAGGAGGGATCTATGCAAAAGAAAAAGTGATGAGATGTGCATGAGATAGATGAGAAAAAGGGAGCCAACATCTGGCACTTATCTAATTAGCAACTGGATGTGGCTGCTGTTTCAAAGATCTATAGCTCAAAATCCCTTTTTATTGGTGCAAGAAATGACTGCATGTACATTAGGGGAAGCAGTTATACCATGAAAAATTTTGGAAAAACTGTTACTTTTCTGCTGAAAGCATCTGCACTGTAAGTAAAGGTATCATATATTTGTTTAACTAGCTGGGTAAGAAGGTAATATATAACATCCCTGAGATCATCATGAGAAAATGTAGAATTTCTTGAGCTTCAGATGGCTTTTAGAGCACAAGGGACAGACACTGGGCACCTCTTCATGTAGCACTGCATCCTGCCAGCTGCCACAACTTGGAGGCCCAAGGCAGGGGCCAATCCAGCACACAAACCAGGGGCAGGTGGGAAGGGCTGTCTGCTGCAAGGTTTCTGCTTCTTCACATAAAGCACTCAGGTCAAAATCATTGCTGTCACATCCAGGGAAAGCTTTAAGGGCATTACAAAAGATAAAGTCATTTTAACGTTGTGCTTTGAAGGTTCAAACATGTGGAGGATTGGAGATGTTTGAAGCAGATCAGAACCTATTAATCAAGAGTAGGAAGAGAGTATTTGACCATGCAGATCATGGTGCCAAATCTTATCTGCAGAGTGACATCCAGTCTGGCCCAGCACCAAACCCAACATCATCACTGAAAAGAACTCTCAAGTCCAACAACTTAGGGTAGAAAACTTTGGAATCAGCTGCACTTTAGTGTTTCCCTGTGATGATATCCCTGCAGATTCTGGCACATTGCAGCACACACTGCACGAGCATTAGGCAGAAAGTTTCTGCCTCTGCCAAGGCTCTCAGAGAAAAAGCAAGGTGCTAAACCCAAATGGTGGCATGGGAGTCTATTCTCTTTAATTAGTTAAACAAAAAGCTTGAAAAGCTTCAGGGAAATAAAGACTTCTTTGCTGTTACACTTCAGTGCTACCTCCACTGTTACTGCCCAGAACCCACTGCATCATTCTATTTCAGCAATATCAAAATTATTTCAAAATTCCATAAGAAAATCCCCAAGCCAAAAGCAGAAGAAATCCATCCTTCTGACCACTTCTTTCCCAGACACATCTATGAATTGCCTGGAAAAAAATGGGCTAGCAATTCAATCCAAAAGCTGACAATCCTCATCTAAATGTTGCCAGACTTGGTTGCCCCATCAGGATAAAGAGATGCCGTTGGCTTTTCATTAGAGTGACCAACCACCTGCCCTCCCTAAGCCAAAAGTGCCACCTGATCATTCCACTGTTTTATGCAGCAGTTCTTTTAAGCACAATCAGAGCCATAATCCATAAGCATTATAAAAAAAATCATTTATACAAAAAAAAGTATGCAAAAAATATCAAGTGCAACCTTTAAAGTAATAAGAGGCAACAGAAAGGTGAATCACAAAGCATGTGTGAAGCAGATTTCTTACAAGAATTCTTACACTTAAAAATCCTTGTGTGCCCAGTATGGTTTACAATTACTTACATAAAGATTAACACAGAGCTATACAGAGCGTACACTAAATTGTTTGCTCCAATATTATCTTCAGACATTGAGAGCAATCAAGAAAATACTTTCAAGGTAAATTGGCATTTGACAGGGGAAAAAATTGCTCTTGAACCATTACAAAAAAAGAAAGGCTATTATAATGAAAGAATGGCTTTCAAGCCTTTTAATTATGACAAAGAAAATACTTCATAGCATTTCATATGCTGAAATATTTTGGATTCATGGCAAAGCATGAGAATGGTCATTTTGCCAAGGCAGTTATCTACTGAAATCTGAGACATAATTACAGTCAGTGAAACTCCTAATCTTGAAAGACCTGAGATTTAATTCTCTGCACGCCCAGTCTCTCTCTCTGGATTCCCTCCATGTTACACTTGGCACAATTAACTCCACATGGGGAACAGGTCCACAGACTTGTGTCCCTCTGGGCTGGGATGAGGAAGGATCACTCAGTGCCTCCTACAAGAGACACACACTCAGTGTTCACGTTAACCTCCTGTGTGCAGGGACACGAGGCAATGGCAGAGACAGAAACCCATTTCGGGTGAGTTCCCAGACGCAGGGGGCAGGCAGGGAACGGTGCAGGTGCCTGGCAGCACTGGCAGTCCCAGGCACACCCCAAAAGCTGCCAGTCAGTCTCTATGGGCTCACCAGAGGCAGCAGGACAGGCCAAGACAAGAAAGAGCAACATCCTTTCCATACCTTTGGAACCAAGGCTCTGCAGTGATGACAGAACAAGGCAAAAATGACTGGGTGTAATTGTGCCACTGCCAGCAAGGCAGGCTCACATTCCAGGTAGGCCACACTTTAAAACACAACAAATATAAATGGATTAAAACTTTTTTTTTTTGGAGTAGATTGCTGGCAGCAGGGACTGAACACAAGATCTGAGCTAAATTACCCAGATCTGTTAACTCAAACACTGCAGCACACTCACAGCTCCATGTGGCTGGGCACCAGAGGGAGAAAGAACTACCAGATCTTCATGAGTTACTACCTGTAAACAATAAACTGTGAGAAGCTGGCATCCAATAAATTATCCCCTAAACCCCATGGTTACAAACTAGAAGCCTGAGGCAGTCTGGAATGCAGTCATTCTCCATTCCAGATCAATCCATGAAATCTGGGCTCTGTATCACCCAGAAAGCAAAACACAGCCTTTTCTGGTAACAATAACTCCTTCTCAAATTTCAAACTATAATGGAAAAAAAAAATCTTATTGGGATGATATTTCACCTGGAAAAACATTTCAGCTTTGTCTGGAAGGCATGAAGGAAACAGCTTCTTTGGAACAGCCCTAATTAGAGACTGAATTGAAATCTGGTTTTATCATTTAATGACCCTGGGGAAGGTCTCTGATTTCTGCATCATTTTGAAAAGTGTTTTTATATTGTTTTCAGAGAACCATCCCACACATACTGCACAAACAACTGAGATGACAGGGTGTTCTCATGACAGAGAGTTTGAGATGACAGAGCATCTTGGAGCATACAAGGATATTCCAAACTGTTGCCATATGGTTCTTTCCCAAAAGCAAGGAAAGAAAGCAAGAGCTTCTCCCTAAGACAGATCCTGCTATTAAGTGGGTTACAGTCCCAGCCAAGCACTTCTGCAAGCCTGCTTCAAAATGAACTAAATCATAAGTGAAAGTAATTGGATTGCGTCCATCCAGCTCTAGTGCACATTTAAAAATACTAAAGTTAGAAAGACTGCACGGGGCACTTGGAGTCTCTGAAAGAGGCTTTTCATCAGAGCATCAAGAGAGAATAACAGAATAATAACTATGCCAGTGTTCCTTCCTACACTATTATTATTATTACTATTATTATTAATATTAGTGTCTGAGACTGTGTTCTAGTGGTTTCTATTATTTCTTCTTCTTCTCATAAACACCACAAATTATTACATTTACAAATTTAAAAGTTAATTTTTAAAAGTCATCACATTCTACTCCCTAATTTAAAATACTGTGTAGGTGAGTGGGACTGAAAGTTTGAAGCTTTGCTCTTATTGTAAAAAGTCTACTGGTTTTTTCTCTTTTTTGGGAGTCATAGAGTGCCTGCAATTTGCACTGGATTGATTTGATATTGACAAATGCTGAATTATGAAACCCTATAGGTAAAAAGAGGTTCAAATCAATGTAATTTAGTAGCTACTACAAGTGCCAGTATGAAGATTCTCATTTTGGCAATCATACAGCAAAATAATCAATATTTAATACTATTACTAAAATAATACGGGCAAGTTATATCTTTCAGCCATTTTATTCATTCAAGTAATTCCCATATTTATTTCTGATAGGAGAGAAAAAACCATCTATTTCATTTCAAACACTCCTTTGAAAAAAACTAATTGCAGAAAATATTCTGATATTTTCTCCCAGAAAGAAGGAATTAAGATCTTAGCTACAGTACAGAGTTAACTATTTTGCATCAGAAGAAAAAATGCCTCATTTTTAGGAGTAAGGGTATGATCATTAATCTGCATAAATATGTAGAAGCTATGTTACATATGCCTGCACAGCACTTGTTGTGAGAGGAAAAAAAAACCACAAAACTTTATATTGAAGTGATCTGGGTTATTAATTTTTGAGGGCAACCATCTCACTCTATTAAACCCCAAACTCTCCCCTTTTCTCCCTGTCCCTTCAGTTCATCCAGCACGTGATGTCCTTCATGTAAATCTTAATAGATTTATTGACAGAAATGCTTTGGACTATTGGTGAACTCTGTTATTGGCAGTGGGAGACCATTTATTACCTTGGAGGTGCTTCAGGGGAGCTCCATTGTTTGGTGTGAAAGGAGAGCAAATGGAAAGTGTGGTGTTCATTAAAATGGATCACACAGCCACAAATCAACCTCTCCCTCATTCGTGTGGATACTGATTTTTTCCATTTCTGCTACACTGAGCTTATCACAAGAGAGTGCACCAGCAGCTGCATCTATGATATTCAGATTCCTTACCAGAGCTGATGAAATGTCCCTTTAATTGTGTTTGCTTTTTGCTTCCAAGTGACAAGAATAAAATGTATTGTCTGCACTCACTGCTTCTAACCAGTGAAAGCTGTTCACAAAGAACAATTAATTTCTTCTCCTTTCTTGCCCCAAAAAGATATATTAGTTGTCTTTCTTTTAAAATAAATTTAAATTTAATTTAATAGAAATTTTATATTAGGTTTTATTTACTTTTCCCACTAAAATTCACAAAACCCTAGCTATTGATTTTTTTCTGTTTTGAAATAAAAATGTATAAGCCTTTTTCTTTGGTTTCAAAAAACCATTCCAAGTAGTTCACTTCACTTTGGATGAAGATTTAGTAATTCACTAACTTATTGCTAAGTACTAGATTTGTTTTAGTTCTTGCCTGCATAAATGTTAAGAGAGATCTCAGATTCTATTTCTGAAAAGAAGTCCTGAAGTTTCTAAGTATTTCAGCCCAGGCTGCAGGTTAATGTTGAGTTAGTTCATCAAATCAGCCAACTAAGAGAGTAACAGACCCAACAAAGCAAAAACATTGGATGGTCACAAAGAAGCCTCAGGTCTAGAAATAAAGGAAAAACAGTCTGAGACTAAAAGCTGGGATTTTCCACAGAAGAGAGGCAGATCCTGTGAGAGAGATGTACAAAACTGGTGGTGATCAATGAAGGTTCTGCAGCTCCAGACTGGACATCACACACCCAGCCTGGAATGTCTGCACACCTCTCAGAGATGCAGCCAGGACTGAATTAATGCCTTTCCATCATCTCCTGTCCTGCCACAGGGGCAGCACAGCACAGGGGCAGCACCCCACTCAAAACAGGCTGAGACAAACCATCTGCCCAGCCCTGGCAGGCCACAGCTTGATATTAGCTAATTCTCCCTGCTGAAAACCTTGCCTGAAGAGTTTTCAGTAATGCTACAGAACTCCAGTGGCAGCCTGGGTGTCCAGCCAAGTGAGAAATCCTTAGTACAGTGCTGTCACTCCTGAGAGCCCAAGGTAAACACAGCCCTAAACTCTGGACAAAAAGGCAAGCATCTGAAATTTGGTGTCTGAATTGCCTGGTTGGCTGATTTGCTTAATATTAAGACAAAGCTAAAGGAAACCTTGACATCAGGGCTTTCCAACAAAGGCTGCAAGGTTTCTGATAGCTGGGCTGCCAACCACAGGGACAGGAGCTCCATGAGAGGAGAACTTCAACGCAAACACAGGGGAACCAATAACAGTTTCCATCCCTTGGGCTTCAGGGCTTATTTAAAAAACAAAACCAACACACCCACAAAAACAAACCAACAAAACACAAAAACACAACAGTGTTTGAATCTGCTCAGTTGTTTAAGCCAGAATAAATAAAATGGCAAACCCAAAGGGTGACAAGGAGCAGTGACTCCCTCGTTACTTCATCTCTTGGCTAGACAGACCCAAGATCATCCTCTCTTGCACTATTTCTTGTGATCATTGGGACTGAATTTAACAAACAAGACTTTATATTTGCTAGGCTAGTCAATTAGGACTAGAAACGAGACCATGGCAGACAGAAGGAATAGAAAGGAAAAGCTTTTTCTTTCAGTTTTGACACAGCTGCTAGACCATCTTAAGCTCTGTCATGTAACTTCACTCACCCTCAAATTATGTAAACCCAGAAATACTTCAGTGTTTTTCCACTGCTTCCAGCCACTTTCTGAAATGCTTTTTTGCTGCTGAAAGGCTTTTCATCTCTGAAAAGAGCTGGTGAAAGAGAAGAAATGCAGGTGTCCAGCTAGATATGCATAATAAGCGAGTTAGAGGTAAAATTTGCACCCAGATTCTGCATAGGAACAAGCTCTACATGACTGATCGTGGTGGGAGTAAAGCTTCTACTTTCACGTCAAATCATGGCCTGTATTCAGGAGGTTATTTTCAAATACATTTGTTAGTTTGTCTTTAGTTCAGGTTTGATGAATACTCTTGTAAATAGTCACAGATGGTGCAAACTATCAGTTCCATTTATGCTCCTGCTGTACACTTTAGAAATGGATACAAACCACTACAACAACAAACAAACAAGTCAAAAACCACCAAATCCCTAAAATCCAACCCAACCAAAACAAGCAACAGAAAACCAAACACCCCCAGCCCTTGGTGTTCTTTAAGAAATTAGCCTAAAACAGACACTGACTGTGAGAGGCCAGCTGAGTCCCACCAAGGGAATAAAAGATGACATTGCACTCTGAGGAGGGATGCCAGTAGTTGCTTGTCATAACCTTCTAATCAGTTTAACATCTGCTAAAATGATTCCTGTCCCTGCCACCTGTGTGAGAACACAGCACCCAGCAGCTGCTCAGCAGCAGGGTGACATGAACACCACAACTGGCAGCTGAAAGCAAGTGCTGAGAGCACTTCTCCCCCAAAAGAGAAGTTTGCATCTTGCTCCAGAGCAGGACTCTGCTGAGCTAAGCTGTACCACCCCACCCAGCACAGCTCTAGAGAAGGAGGTCACAGCCCCAGCAATAACTCCTGATCTCAGTTCTCTGTGGACTGACCAAATCCCACCTTTTAAATCATGACACTGAGAGCACCAGAGCTTATCATATTCATATTAATGGCATATTTAGTGCTGCCACCAGCTCTTTCCTACTGAACAAGTGCCTCTAAACTCACCAGCCTTTTTGCCATTTATCTGCCTGAGTCGCAGTGAACAGCAAATTAAAAGTTGCATCATTAAGGCACCAAGATAGCAGAAGCTCCCCCACAGGCACACTGTTACAAAACTGCTGAAAGTAATGCCATGAGAAGAGAAAAGTTTCAGCCTCCCACCTAACCAGGTCAGAAGGAAGAGACCAAAGGAGCAGTCACTGCTCAGTCCCGGGCTGATCTCACTGCTCTCTTGTTGACAAAGCAGAACAAATGGCTGCTGTTCAAAGTAGGACCCTGAGGGAGTGGGTAAATTCCCAATTCTCATACCTGGCAGCTGCTATTTCACCAAAGGGTATATTGCCATCTAGAAAAGGTTAGAATCATTTTCAGAATACTCAGTTCTTGCTCATCTGCAAAAGACAGATTAATACTGAGTGCATGCTATACATATTCAATAAAAGAATATTCCAACATGAATATTTGCATATTTAGGAGGAAGGCTAGAGTAGAAATTTTCACACTTTTCTCCCTTAAAAACACATTTTCCAGAGTCCCCTTTGCTACAAGTTCCTGTGATTCAGAGAAAAGAGCAATCCCTGGCCCTGGCTCTGTGGATGGCCTGGATGTCACAGAGCGTCACAGCACCAAATCCAGACCAAGGTGCCAAGTCAAAATGGACATCCTCCAAACTGGAACTTTGTAAAGGGCTCAGTGCCATCACTGGAAAGAGCCACAATATAAAGTCAGAGGTGCAGGCATCACCTCCTGCACTCAAACAGAGCAGAGGCATCCAACCCCTCAGCAATAGACCGTGAAGAAGCTGGTATTGCATGACATACAGTGAGATACAACAAGGATTAAACTACACACTGCTACTGAAAAGTCTGGGACACTTTTTTAAATTACAAAATGTGACTGTTCATCCAGGAAGTCTTAAGTTTTGCATTTTCAAGTGTCAATTCAGATTTTATGTTCTGTCATAAATCTCAGCCATTTGTTCAGCTACATGGCCTCATGCACAGATTTTAAAACATACTTTTATGCAAGTGTCCAGCACACAGATTCCAGCTAGCCTGAAAGACAGGAGTTAACTAACAACTATAATGAGGTCAGGAAGGTTTTATGATTCTAACAGCTACTCCTCCCTTGATTGAAACTATTAATGGAATTATAAAAAATTAAAATTTAAGCATTCTGATCACCGGTTGCTGCAGTCATCCTAGTGACAGCTTAGTATTCATCTATCATCCTTCACAAGTTACACAAAATTCAGCAGGTAACAGCAGATAGAGATCTAGAAATCTCAGAAAGTAAAGTGTTTTAACAGCTTCAAGCTATTTCTACATTGCCAGGCTGTATGAAGGCATTGCTGATAAAAAGAATCAGTCTTTCAGCTAATATGAAGTTATAAAACTGAATTGAATATAAAAATGAAAGTCTTAGTATCTGTCAGTTAAGTATTAGGCTGAGTTAGTCTCAGAAGAAGATTAAAGTTTAATGGACTGTTTTGATCATGCAGATGTAATGTGAGCCCAATTCATGCTTGCTTTGCTATAGGATTTTTTACATTATTTTTTAAGCCTATCCTGGGGATTTGTTGTCCTGATATGAATTGTTCATGGAGGAAGCCATGTTCCAGGTCTCAGCTGTAAGGCTGCCTGGGTCTGACAGAATCTAGGAAAAATGTTACACATTTCTGAACACAATTAATGGCACTTGAGAAGCTTGTTCACAGGCTGACAAAGAAATAATCAAGATTGAGCCTTTTTTCCAAATCAGAAGAAAGCAAGTTTTTAAATCAATGGCAGCCAAGAAAGTGATGACTAATCCTCCTCAGTCTTAGTTCAGATGTAATTATTTTGTAGTACAACTATTTGATGTATGTAAAATACTGTAAAGAATTACATAACTGATTAAATATTTCTGTGACATCTCTCATCACAAACTGATAGAATATCAGCAAGTAAATAGCAATGCGAGAAAATGAGGAGATAGCAGAGAATAAAAATGGTTTCTTTGCCTCAGTGTTGATCACAGAAGTCTCGTCAGTGGATTTTCTTCATTCAATAAAAGCACATTTAGTTTACATTATACCTGCAGAGCCACTATATATCTATATCTATATATATCTATATCTATGTATCTATACTGGTAACTGTGGTGCATCTGCTGATCAAACTGGTTGATTATCCTCGGTTAACTTCATGTAAAAGAGTTGATGAAGACATTTAGAGAGGGAGCTCACCCCCAGACTGACTCCCAACTATGCAAAGCTAGGGATGTATTCTGCTTCTCCATCTGTGCTTGATCCTTTGTCACCCCATTTCCAGCACATTCATTATCTATGTGAGTTGGCTGTTATCATTACAGCCATGCTTTCAATTTACTCAAGACAAACTTCCAGAGAAACAAATGTGTGAGTGAGATAAAACTGCTTGGTGCAGTGTATGGGAAAGTAGGTAGCCAGAAGATTAATTACAGGTTTTTAAAATAGACTAGGAAAAGGAAGAACAAAATACAGGAATAAGTTTTCAACGATCTGGTGAAGAAAACACTGTTACAGAACCTCTGTGTGTTCCATATTCATCAGTTATCTGGGAAGTGGTGCAAACATCAAGATGCCAATGGCAGATAAACATAAACATAAGTCCTTCTTAAACACTAATAAGCATACAAGCCCTCAAGAGGAAGACAGGAAAATGAATAGTGAAAGCAACCACTTGGTGAAAACCCATGTTGACAAACTCGAATCATGCGCAGAAAAACAGCGAGTGCAGACCCAATTCGGATAATTTCTTACAACTTGGAATCATTCTGAAAAGTGCTGCAGTGTGACCAACACAAAAAGCAAAATAAGGCTGGCAAATACTTCTCACTTCTGAAAACTCCACTGACTGGAGATTTTACAGCAGATTTTGTGTCAAACAAAACAAATTGTTGTCCCGCGAGGGTTTTAAGATACCAGAGTGCTGTGTGTGCCCCTTGACACTGTATCAGCAGCAGACTGATGTGAAGGGTGGTCCTGAACACTGGGTTTCTAAAAGTATGCACAGATAGGTTTTTACAGAATCAGAACCCTGGAGGTGACAGGAGAAACAGATCAACCTACACCCAGCCAGAGGGATTTTGGCAATACTTGTTCCCTGCAGAACATGCCAAATGTGGCAATCTTAATACCATTTGAGACTATTCTACCAGTAAAATTAGGGGTTTTCTTCAACTGGAGTTAACAAAAGTTCATGGAAAAGTATCCTGAAAGAAAAAGACATTTCAAGATTAATAAGGCAGCTAAGCACCTTTAAAAGACTCCTGAATATATTAATGAGAGGTCCTGAAATGCAATACCACTGTTTTTATTTCCATGAAACAGAGCATTAGAGCAAAGAGTGATACTCACAAAAGATCTTTTATAGGTGGGATAGGCCTACCATATAATTTATACACCACAGGCATTTTTTAGAGTAATTCCAAGTTTATGGACCTTTACAATGTCTTTACACATAAAAATTATATACAAGCCATCTTCACAGTTATAAACAAGGCATTTATGGCAAAACCAGCAAACTTTCTTGGAAGGGTTACTCTATTTCAACATATTAAATATAGTGATAAGGTTATCTAATTTGTTGTCTTTCTTTTCAAACACAGCTGCTTTGGCTGAGCCTTAGACAAACAAGTATATTTCTGAAGCAGGTAATTTTTAAAAGGGTCAAATATCAATGATATATTAAAAATTCATTCCATTTTTCAAGAGGAAGAAAAAACAGCTAAGTGGCTTGTTCATCATCAGCACAGGGGAAAAAATAGGTAAAGATGCAAGAAAAGAGAATAGCAAAAAATCCTTCTTCATTTAATGATACAGTCTCCTAGTTTATGTATTATTTTCCTATTATTAACCTCAAATCTGGATGTACAGGGGCAGAATCCAATGCCCACCTTTAGCAAGTCACACAAAATGTTAACCTGCTCCTTTCCAGAGCCCTGCAGCTGCTGCCTGGGCAGCAGCAGTGTCTCAGTGCCAGGCTGCTGTGGCCACCTGGGGTCTTTGCTGCAGTCACTGCCCCTCCCAAACTCAGTTATTGCAGCACAACTCTGCCAAAAGAGATCAACACCATGGGGACCTCAGTGTACCATCAAAACTCAATGAAGAAATCAATCTCATGGAAATACAACCTGATTAAATGGTAATGATTAATGATAATGAAGAACTTGCTTATTCATCCAAAAGCTCATGTATTTGAGTTGAACTTTGTAAATGACTAAGATCTCACAAAAGACCTTGGAAAAAACTGGATTTTTAAGGCACTGGACAACAAGACACATTATGAACTAGTTCAGACATGGCAAACTTCATCAGAGAAAACACAGTTGTTATCCAATTCTGGCATGCTGCTCTTACCAAGCAGTCTGAAATCACAATAGCTTATCAGTAAATGAGAAGAAAACATCACTGGTAATTTATTGACATTTGAGACAACATGCCTGTTCTTATTAACAGAGTAAAAAATATCACTGACATCTTAATGCCATTAATGATTGCAATTAATGCTTAAAACAGGAGCTCTCTACCAACTCCTACGCAGCTTTTACTGTGGGTGCTGAAAATTCACTATAAACAATTCCAGTTCCAACGAATCTGCCGTAAGAAACCTGGACTCAGCAAGGGACTGTTAACTCTCCTGACACTCAAGGGAGTTTCCTTTTGTACAGAGCAGTACCCAACACACCTCACTGACAACAAAAGTGCTGCAATTCCACAGTGGGACCGTTTGGTCTCTGAAATCCAAGTTGATAAGAGAGCAGTTCTACTACTGCAAATCCCTCCAGGCTGCTTCCAGGGCATCCCACACTACCCAGGACAACTGAAGACAGAAAATCCCACTCTGTTAAATGCAGCCCTTTCCATCCCATGTGTCTGCTGACAATTATTTATTGAGTGCTCCATTAGCAGTCTTCCAGAGCCATGTATGCCACTAAGTAATATCAGAAGTAACAGAAAGGTTCAGGCCCCCACTGATGAAATATAATGCATCATAAAATCTCAGAAGAAAGATTTTGAAGTGGGTACAAAAGTACCACAGAACCCTGTCCCTTCTCAACTACTTGAAGAAAATATCTCATCTCTAGTCACAGAGATGAAAAATATATCCAGCATTGAGCCAAAGCAAATTACACACTGACATATAAGTTAATTTGTAAGTAATCTGGTTTTGCAAAAGATTAAATTGTTTCAAAATTACCAAAATGAGTCACTGTAATGTTCTTAAATAAGATTGTTTTTATTCCCTTCTCCAGACTATCTTTTCAAAAACATCATCGTGTCTTCTAGCCCAGGAAAAGAAACACAAGAGAAAGGAGACTGCAAACGCTTTCCCACCCACCTGTATTAGATCCTGATCTCAGATACAGTAATTAAGCATCTTTAATATTATTACTGTAACTGAAATCTCAGCAAACATGCCAGTGATTTCTATGACAGCATCCCAGGACTGCACACTGGAGTTGGATTCAGCTGTGTAATATTTCCTGCTGTCCTTCACCAATGCCAGTAGAACAGGAACATTCTGTGGGACAAGGATGGAGGGACTTGGCCTCTATTTCTGCCCAGGGTGCACCATACATCACAGTGGTCCTGGATGGATTGTCCATTCCAACAGGAGTATTAAACATATCCCCAGTCTGACATGCCTTGTTCATGCTTCATAGCATGTCAGACTGTCCTTTTATTGACTCTATCATCTCTTGGGGTTTTTTGTGGTTTGGGTTTTTTGGGGGGGCGAAAGTATTTTTGTTTTGTTTTCATAGATTAATTATAGAAGCATGGTGGAACTGCTGATACATCTACACCAAAACAATCTCACATGCTTGGCATTTTAATTTGACCACTGTTCATACCCACAGTTCTGAAAATTTCCAAGGAGAAGCCTGTTTGTAATGCTGGAGTCAAAAAGAATTTCAAATGCATAAAACAACATATGCCCAGATAAGTATGTTATAGAACGAGAAATCAAAGTCAAAGATGATGGTACTGTTTTGACAAGCATACTTAAATAACATTAAATTTTCTTTTTCTTATAAAATGTATCAGGAATATTGTGATTAGCTCAATGGAAATAAGCTCTGACAGAGTTTGGTTAAAAAAGATATGGTTTACACTTTAGGGAAAATTAATTTCTCTATAATATTTTAGCATAGGAATTCTCTGTAAACATGCAAATTCAAATGAGGAAAATTTAATCAATAATAGTAATGCTGCTGTTTTTAATAATTCTTTAACTGTATTCAGACATCTACAGAAGGAGGCGGACACCACAGAACTTTAAAAAAAGATAAAAGCCAAAAATTAAATTATTCTCGTAAAAACTTTTTGCCTTGCAAATCTAAGAAACTTTTTTCCTTGGACAGACTCCAAATGCTGTTCCAGTTGTGCATCACTGAGATTAATAGTGATGTGAAGGCAGTTGTGAATTTTATTATGAGAATGTACTGATGTATTGTCTAGAGGCAGCAATCAAGCACTGGCAAGTATTTCCATGTCCTAATTCCTGCTAACAAGAATTCAGAGAGTTTGAAACTACTACCTGGGTAGAATATAAAGTTTGATATCATGCACTTATTTGACCTGGAAATCAAGAGCACAGGACACAGCCCTAAGTCCTCAGATGCACAACTGGTCTCTCCAATCAGAGTGCAGTGAAGTTATTTCCGTGCACCTTGAAGAGAATCCTGCTGACATTAAAGTTCCTTTGCACAGTTTCACATACTGCTTTGATTTTGAAAACTCATTTTGCTGTCATTTCATCTATTACCCCAAAACTTTTTTGGGGCTTAAGTCCTTTTGCAAAGACCAAGCAGCTGGAAAAAGGATTTCTTATCTAGGCACAGCCACACATAGGCCTGCCATGCCAGATGGCTTTTATAGGGCAGATATATTCCTCATGTTTCTGCAATAACATTTCTCTTTTCTGACATCCACCTCCTCCTTCACCATTATTACAATATCACTCGGCAGGGAACCAGGGAAGAGAAATAAGGACCACTGTCCTCTTTAAATTCACTGCATGTTACTTAGTAAATGAAGCATAAATACACCCTTCACACATGAACTTTTGAGGATTCCTCATGCTCCTCTGCAGATTCCAATGCCATCTGTAAGAATCTGGCTGGTGCTGGGCAAGAGTCAGGAGAGAGTGTGGGACACCACAGAGCTGCTGCACAAACCAGAGCTGTGCAGTGTGAGACAGAAGCAGGACAGCTTCCGTGGGGCAGCACACAATAACCAATATTTATTTTGTTTGCTTTGGATCATTAGCAGAGAAGTCAACATCTCCCACACATACCAGCTGTCGGGGCCATCCAGAGATGCTTCAATGAGCACACAACCATAGAACTTGGAGAGAAAAATGAGCCAGCCATCTTTTCAGAATGAAATTGTTTCTTGCACAGACCCTCCTTATGGCTTCTGCAGTTTAGTTTTAAAAGCCCCTGAGAATAACAAACTACCTGATATTCAGCTTACCTTTCCCTTTTTCTTAATTTCCTCTTGATACTCCTAGTTATTTTACCATGTACCACACTAATGGGTGTTCACACATGGCCAACTCAGCTACAGCTGGTCAAATTTACTGTGTCATACACCTAGCACCATTTCAGATTCCTTAAAATTCCAGTTAAGCATTGCCTGTAAGCAGGAAAATACAACTGCACTATTTTCACACTTTCCTGGGTTCCTTTTTTCCAGAGTTTGTTCTGAAGAAAAGGCAGGCTGTCAATTTGCGTTTACCTGGTTCCACCTCTTCCATGTCAATTAACTCAAACTACCAGAGATGTGTTTAGACACTGTCACAAGAGAAAATCCCAAAAAGTGGAGAGAAGTCTTCCACTCACATCCCAAACTACCACCAGGCATCCAGGATGAATCTACCAGCACTTTTGTGACACCAGTATCAGATAATAACGGTGCATTTCATCAGGAAAAGAGCCATTTGAAAATATACAACAAATATATCTTGATAAAATACTTTAGTAAATCCAAATTCCAGGTTTTTTCAAGAGTTTTGTTGGTCTTTGTGTTGGTCCATTCCTATTCTCAAGGCCCAGCCCACCCATCTGTATTTATGTGCAGTTCAGACAGCTTTCAACACAGTGTTGGGTTTTTTCACACCCATATTAAAGAAAAAAAAAAGGCATTTTTAGTTTTAAAATGCAATCTGTCCTTTGTGTAGAACTGGCAACAGTGTGGGTGTAGAGATAAAAGGATCAGACCACATAAACTTAATAATATGGTGCAAAGCAAGAACATTTAATTGATTTAGAGTGGAGCTCAATATATAATCACAGTGCTATGAGTGAAGCTGTAAGGCAGCCCATTAGTTCTTGGTGGGCTTTCTCAAGAGCTTCATTCACAAGCCTATTAATTAGCTGGGGTCCTTCAGTGTCCACCATTCAGATTTAAATCACTTGTTTCCCATTAGTGTGTTCTGTGCACTGCAGGCCCATAAAATCAGACATTAATACTTCCATCAGCAGGGCTTCTGGAAGTCAGCTTTAATTATTACAGGTAAAACCTTCCTAATCCTTGCAAACAAAAGTGATTAAAATACAGTGAAGTAGAAATTCAGGGATAGTGTTAAATGCTGGAGTATGTTATGATCAAATGCCATAAAGTTTATTCCACTTAATTGGAAGAATTAATATATTTTTTTAAATGTCAGAAACTGACATGGTTTTTCAAGAAAAGTCAGACAGCAAATAGATAAATTTAAGAGTTTTTCAAGTTCTTTAAATGTTGCATTTTTCATCATATCCTGTCTAGACTTTGTATCAAGTTCACATGAAAAAATAAGCCAGACCATAGGGCTAAAATTGATAGCAACATTTGCTGTGTCACATGCACAAAGTAATGATATAAAATTATATTCAATGATTTTTAATATTTAGTTATTCATTCAAAGTGAATGCTTCCATATAAAATTAATTACTGTATTATTTAATGTCATGTTCCTCACTTATATTTGAGCACAGCTTTGGTTTCATCGTAAACAAGACCTAAAGCTGCTACTTAAATGAAACAGTTTTTTTTATAACTTAACTAAAGACTGGATTTCAGCTGCAGTGAAAACAACATTTTGTTGGTTCAGCACTGGGATAAAGTCAGAAAACCTTACAGATGAAAGGGAGGAAAATGCTTATTGCAATTCCTCTGAATTAGAGAGTGTCTTGCATTAAAAGACACTGCTGGGTAGCATTCAGGAAATGCTAAGAATAGATAAATTGAAAGAGATAAAAATCCATATCCTGCAATGAAGTTGAATGCAGAATTCCATAGATGCCAACAGAAAACTATCAGGGTGTGCCAGGCTTGGGGCCAGAGGCAGAACTCTCAAAGATACTTTGAAGATGACACCAGACTTTGAGGACCCAAAATTAAAATACTTCACAGTGACTACCCTGAAACATTCAGTTCCACTTTGGAAACCATGTATAATAAAGCTCTGTAAATTAATGTACAGAATTACCTCAATCTTTTCTTTCCCTTAAAGTCAATGAAAAGCAGTTGAGAAAAGCCCAATGGTTTCACTCCTGCCACAGTGTTATTAAGCAAAACACCCAGCAGATTCAGTAAATAAAAATCCCAATTTGGCAGCTGACAAACCTCCTTTTCCCTCTGTTCTGGTACCACAGCTTTGCCCATATACACATTTTGCTGTGTTCTTTCACTTGCAGCTGCTGCTCCCTAAGAGCTTTGAGAATCTCTGCAAGTCTCAGGAAGCAGAAATTATTACCTGGGATGTCCTGTCAGGACTGAGACTGAAGGGCAGCTCCACCTTTCCTTGTGCACATCCCACAGCAGAGCTCTGTCCTTCCCCATCCCAGGGTCTGCTTTGCTCAGGAACGTTGGAGAGCAGCTGTACTCAACACACATCTATTTGCAATATGCCACTCACTGCCTTTCAGTATAATAACAGTGAGGTCCAGCAACATTCTCAGGGAAATACCTCTTATAAACCCTCCTGGATAGATTTTGAAGGCTGTTCCTGTCTGCAGTAAAGAGCCAAGGCTACACATACCATCACTACTCACAACAAAGAGGATCTAGAACAGCTGATGTTCCTTTTGTGACATGAGCTCCATCTTTGGGCTTTGAAGTAGAAACCACAGATCCTTAATTAATTCACATAATCATTTTGACACTGCTGAAATCTATATGACAACAATAAGTTATTTCACTTTTCCTGTTCAGGTGAAAGAATCCTGAAGCCTGGAGTAGTTTGTATATAATATCACATGCTTTCCATCATCTCCTTCCACCTTCAGCAAAATTATTTACTGTCTCTCACTCTAAAGGTTTATTAATTTGATCAAGGGCAAAGGATAGGTAGTATGTTCCACCAGTTAATAAAGTTTATAAAGCACTAGGGGATCTACTTGGATGAGAATCATCACAGAAATGCAAGACTTAATCAGACCAAAACCCGCTGCTAATGCCAGAGAGATGTAAAACTCATTTAGAAATTAGAAGGGGTGGCTGAGCAAGCAGACAAAATTGAAAAGTTTTATTATGAGACACAGGTGCAAAGACTTTTAACCTAAGTTAAAGTTAGGCTTTTAAAGCTTAAAAAGAAAGTACTGTGTAATGCACTTGAGGTGAATAGTTGAAAGGCTACTCTGACATAAAGGATCTGCTGATTGGAGGAATTTACAAATGGGGGGTAGGAGGTTCTGGTAGATAAAAACTACATTTAAAAAAATATTTAAACGCTGAAGTTCTATCAACATTACCTGCTCTGAATTATGACAGGAGTGACAGAACTGGAGGGCTTTAAGAGGGCACTGTATAATGCAAAGAGGATTCCAAGTGCAGCCTGGAAGCTGATCTGAGCAGGCTCACCAGAGGTGTGGCTGTGTCCAGAGTGGTTCTGGGCTCCCAGTCACACCCACACTCAGTAACAGCAGATCCACGTGGGTAACAGCATTCATTGGCCAATAAACCAGTGATACTCAAAGGGAGCTAAAGAATGGAAACACTCACTGCTGCTCTCCAAGGTAACTCCCCTGGTTTTGGTGTTGTGGGGTTTTTTTGTAAATAAATGGGGTGGTGTAACAAGTGTTATTACAGTGCCATCTAGTGCAAACGAGGCCTTGGGATGAAGGTGGCAGACAGTGAAATATCTGCACCCAGAGCACCACCACTGCCTGCCCAGAAGGGGAGGAAAACCTCTCCACTGGGGCCATGGGAGCTCCTTGTTAGGATTTAGGGAACATGGCTTCATTAGAAAAATATTTCCAGTCTTGCCTTTGGGTGAATTGTCACTCTGAAATCAGTGTCACACATTTTAAGTGTCACAATATTAAGTACCTGGATTATGTGCTGGGCTACTTTTTCTCCATCACTGTTACTTGCTTCTCCCTCTGCCACAAAAGTGAGAAGAGCTTGGTGCCAACAACCCGAAAATGGTCTGAAGATGAACAAAATAAAACTCTGATTTGCTGGAGTGAGAAAAGGCTATGATCAGCTTAACAAATAATAGTCTGTGAAATACTCACCAGTTCAGACAAATGGGTACCTGGGCACAGGCCAACTTTGTACCTGCAACTGCTCACAGAATAGAGCAAGCCCCTCTCGTGATACCCTAAATAATGACAATGTGGTCAATGCATCAGCTGACAAGCTGAGAGGAAAGAGAAGCAGTGGTTAACTGTGCATGTTGCTTCTGCTAAATTATTCTAAAGTGAACATCTCAGTCTTGACCTATGGAGCTTTTGCAAATTCTTTGAGCAGGACATAGAAATTCCAGCTGCTCACAAATCTAGAGAGCCTGGTTAGTTACTGTGGATGCTGGTGACCTTAGGTCATCTCAATCAGATCCTCAGGGGAACTCTATGCAGAAAGAGCCACAGCAAGCTGCTGCCTTTATTACAGAACTTTCTATTCCATCTCTTGTACAGACAGATTTGGGTCCAAAATGAGAATGTCTGTTCATATCTTCGCTGTGCAAGTGACAAATACTCATTAAATCTGCAGTAGTTTCCATGTGAACCCTGGAGACAAAAAAAAAAAAAAAAAAAAACAACCAAGTTCTAAGGCACAGCTGCCATTCCAGCTTCAGAGCAGTTTTATTCACTTAATTTCCTTCAAAATTATAGTCTTGTGTAAATTTTGTAGGCAATATAGAAAAGCATAAAACTTCCTATAAAAATTATGAGAGAATTGCTTTGTGACACATGAGCTGTCCCTGTTCCTTCCCAGGGAAGAGCACCCAAAAATCCATGAGTTGAGCAAGGACAGGAGGTGAAATTCTCCTGAGAGTAGTGGGAACAGCTCCTTGCAGCAATGCATGGACAAGTTTCACTCTGGCTACACCCACTGCCCCCCTCACTGGCTGATGTCTGACCTCTGCAGCCTGGGATGCACAATCAATCCTGCTTATTTTACACCAAATGAGAAAATTCCTCTTGAAATCACAGAGCACAAAGAGGAGCAGCACACTTCCCTCCTCTCCTGCCTACACCCCAATAAGCAACCCCACAAGCACCCACACACACAAGGGCACTTTCTAAGAGAAGCTAATGATAGATACCATTGCTGCCTTCCTGGCAGTCACAGTGCATGCAGAAACCATTCTCTGTATTTCTTTACTTTCCTAAGTTCTTCATGCAGTGATTCATAAAAATAATGTCCGGGTCCACCATGGCTTTGTCAGATGGTGTCAATGCCCAAAAGCCAAAAGAAAGGAAAAGCTGTGTTGGTTTGGACCTCTCTGATCCTCAGCTGGCCAGAGACTTGTTTTGTGCTCTGATCAAACTGCACTTGTAGCTATCCTTCCTGCATGGAAGAAATCCAACAGTTTTGTTCTTCACTAGCTCCTTCCACATAGATATTCTGTATACAGAAGTCCCATATAAATCCCAACCCCTTTGTTTGGCCATTTATGGCTCCCTAGAGTCATATTACAATAGCTTTGATTAAAATACAAACCAAGTGAGTAATTGCAGGCTTTTTAATTTTACAGTGTCAGTTTGTCATTGTAATGGATATGTTGGAACATGAAAGTCTCTTAATGAATTAAAGGAAATGCATATTTAGAAAGACTTAAAACTGCCCGTGACCAGCAACCTCATATACTCACAGAAAAATAAGAGAGGGAGAACAGCTTTTCTTGTCAGTGATGCAAACACCCAATAAAAATGATGAACTGTATGTCCTCCTGATGGCAACTCTCAAAGTACCCCGAGGCTTCATCGAATTTCATTAAGTAGAACTTTTGTGAACTTCTTTGGAACAGGGTCTTCCATCTCTATAGATCCAAAATGCTGGGGGAAAAAAGGTTATTTTTACAACAGAGTTGAATAGAAAATAAAAAGGAAAGTGCTTAGTTAATACAGCTTATCCCCTCCAATCTGTAACATCTCAAATTAATAACCCTTACATTTCAGGGATGCTTGTTTCCAGGAAGCAGGTTCTTGTTTTCCCTTCTCTGTGCTGTTCATCACTCAGAGTGAATTTCACAAAAGACACAGTGAAAAGCACATTGTAGTGAAGGTGCTGGAACATCTTTTTTATTGTGGAGACCTAATGAGTAGATCTAATCACACTTGGACTCCCCTCTGATAAGCAGAGAAAACCCAAGTACCATTAAGAAAACTGACAAATCTGTCCTGATGCACACACCAAACACGTAGGAAATCCGTTCTGACAGCTGTTGTAAATGGCAAAATCCATGGCTGAGTATTTCTTGTTATTTAAAGGGCAGCTGAGTAAAATTATTATTATGGATTTACAGACATATCACAAAAGTAACTTTGGCTGGTAGAGGGCATCTCATAAAGTAGAGACCTGATCCCATCCCATCCCTTTGAATCTACCAGTCTATAAAAACAACAATAGGTAACAGCAGATCCACGGTGTCACTGCTGCAGTCATACCATAGAGTATCTATGCAGCATTGTCAGGACCACTATTATTCATCATATAACATGGACCAGATTAAACTGAATTTTGGAACAGAACACCTCTTTTTCCTTCCACTTTATGCATGAAAATTACATGCACGTGAGTGCACACAAATGCAAAAATTAATTCAAATTTTATCCCTTTAAGGGAAGGCATTTCTGGGCATTAGAAAAGGAACAGAGCATAAAAATAAAAATAAAATAATAATAATAATTTTAAAAAGACCAGAAACAAAATGTTTTTCTGCATATATCAGAGCCACCAAGGCAGGAGCAGACCATTTTTCAAGGCTCATTGCTCCCCTCCCCAGTGTCTCTTGGCACATACACATGACTCGTAAAGATTTCTGGATTTGGTAGACTCTGCTTTACATGGCAAAGCAATTTCTGCAGCTGAAAAAACAGAAGATAACAGTACACTAAGCTGTTTAAGGCAGCTGTGACTCTTGCTTAGACACCCTTGGCAATTTGTCAAGTTGCACTGTCAGAATGACTCAATTTTTTTCCTGATTTTAGCTTAAATCCTCAGACGTGCCAAGCACCTGCAATTGGCAATGATTAGAAAGTGGGGAGTATTCAGTGACTTCTCTTGCAGCCCTGAGATCATAAGCTCACTACACACTCGGAGGATTTTAATAGCTTTTCCCTGGCATTTATGCACTGACCTTTTAGGAAAGCACTTCCCATCTCTGAGAGATGCAGCTCTGCTTGGACCTGGACAAACACAGTGGCAGAGTGACAGCGGGTTTGGAAAAGGGAAATTCACATTTATACCCTGCACCTTCTTCCACAGGGCTCCTCCTACAGCCACTGAGCACACCCCAAGGTGATGGATTCTGCTGATTTCTACCCACCCCAACCCCATCCTTTGGGACTTGCAGCTCTTTAACAGAGTCAACACGCCAGGTGCCACTGGAATTGTTATTTACCCAAGTCAGTCCTGGGTCCTGACACATCATCACACTCACTACTGCCTTACTCAGGGCAATTGATCCCAACTGGGTTTTTGTCCCTAGAAATGTCCCCATCCCACACCTCTTACACCAGTTACTGTGAGCAAAAACTGATCAATGAAGTGCTTGTCAAAATGAGCCTGTGGCAACCACTAATTTTATAACTCTTGCAAAAATATCTCGGTTCCCTAATCATGTTTATTTGGCAAACAACTTGTAATATGTAGATGACATAAATATACTTTAATAAATTTGCCTTCCTTCACTCAAATATTTTTTTGCTAAATATCAGCTCTTTTCCCAAAAGCAGTATGTGTCTGATAAGTGTAAAATTGACTCTGCTTCCCTTTTTTAGCAAAGGGATGTGTATTAGGAAATAAAAATGCAAACAACTGTTCCTCCTGCTTGCTATTCATTGCTCAGATACTGAAAGTCTCTTTATGAATAACATGAATTGATGTTCTTGTCAGTAGCAACAATATTTACAGAACAATGTTACATTTAATGTTACATTCAAGACGAAATTGAAAGTAAAGATGTGATTCTACTAAAAGAGACACCGAAACATGCAGACTATCTCACCCCTGCAAAGACTGCTCACTTTCTGTCAAGATGTTTTCCTTAGTATTCATAAACCTTTTGTATTTCATGTTGACTATTTAAATCCATTATTACCTGTCAAAGTCTCTGCAAACATTTGTGGTATCAGAAGGAAATAAACAGCAAGTTATTACAAAGCATAACAAAAACCTGGAGTATTTCATAAGCTACACAAAGTTCCACCATTCAGTTCAGGATGCTCCTTGTGACGAACACAGAGAAAATGTTCTGAAAGGGAAATACAGAACTACTGGAGCTCCTCTGATTCCCTGGAGTTTTCCAGGGCACCCCAGGAGCTCCTGCAGCCCCCAGCACAGCAGCCTTGTACCCAAAGCTGCCCATAAAACTGCCACAGAGCTGATCACAGAGAAAACTGCAAAGGTCCCATCAAGACCACTGAGCACGAGAGGAAATTTCATCTGAATGAATTTATCTCCGCGATTTTTCAAGGTGGGAAAACTATGGTGTCAATTCCTTCCAAATATTCTGTTTAAAAAAGTAATTTCTTAACTCACGAAAGGAGAAGAGTGGTGCATTGGGCACATGGTGGATAGAAAATGATCACGTTTTATTATGCACTTGCAGATCAATAAATACACCCCCACAGCCACTGAAAGCTCAATCAAAACTCGCAACTCATAAAATCCAAATTAAATTTCTTTTTTTTTCCATACACAAAGCATAATGCACCAAAATATATCACAAGAAAATCCAAGAGACAACCTAGATTGGTTTTTGGATTCTCTTTGACCAAGGCACCAGGGGAGAGAATTCCAGAGGCAGACACCTCAGAGCTGTGTGTTTTGTCAGCAGTGCTCTCTCCTCTCTCAAGAAGAAACCAACCCTCTTCCCAAAGGAAGGAGGGAATCAGTTCAGGAGATTGTGGAGCAGCCTTGCATAAACTCACCATAGAGAGAAAGAATTATAAAATACACCCTTTAACACAAATATTTTGAAATTATAGACCAGCTGACACAGGCCAATTAACAGAAAAACCCAATAATGATCCCAAACAAACAAAATAAACCCCATAACAACAACAATGAAACCCCCAAACCAAACAAAAAGATCAAATCAGGACATCTGGAGAAAGAGGAAAGGTGTGGGTAATATTTTACCACACATTTCATCCAGAAACAGTGGAAAACTATTTCAAAAGACTGCTGCAAATTTTTAAAATAAATAAATAAAACCCTAATGATGCTGAGTATATGCAGCAGGGACCATGCATGAATGGAGAGTTGATGCTTTAAACAGGTTTTTCTATTAGAGGTTCATTCAAAGCAAACAATTTCGGGAAAAAAAAGGAAAATTCTGTAGAGGAAAATACTTCTCTCTAACAGGAGTGAAAATGAAAACAGTTTTAATCGTATGCCTCTAGAGAATTTGGTATTAAGCACGACTAGTGACAAAAGCAAAAAAAACCCCAATAATTCAAATGTATTTCAACTTTGATATACACCCATTAACATTCTTATCTCTCAAATTTTACATCTCTCCTTTCTTTCCTCAACAAAATCAGAAAATGGTTTATGAGGAAGAATAGAAGGCTAAAAAAATAAATCAAATGGAATTGCAGCCTGTAGGTAAAAATAAAGCCATTCTTTGAGCCAAGACAACTTTTTGAGTGGATTTACATTATTGCATAACTAAAGAACTGTGCCATGATTTTGGACAAATCTGCTGAGGAGTATATTCCCAAAGCCAAGCAGAAGATGCACAGTTATCCAGAAAGTAAGAAGTAGTCCTAATTTGTCCAGGGTAATGAAGCTGTCATCCTACAAAGTGCAAAAATTTATATTTTTTGGTGAAAAGAATTTTTTTTTTTTTTAATTTATTTTAACATGCTTCTAAACTCCATGCTTTTCTGCTGAGTTTACACAACTGGCATCAGCAGACTCACATAGCTCATGGTAATATTTGGCAAAGCAGGCTGATGCCTAAGAACTCTCCTTTTTGTTTGAGGCAAAGAATGTAATTTTCTTCTAACTGCACTGTGAATTCACAGAATTCACAGAATGACCAGGTTGGAAGAGACCTTCAAGATCATCCAGTCCAACCCGTGCCCTAACAGCTCAACTAGACCTTGGCATCAAGTGCCACATCCAATGTTTTGTAAAACACATCCAGGGATGGTGACTCCACCACCTCCCTGGGCAGACAATTCCAGCACTTTATCACTCTTTCCATGAAAAACTTTTCCTGATATCCAACCTATATTTCCCTTGGTGCAGTTAAAGATTGTGTCCTCTCGTTCTGTCAGTTGCTGCCTGGAGAAATGAGGTAAAGCCAATAGACACCTACAGTCAGTGCAAGAAACAAGAGAGCAACAGCAGAAAAATCATTCTACTTTTTTATAATACATCTGAAAGAGCCAAACTGCCCTTAACCAAGGGACTTTTATCCCTTTAACCAGAGGGATAAATCTTCACACAGAGCTGAAGGTTCCATCCCCCTTTGGATGAACCAATTGATAAAAGTGCTCCAGTGGCAATGCCATTCTGTTCCCACTGGCACTTGGGACAATGCTCTTGAGGGATTCCCCCTCCCAGTTGCTCCAGGAGGGTGTTGTGTCTCCAAACCTGTCACACTTATCCCTCCCAGCAGCCCTGCTGACACACACACAGAGCAGCTCTCAGCCTGCACTATGAGTGTGTCCCCTGTTCCCACCTCCCCTTCAACCCCTCCCTATCTCATCCCTTGCTCCAGCCCCACAGGGATACCTGTGGTACCCTCCCCTTCTCTCCTTCACACCCTGTTTGTTCTTCAGGGCACCCAGCAAAGGGACAGTTTGTTTGTGGAACCCTCTCCCTTCCACAGCTGCTCCCTGGCCCCCTTTTTTCACTGAACTTCCCCAGCAGAAACAACACCACAGCCTTCCCTGAAACTCTCCTCAAATTCCCACTGCAGACATATGTATTTGGAAAAGAGGTTTTCCCTGAGTAAATACTGGACATTGTTCAAAAACCAGTTCTTACTACAAAGAACACAAGCACGAATTCAGGCATATATTTCTGTTTTATCAAACCCAATATCTGCTTTCTAAAATCATGATTCCCCTCCTACCAGGCTGCTGACCAGTATATTCTGTTTCTTTTCACTGAAAATCATGATCATGCTGTGTTTTCATGCGGAGATGAAAATTGGAAAATAGGTGTACAGGTTTTTGTTCTGTCATCTTGACAATCTGATTTTGCCTTGTGATGTTTTAATCCACTTTCCATACTTTCAACACTAACAACTTCTGACAAACTTTTCCTCACCCTTGAAGATAACATCCTCATAAATGACCTTACACTTTGTCTGAGGCTTGGAACATGAATTTATTTCCTTTTATCACTTTGTACTAGAAAGAAAGAAAATGAACCATTATTAAAAAGGGCTTTCTTCTCCCTTTTAATTCTCCTTAGGACTAACAGTTTCTTTTCTTTTTATCTTTTCCTTCTGAACTATAGGTACAGTCCTATTATATCACTTGCTGATGCCTTTAAGCGTACTATTTCAGCTCAAATGCATTCCTCAAATCAATGAAAATGAATTAAATTAGTACCTACAGGCAAAATAAATTAAATAAAATGTACAATAACACAGGTCTTAAATGTTCTTCTCTGTGCAAAGACCAGTAATATTCAGTGACTGACATTCAAATAAACAGTTTTGTGCCACTAAAATGAAATATCCATATCATCATTTTTTTTCTTTTTAAAATTTAAGATTTTTTTAGTGTTCAAATATAAAAAGGTAATATTCAGTTTTCCTACAGAGAAAAGTAAGGTAGAGAACCCTCATTTATGTTTCAAAGAATTATACCACTGACAAAAATACTGGTTTTCCAGGAGCTAAAAGTGAATTTCTTTCTTTACCCACAGAAGAAAACAAAATGTGTTGAAAAAGCAACCCATGTTGTTTCCCACCCAAGGTTATGCTATCAATATGGTATTTTTAGGAGCAAACATTGTACACATCGCGCTTGGAGCATGAGTAAGGATTTCAATTTCTGATACAATTATCCTCCAGAAGCAAGGCTGAGCACACACCCCACATTTAAAATGAGATGGTGAATGTTCAGTAACATTGTCACCTGTGATTTTCCTAGATGAAATTGGGATTTGTGCCAGCTGTTATTGCTAAGTGTGCAGCACCCCCTCCGACATCCTTGCTTACAGAATCTGACTGGTGTTACAAACCTTTTCCATCTAAACCACAACCAAAAAAACCCACCTTGATTCAAAATTAAGGTTCACTGTGTTAGAAGTTCCTTAGAAAAATAAATAAATTGTGGACATGAACCTTTTGACAACTACTATTTGCATAGCATTAACAATCTAATCTGTGTGGTAGCCGTAAATCCAAGAGGAGGGAATTATTTCAGGAAGTAACGGGGCTGCATTAGTGCCATGAATGCACAGACTCCTAGGTCTAGATCAGGCAGGAGTCCCAAGGGATATTTCAGTTTCCTCTCTCTTCTTCCAAATTACCTAAAGTAAAAAGGGCTTAAGCATCTGCTAGAATTAATTTTTCCTTTGAAAAATACGGTCTTTTAGAGTACAGGACAAAAAATAATAACAAAAAAGCTTTCAAACTTGCTTTGCTTTGCTCCTTTCTGCCTAAAGCCTACCCCTGATTACCCTGTTTAGCCCCAGCCACCAAGCACCTCATGACCGTTCATGTATTAACAAGGAACATCTCAGATGAGATACAAAGTAAATTGCCCAAGCTGCCCTCAAATCCACGGATTTCTCGAACTCCAGCCTAATTCCATGACCCATCCCCTGGCTTTGCAATAGCTGAGAACCCAGAGCACGTTTCAAAAGCTCATTTTGAGTTTGATTTCAGCCCAGCTGATGCTGCCTCCAAGAGAGCTCATCCTCTGAGCGTGTGGGGAAGGCTGAGCTGCCAGGCTGAGCTGCTGACAGCCCCCCAGAGCCCCTGCAGCCCGGGCAGAGCTGGCAGCTCCCCGTGCCCAGAGCTCATCCCTCAGCTGCCCCCGTGCTGGGAGAAACCAAAAACACCTCCTGGCTAAAGGGACACCTGCTCACAGGCAGGCTCCAGATGAAACCTCAGCCCTGGAAGGCCTTCCTTTTGAATTGGGAAAGGATGGGGTTTGTGGGCAGCTATTTTTAAATTTTTCCTTTCAAATACCCGTGAAAGCATCTACTAATTTCAGATGATGTCACGCATAGAAAGTGAGTGAGCACACTTTTTTTTCCCCTAAGATTTGAAACAGACTAAAAAGAATAATTATTTCCTCTTATTTTTTAATGAGAATTGCCAGCCCCTCAGCAGGTGGAAGGACACTGCCTGCAGGAGCTTTTTTGTTGGCTAAAAACTTGGTTCATATAATCAGCATGGTAATTAGCAAGCTCTTTGCTATTAAAAGGAACTCATTACTGCTATATTTTGCTGATTGATCCATACTCATGAAGTAATTTAAAAATGTAAAAAGCATTTTGTGAGCCACTTAAAATCTTCAATATGAATATTGAGACAATGCAACTGACAGTTGTCTTTGACTAAACTTCAGTCTGTAATTCTTTAGCCCTTCAAGCAAATCCACGGGGAACTGGAAAATGAAAATAATTCCCTAAAGTCATATATTGTCCTCTGCTACTTGTCAGAATCCCCTTGCAAGAGATGGGGCCTTTGTATCAAGTACATGCTCACCTCAGGTTCTGTGACATTTTTGGAGGTGATCTTGCAATCAAACAAAGAGGCCAAGCTCCCACAGAACTGGCTGGAGACACTGGATTGCCCAGGCTGGCTCTGACCCCGCTGGTCTTTGCCCTCAGGGCTCGTGGGAGCCCTGCCCTGCCCGTGAAGTCAAGGAGGAGGTGGCACTCAGAGAAGCCATTTGAAGGGAAAATCACCTCCACTCAAAATTAATGATTAGCACGGATCTCACACTGTTGTAGGATGAGTTACTTTCAACTTTGGACCCTCTGCCAGGTTCTCTCATGCTTCAAAAAGAACTGATAAATTATCCAACAATTTCTAATATTGAAATGCCAAGAGGAGGGAGAAGGATGAGGGAAAGATGGCAAGAGGGTGGACACATGTCAACTGTTCAAAGAATTTCCCTTATTCAGGGAAATCTCGAGTGAAATTCTGCCTCCAATTAAGTCAACACACAGCTCATTGAACTCAACAGTGCCAGGATTTCATCCTTGACCTACTGCCTTGATCTCCATCCTTTAGTGCTTCTCACAAAACAGCTTGTTCCTTTCCTCCTGACCAGCTCAGGTGCCACTTCATTTCCAAGCTGGCTCTGAGGCTGACACTGCTCTTTTAGGCATAAAAAAAGAATTGCCATGGCAATGCAATCTGCTATTTATAGGCTCCACGACAGCCCCAAATTATTTTACAGCCCGAAAGGACATCACTAGTAACTGAGACAGATACATTTTTGACAGGGATCATAAGTAACTATGGCTGGCCCAATTCTCTTGCTACTAAAGTGAAAAGCAGACTTCACTGAGAGCTGGCTCTAGCTCTGAAATCATGCAGTGTGGTCACCCAGCACCTGCAATAGGAAGGGAATAGAGATTTCAGCTCAGACAGTCGTGAGAGTCAAGATCTGTCTGCCCTGTCCTGGAGGGTGAAGGACAACCACACCCTGCTCGTGTACTTCTGTGCAAATCTGATGGAACTTGATATGGGAAAGTGATTTCCACAGCTTGGTTGGGTGATTTTCATTCCATGCTCCCACAGGCAGATTTTCCTGCCAGCACTAACACTGCTGATGTGCTGTTCAGAGCAATTCCTTTAAAATAATGAATTTCAATATTTAAAGAATCTATTTCCCTTCTCTATTCCTTCTCATTTCCATATTTTGGAGATGAAAGGATTATGCTATTTCAGCCTTTGCTCCTGTTTTTTTTTGTGTATTAAGTATTTTTAGGCTCTTTTTTTCCACACACAAAAATAAGTGCTTATAACATTCATTTTGCTTTAAGAAATTTATTCTTGCTTTCAAGCTGCGGAAACAACTCTTACGAATATTATTTTTATCTTTCTTAGAGATGGATGATTTATTTTTAATTGCTTCTTTAGGTCAGCATGCTGCTTACCAGTGTGCCTACATTTACTGTGTTCATTAATTTAAGCTTTTTTAAAAAGTAATACGTCAAATAACTTTTTTTCTCCTGGAAAGGGAAGTCATGGCAGATAAGAGAGATCAATTGTTAATCAGCATTAACCAAAAGTAAAAAAAAAAAAAAAAACACCAAACTAAGAAGCATCTTAAAGACTCAAGTACTCTGTAGAATGAGTTTATACCAGGTCATACCTTTCCAACAGAAGCTCTCCTAGGAAATTAAATCACAGGGAAATGGAGGTCTAAATCTTTCTGTTGGAGTCCTCTGTTTTTATTTCAACACGCAAAACAAAAATACCACTTAAAATTTTTTAAAAATAAGGAAGAAGGAAAAAAAGATAAGTAAACATAAAAGAGAGAACAATCTCCAAGGTTACACAAAGATGAAGATTAAAACAGAGACCACATCCTGCTCTCCAAAATACTGAACTTCAGTTAATCCCAATTCAGCTGTCCATCCCCTCAGACTTAATAAATTAATATATTCATAGAAGTACAGGATCCTAAATCCAGCAAATACATTGATCACCTACAGATTTGCAAGTAAATTCACCCTTTTTAATTTCCTGCCCTTTAATTTAACAAATACGAAAAAAGCACATGTAAAATCTCTTGAAAAACATCTCTGCTTCTCAGTCCTGCATATTTATTACATGGAGCACAGGGGAGAGCCCATAAACATCCATAAAGTGATTTATAGCCTGTTCTGCTATGAAGCAGTGTATTGAAAAACAGCCAGGCCAGAACTGCCTTGAAAATGTGAATCAGTGATCCAGTATATATAAAGTACAAAAATAGATTTGAACTCTAACTAACATTATTTTTGCCTATTCATTCTCTGCTTGGGAAAGTAAATTTGGACATGATAGTGTAACTACTACACTGTGCTGAAGTTTCTGCCAGAGAATAAATTCCATATAGAGACAGTTCATCTGTTTCTACAAATAAATAAAAGTTAGTGTAACAAATAAAAAATGCCTTGTGTCAGACACCCAAGAAAAGAGCCCAACAAACCACACAGAAACTTTTCTCAATAATCATCTTTCACTTTGAAGAATAGCATCAAAGCAAGAAATGCAGCCAGTTATAATCCTGGGATATGCTGCCGAGCACAAACACGGGCTCAAACAATCACTTCCATTTCCCCAAGATCTGTTTCAGATCATATCCCTGGAATTCTAAGATTTGGAAGTTCTCACCTGTCTATTACTTCCTGCTTTATTTCACTCTTACAAATGAAGTAATGGGGAGTTGTTTCTTTGAACCAGGGACAAGGCTGTTATGGAATCAGGGTGATTTAACTGATTTTAAGAGTGTAATCAGAATATATTGCTTTATTTTCCTTTCAATCACTTTGGTGCCATAGGCAGTTTTTGTATATTTCTAAGAAACCTGGTTAGTATATTCTACAGGATCCATGGTTTTATTCCAGTTTCTCAGCATATCTTCTCCTCTGCTCAGACTCATTTTCTGCCTGTTTTAACTGTTTGCCTCACAACAGGCAAACCCCTTCCTTAGAAAATGTCACTCATGGGCCCTCATTGCTTTATGAACCAACACTGACTTTGTGCCAGCAGCCTTGTTTTTTAAATAACTAATTTATTCATTACTCCAGGCTAAAGTGGCTTTTATTAGCAAATGAGTCTGCACTGTGAGCTGATCTGATTTCCTCTTCTATCACCGAGTTCTTATCTCATAGACCTGACCTTGTGGACAGAAGTCAACCTGTGGCAACACACTGAGTGTCAGAACTGTCCCCAGCGTGGGTGACAAATCCACTCCAAGTGACCACTGGGAGCTGTACCTCACTTTGGGGACAAATTCCAGCGTGGCACTGAGGTCAATTTTCCCACACAGACAAACCTGAGGAAGATATTTCAGTGAAGCTTATGTTGTTGTGTTAAAGAACCAAAAAGAATCACCCTGTTCATGCTTTTAAAAGCTTCTCTGCTTTAGAGTGTCCCTAGAGTGAAATTCTGAAAATACAAAGCAGTATTTTAAAAGCCCAAGTTTTTTCTTGTGCCCAACATTCTTTGCTGTGTCTGGCAACAGATTAAGCAAGCTGAGACAGAAGAGAAGACAACTTCTGAGCTCTGACATATTATGTATTTTAAATTTAGATAATGAATAACCTATTGCTCACCCTGCTACACTATGTCCATGGCATTTTTTTCATATTATTCTTGATAGTAAAGAAGGTTGTTTTATTTTTGTAAAGATTTTATATGTGCCTCACTTAAATTAATGCTGGCAAAGGAACCAATCTGTCTGGGATTAGTGGAACTGAGAGCTCTGAGCTTACATTGCTTCCATTCTGGGCTGTAAAGTGCCTGCCAGCCTTCACCTGGTCCTCTGGCACCTCTTCATGCTCTTAATTTTAAGGACAGGCAGCAACATAATTCTTTTAAACATGACACAGAGTTCAAGAAGGACACTGTGGAAACTAGATGCTTTTATAATGTATTTTCTTCTGTCTTTTCAGACTACAGTAAACAAGTAAAAATTTCAAATTCCTTCTCTTCACACAATGCATCTTCACCACAATGCCACGACACACTTTGCCGCTGTTCAGCATAACTGCAATAACTAAAGTGAAAAAAAGAAAGAAAAATTAAGAGCCTGTAGCAGTACACACACACACAAAAAAAGGACTGATATGAATGGAAAGGCTGTACCAGGCCTCCTTATTCTAGCTAATACAATTATTTTTAATGACAATAATTAATAGCTTAATAAGACACACGGAGTTACCACTGACAGCAATGAGGGTTCCTGTAACAAGGGACAAAATTATATGCATGCATTTACATAAGCACTGCAAAAATCACCCTTTTTGCACTTTTCTTCTCAGATAATCCCACATCAGCATCATTAAACTAATCTATATCTCTGGCTCAAGAAAAGTAAAAACCCTCTGCAATTAGCCATTTCCTCTGAATGAGCTTTGAAGCATAATCTGCATTTTTATTCACATCAACTTCCTTTGCTAAACACACAGGGATATGTGTTTCCATAACTGAAATCAGTGTATTTGCTCTCGATTGCACTGCTCAGTTCAGATTGCTTGTTTATTTAACTGAACAAGCATTCCACAGCAATTTGCAACAACCAAGATTATCTCTGACATCCCTGAGATTGACCCACAGAGACACACTCACCGAACTGTTTGGAAAAGTAAGTTTGGCAAATTGAGAAAAACATTCGGTGACTCAGGAGGAACTTTCTGCTTACGTGGGCAGGGGCTTTGTATAATAAAATTACTATTTCCTGTATCTGCTGAAAATCTCATGTTGGAAATCCCAGTATTCCTCCACCTATTTAACACACACATTATACGTTGATCATCCAGCACATATCTAGTTCTTCTTTCTTCTCCTATCACTTCGGATGAAAAATCTGTAATTTGTGGTAGAAACATTTGGTGTGAATCTTTAAATGTTCTTGTATTTCATGATACTAAGTTTCATCCTAACTTTAGAAAAGTTTTCTAATTCTTTCCATATTTTATTCTGATTTTTCCATCAGTAAAGAATGTTTTGCAAGTTTGCCTCAGCAGATTTCATTAGTATATGTCCACTTCTCGCACCAAGGGTCACTAAAAGTATGAAAACATGAAATATAACCAATCTAAAAACTTGGAGTAATTCCACTAGGAGCCATTAGGAGCAGCCTCAGTAGCATAATTATTCTCATAACTAAGCACAAAAGGAGAGGAAAAGGTTTTTATTTATTCTTTCTATATATAAAAGACAGAAAATCAAGGCATCACATTAAAAAAAAACCAAAACAGATGACTAAAAAAAGAATCTTTTGCATGATTCCACAAGCTACCGTTGAAGCTGGTGCTTAAAAATAGCCCTAAGATAATGTAGGTGATGATGACAGTGGCAGTTAGCCCAGTTCAGGCCCAGGTTACCTCTCATCACAGCCAGAGCTCAAGCTGCAGTGTGGGGGCAGGCCTAGTTTCTGTTCTCAGCAGGGTGTTTTTGAAGTGCTGATGTCCCTGCACAGCACAGAGCTGCAGCAGAGCCAGGCAGGGACAACGCTGCAATTCCTTTATTAGAGAATTGTAGCCCTGAGATGTTTTGGTTCTCTGAAATTCTTTTCCCAGGGAATTTTCTGTAAACAGGAGAGATGTTTTTGTAAACTCTACTACGTTTTCATTCCTTTTCCTAGGAGGGACTTCTTCTTGATGTCCCTCTGGTCTGACCAATGTGATTGAAGAGGTTTGCCTTTGTTTTCACCAATCAAATTGGTCTGTGTAAAATAGTATAAAAGGGAGACACATCCCAAAAATAAAAGAATCATTTTCAGCCTTCTGAAGCTCAGAGTCTGTATGGTTGTAGTATAAAACAGCACCAGTGAATCAGCTCCTACAATTCTACTGCAGCAGCCAGAGGAGAAAAGGCTCCGGGCAAAGCCTCTGCACAGCAATTGTCAGGGGGAGGAAAGGGAGAAAGTTCTGCCATGGGGACACTTTCATTGCATTAGCTCCTAATGGCATGGCTCTGTAATGCCAACAGCCCCAAGCTTTACAAAAAACCTCTTCCTTTGCCATTATCTGCTTTATGCTGGTTTAGAGCTGGTTTGAAGCCAAGGTTCAGCAACCTTGCACCAGGGAAAAGCTTACAGGAGAGCATAACGATGATCAAGATCTGTACTACACACCATAAAATTGAGACAAAGTGATTTCCTTTGTCACTTTTTAAATGTCACCCTCCTTATTCTGCCACTTCACTGGGGTTTCAATTGTGGCATATCTACACACACAGTAGCAGGGGAGATTTTTTTGGCCCTGCATCAAGCAGCAAGCTTAGCTCAGGTGCTACTATTCCCCTCCCTGCTTCTGCTTTGTAGTCCTAGGAAGATGGTTATTCTGACAAACCAATAATTTATGGTCCTCTGAAACATTACAAATACTCTATTTCTGCAAGCTCTGTGCTTAACTGTGCAACTGTGAGAGATTTGCTATCAATCTCAGCAGAGTGAGTTGTTACAGCATGTACAGCTAAAGCTTTAAACACCACCTGGGGTTTCACCAACCAAAGGCAGGGCAGTGACACTCAGCAGACTGGGAAGTGGCAGTAACTCCAATCCCTTCCTATGCACAGATCTGGGGAGAATTTCTTGTTCCCACCCACACAAACATTGTCAGCTGGGCACCAGACACAGGATGGGGTTCTTCAAAAGCATTAATTGCAAGAAATGCTAAACAAAGCAAAAGAATCCAGGGTTCTCCTTTGTTCAGCCTTTCAGATTTTAGTCAAGAAAACTTTTGTTTCCAACTTCAGCTGTCATAAAAAGCAAATAATACATAATAGTGGAAGCCAGATGAGAGTCAAACACACGTCCTTCAAGAAATGTCAGGGATTTTTCATGAAATGTGAAGAGAGAAAACGAGAGGAAGGGAGAGAATATTCTATCTCAAACTGACATTTTGATGGTGCTCCAGGCAACTTCATTTAGGCTTTAGCTGCTGCCTTGTTGAGCAGCCTTTGATGCTGCCCCAAGCAGTTCTCATCTAGCCTTTGGCTCCTGCTTGGTCAGACACCTTTTGGTGCCATTTCTGATTTGTGTGAGCAGATCTTATCAATTTCACCTATACATGACTCTTTGTGTCCATCTCACAGTTACGTAAATCTTTGATGTAATCTTAGATCTTAGGCTTGGTCTTTTAATTTCATTTCCTTCAATGGGCTTTTTTTTTTCTTTCGTCTCTATAACTGACTCAGAAAATCTTATTCTTTCTGCCCAGTGGAATGCTTCACATGCCTTGATTTTTTTTGTTTGGTTGGGGTTTTTTTGTTTGTTTGGTTTTGGGTTTTTTTGTGCAAAGTGGAGAAATATGCTTTCTTTGTATTTATCTCTTATTTGAGTATTTTACACACAAAATGTTGAGTGCACGTCTGTCAGAAACAGATATTCCATGCCCTTCTGCTCCAGGCAATTTATCTTGGCCTTATCGAGCAGGGCTGTAGGAGATCTAGAATAAGATGGCTGCTGAGGCTGTGAACACCTGCTGGTTACTCCTGCATTAATAGAAAGAGTAGTAAAAAGCTGCCAGCAGATCTCTTCTTCCCTCATGATACCTGAACTTAGTTCTTCCTTGACTGAAAAAGATCTGAATTTAGATTAGACTGTAGCACTGAGGTGTCATCATTTCAACTAATTTGAGTAGCAGGAGAGAAATGTTTGACCAATCAAATATTTCTAGTTTTCCTCATTTTTACTGTCCATTTTCCTGCCTCACATTTCATATAGATTCCTTTAGATCACTTTTCAAAATGATAGACCAACTTCAAAGAACATTCAAAGAAAGTCTAACTATTAAAGGGTCTCCATAATTTTAACCTTAAACAAACTGTGCTGCATACACAAATCTATCTTCAAATTTATAAGACAGCTTCCCCAGTGCCACACCACGAGACCAAAATCACTGTAATGGACATTAATTCTGCAAAGGAACCACTGCAGACATTTGGAGCTGCTCTCAGAGCAGGGTGCACTTATCTAAACAGTTGATGAACAGTGACTGCTGTACTAACAGTGGTCCACAGGTGAAGTTTGGTAGTTTGTTTTCTTGGTTTTTATTTTCTGAACAAGCTTATTCAGAGAGAAAAAAAAAAATCAACAATTTAAATCCTGAAGTCTCAAGTTTAGTAACACTGAGTTTTCAGGGCATAAAAATGATGCAAGATGGCAAAGAACTCAAAGAAAGAGAACTTTCTGGTGAGATCAAATTGCCTGGGGTGACCAACATTTTAGCAAAAAACCATGCAAGTTCTGCAGTTTATCTCTCAGGAAAACAAACATGAGAATGAAGTCTACATGGAGAAAGGCACTGCACATATCCAAAAGCATTACAATACTTTTCATCTATTTTGTAATGCTGCAGCCCTGACATCTTAGAGCTTTTGTATTGATGCAAATTAACTTTTAACTTTAGGAGGACAGGAACATTAAGCAGTATAAATTTACATGAGGCTAATGCTTGTATGAATGCACAAAAACAATCACAGAGGTCTGTCTGGATGGTTTATACAATGCCATGCTGGCATTTTACTTTCATGTTCGGCTGGAAAATGCTCAGTATTGATGCTCAGTAATACAAGCTGAAGAGCAGTTCTCAAAGAGACACCTACACACCCGAATTCGCTTAGTCATTTTAAAATTAAAATTATTCTTTTTTGAACTCTGATAACAGAATGTAGTTATGTTTTGCTGTAATATTTTTATGTTTTGTGTTCTAACTGCATTGGAGTTTGAATTCAGATTTAAGTCTTTAAAAAATTTACAACCATTATTTCCCAAATAATCATAGAATGAATATTAAAGAATTGGAAGGGACCTTAAAGATCATCTTGTCCCATCCTCCTCTGCCATGGTCGGGGACACCTCCCACTAGACCAGGTTGCTCCAAGCTCCTTCCAACCTGGCCTTGGACATTTCAAGGCTTGAGGCATCCACAGCCTCCCTGAACTTGTTTTGGTGTCTCTCCACTCTCACAGCAGGGCGTTTCTTCCTAACCTAAATTTCCCCTTTTTCAATTTATACCCGTTTCTCCTTGTCCTATAACTACTGTTCTATCACCTCATTTTGTTGAAAAGCTCCACAAGTACCAAACAAACAAAACCCCCCAAACCCACAAACAACCAACCCACACCTGCTAACAAACCCTTCCATAAATATTAGCCCAAATCCTCACTTTCATGGTGAACCACAAAATACCCCCTTTAGCTCTACTAGCACTGGTTCAGTTGGGATCAGATCTTTCAGGAAACCTCACTGTGGTCTCACAAGGAGAAGCAGAAGGGCAGGACCAGCTCTTTTCACTCTTGTGACCAGTGACAGGACTTGAGGAAATGGCTGGGAGCTGAGTTAGGGGAGATTTAGGTTGAGAGCAGGAAAAGGGCAGCCAAAGTGTGGTTGGGCACTGAACAGGCTCCTCAGGGCAGTGGGCACAGCTCCAAGCCTGGCTGAGCTCAAGAAGTGCTTGGACAGCACCCTCAGGCACACGCTGGGACTCTCAGGCTGTCCTGTGCAGGGCCAGGAGTTGGACTCCATGATCCTGATGGGTCCCTTCCAATTCAACACATTCTATGATTCTATGACCATAATTTTATTATGTTAGGCAATGGAAAATATCATTTTTCTGTAGCTATCTTCCTCCTAAGTTATAAAACTCGTGCTGTTAAAATGGCCTTCCCAGTTTTCTACCCTCTCTACCTGAATACTGTTTATTCCCACCCATATATTGAGTGATAGCCCCCATAGTTTCTACAAATTACCTTTGCTCCAGAATATTATTATGGTGTCCTTTAATAACTGCATCACCAATGACTACAGTTACCAAGATTACAGTGAACTGAGTTGGGTAAATCATTATCTACTCAGCCTTAGATGTCACAAACGTGCTGGGAAAGAAATAAATTATAGATCAATAGTACTGGGACTAGAATGATCCATCCCACTTAATTAGAACTACCATATTTCAGTACAGTTAACAGTTAAAAAGAAATGAAAAAGTCAACCCCTTAAATAAATCTTAATAAGGCCAGTCCTTAAACTACCATTCTACAAAGATGGGGAGGCTTTAATGCACAATCATAAAATAATTTAGTGGCAATATCATTAGCAAGAGCTGGATTTCAAAATAATAGCTCTTCACACAGCCAGTATGAACCACTAAAGCTTCACAGCCTTGCACGAATGGACTGGGCTGCGTAGCTGGGAAATTGTTCTAAGATTTCTAAAGGATGGTTTAGCTTTACTATCTTCAAATATATCTCTGTGTCAAATTTATCCTGAATTTTGGGAAATTTTCAGAAGCTTGAACTAAATCTTACCATTGGAAGGTGTAACAAGTCAAGCATAAGACTTCTATTATAAAGTAAAATAAATTTAAGGGGAAAAAGCGCCAAAACTAAAAGCACAAAAAACCTCAATATTTATTTATTTATTTATTTGCTCTAGTCATTAGTGGGAGACTGGTTCTCTACTTTAGTGCAGAGTGATGTATCTGTGTGATATATTTATGTGGCATATTTACTGTCCCCTTGGCCTTACAATTAACCCCCACCCCCAGAACAGCCCCTAGAGTGGATTCAGGTGTTGTCAAACACACTTTGCATAGTCAAACTGGAAGTAAAACCTATCCCTCAACCAATTTCTTATCACAAGCTGAAAAAAGTTAGCTTCTTCCCAACTTGAAACTGGTCCAGGACTATCAGAGACAAAAAAAACATAAATGAGTAAGCTAAGGAAAAGAGAAACAAAGAAACAAAAAGGGACAAAAATCATGTACTGCACAAGAAATAGAATAATAAAGGGTACCCAGTACCCTAGAAGTGACACTATTCTAATTATTGTTATTATGCAGCTCAAAACCACATCCTAGGAATAGCAAGGAAAAAAAACACGTCAAGCCCCCCAAGGTGTTTTGGGGTCACATTGCTGTGTTTAAAAGGATCTGCAGGAGAGGCACAGGAGCGTTCGCGTCTCCCCAGAGCGCTTCACAAACCCTTCCCCGAAATGTCCCGCTTTGACCGAAACTCGCTAGAAGGGCTGAAAGGAAGGGAAAGGGTGAGGGAAGGGAAGGGAAGGAAAAAGAAAAAATGAGGGGGGAAAGGAGGCGAAAAAAGGAAAGAGTAAAAAAAAAAGAAAAAGAAAGGCAGAAGGCAAGGAAAAGGAACGGCAGTCCCAATCCATCTATTGTCCCCGTTCCCCTCAGGGCACCCGGCTCCTCGCTGCGTCACCC
>JBBMKD010000025.1:6534717-6609945 GCA_037834095.1 Argya squamiceps
TGAGCGGCCGCGCCGCCCGCGGGGGGCTCGTCGCCTGTGCCAGCCTGAACGGTGCGGGCCGGGGGAGCGGCGGGGCGGGCGGGGGCGGCGGCAGCCGGGGCTGACACGGGCTCACCGAGGGCCCTGCCAGCGCTCCTGGGCATCGCCCAGCCCGGCCCGGTGGGGAGAGCCGGGTCCGGTCCGGCGGGCGGGGAAGCAGAGCCGGGAAGGAGAGCAGACGGGCGGGCTACAGGGGCTTGGGCCGCTTGGGGTTTTTAAACGTCTGATTCTGTTGTCACCCTTGCGATTCGCAAGCATTTACAACTACAGAGCTTGTTCAAGGGCACTTGAATGCCAGCTTCCTTTTCATGACTCACAGAACGGGGCGGGCTGGAGGGACCACAGTGGGTCACATCTGTGCCCGAGCAGGGTCAGCCCAGAGCACAGGATTGTGTCCAGGCGGTTCTGGATATCTCCGTTGAGGGAAACAGCTCATTTTTATTTTACCTCTGAGAAAATGCAGCCAAGTTCTGTCATTCGGTTTTTAACTGCGGGCACAGGAGCAGAGGGGTGCGGTGAGAACACAGCGTGTGTTTTGCCCTGTAGTGTCCGCAGGTCGGGGAGGCATCAGGCAGGGAGTGCCCCGAGGTGTTCCCGACAGCCCGACCTCTGGCCCAGGGGCTGGGGCTGTCCCTGCCACACCGGCTTGCAGTTCCTGAAGAGCTGCTGCCCAGCCCTGTGGCTGTCACCGATGGAACGTTCTGCCTCTGCTGCTGCACAGTGCACACATTTAATTCTGGGGGGGAAGATGCTCTGTAGCAATTAGAGCTGTGTACTTCACCTGACCCTTAGTAATGGGTTTGTTCACGTGAAAATTCTACAAATCTATAGCTGACATTTAGCTGTGCCCCATGTGTTAATTAACATCAAACATGCTTTTCACTGAATATAGCAAATTTTGTAGAAGTTAGTCATATTACTTGTTACTAAATGCTTTAAGTCTTGATTCTGAAATAACTTAGTATGGAGTACTATCTCAGAATTTCGATTTTCAGTTTAATTTCTTCCCAGTTAAAATTCTATAGCTGTTACCTTCTCAGTGCTGAGTTACTTGTAAATAAATGTAATTATTATCCTTATTATACTGCATATAAATCCCTGAGAGCTTAAGGGACACTTTGAGACATCTGTTAACTTTGTGCCAACTGGCAGAAAATATAAAGACTAAATAATACTCTTCAAGTAACAGGTTGAACTTTGGCAAATAACATTCTGTCCTTGCCATGTTCTTTTCTTTGGCTTACAGATTTTCAGTGGGGGAAGCAGCTTTTTTTTGCTGGAGAAGCTCATGGGAGGTCTTTTAGTTATTCATATCCTGTTACTTGAGCACACAGGTTTGATGGGGCAGTCCCACTTGAAATTGGACAGCTGTTAGCTTTATCCCTAAATCTTCTAAAAAGTGAGCCTGGGGACTGAAGGTTTAAAATTACTTACTATGGCTTTTAGCTAGGACAACAATTTAATATGAAAGAGGATGCCTGATATTTTTAATTTTAAAAATGCTTAACCACACACTTAACATTATTACAGAAGTTACTTCAGGCAAAAAATAGCACAAAAGTGTTACTACACTGCAGATGTGCAAACTTCACTACATCAGATTTCTTCTTAGCAGCCCTTTAGAAGGAAACATTTGAATGGAAAACAGGTCTGTCTTTTCTGAGCTAGTCATGGTATCCTACAGGAGTTTTTTCTTGAAATTTACTGAAATGTTCACTTTTTTTTCCCCAGAACCCCAGAACTTCTCACAGATTTTCTGCACCCTGGTCAGGTTTCTTTTCCAAAGAATAAGAGGTGATCTGTGAAACTGGTTTCCCCAATCTACCAAAAATTCCCTCCGAAAACCATTTTCATACAACTTAAAATTCAAACGCTTAATTAATAGAATCCCACCCAGACTTGGGAATAACTTTTACCCACTGTCCCAGAAATGCCACTCACAGAGTGCCGTTTCCAGTGCATGGCAGTGTGTTTCATCTGCTGTCCCTCTCCGTGCAGCCCCTGGCAGCGTGCGCTGCGTCCACAACGATGTCGCGGTGCCTGACTTCTCTCCCTATCGCCGCGACGACGTGCAGGACGCCACCGCGTCTTCCCAAGGCAGCAGTGACTCCAGGAAAGGCTTCTCCTACCTGATGACCGCAGCGACAGGTGTAGCAACTGCCTACGTTGCCAAGAATGTGGTCACCCAGTTTGTCTCCAGCCTGAGTGCCTCTGCTGACGTGCTGGCCTTGTCGAAGATTGAGATCAAGCTGTCTGACATTCCAGAAGGCAAGAACGTGGCTTTCAAGTGGAGAGGGAAGCCCCTTTTTGTGCGCCACAGAACCCAGGCAGAAATTAGTCAGGAGGCTGAAGTTGACCTGTCTCAGCTGAGGGATCCGCAGCATGACCTAGACAGAGTGAAGAAGCCTGAGTGGGTGATCCTGGTGGGTGTGTGCACTCACCTGGGCTGTGTCCCCATCGCCAACTCCGGGGATTTTGGCGGGTACTACTGCCCCTGCCACGGCTCCCACTATGATGCCTCTGGCAGGATCAGGAAAGGCCCTGCTCCCTTAAACCTCGAGGTCCCAGTTTACCAGTTTGTTGGGGATGACACGGTGGTGGTCGGCTGAGAGACAAGGTGCCTGCTCACTTCCATGTTCCTGGGAATGTACAGCACAAGGGTTAACTGAGGCATGCTGTAAAATCAGAAATTACCTGTCTAGATTCTCAACCAGAACTATGCTTGAATACTGTGTTCAGTTTCAATAAAAACTTGGAGTGAGCAACTTCTTCCTGACTTAAGATAAAGTGTATTTATTTGTTTACAGATTTCTAGTGTGTCCAGCCAAGGAGGTGCTACAGCAGACCCAGAACACAGAGCCCTCCTGAAGGGCTGCTGATTGAAGGTAGACATTGAGCTACAAAGCCACAGAGATCTTTTAGCCAGCATTGGTCCTGCTAACAGCACAGAGCTGGTGCTTCAGTGCGTGCAGAACAGGAGTAGAAACAAGGTTTGCTGTTTCTAGAACAAAGCAAAAAGACATCAGTTATCCTGTACTTTTTCTGTTTTCTTCCCATTCTTTACCACTGTCTGAAAGTACTTCTGTCCTGCACTACACTGATGTGCTCCCTCAGTTGCAGAATAGAAGCCAAAATCCTCAGAAACTACAGAAAAGTCTGAGAGAATTTTTGACATGCACATAACAAAAGCTTGTTCACAATAAACTAGTAAAAAACCCAGATTGCCAGAATTAAACATGTTAACCAGAGACTGCAATGTGATCTGACATAATACTGCTCTGTGGATATGCTGAGGGAGACTTCTGTCTGACACCAGTTTTACAATAGAGGTGTCATTCATTTCAGGGTATAATCTATATCTATATATCTATATAGATTGTATAATCTATACAATCTATACAGGTAGCAGTCAGTGAAAATTGAAAACCATTGTGTCCAGCCTGTTTGGTGGACAGCTCACATCCTGTATCCATGTAGATATTAAGTCTAAAGTATAATTTTCTTTGTGCCTCATGAAAGAGGAAAAGATGAGATTGCTTTCTCCCTCCCTTCAGGTGGATCCAGACAGCACAAAGCTGTAGCTGAAGCAAAGGGAAGTAAAGGGTATTGTCCATGTTACAGCAAACTCAGGAATTTGTAATGTGTGTGTGTTTCAGCCAAGGCCCTGGTTCAGGCAGGTGAAGTTAAGGGACAATGTTGCATAAAGACAGGTTCTGACTTGGATCCCATAAAGCCCACCCAGGGGAGCCAGGGCTGGGTGGGAGGTTACAGTGGACACTTGGAGCTGTAGTGAAACATTCCATTAACTCCCAGTTCTGCCTCTGACTCGGCATCCCCAGAGATGGCCAGAGTCTAGAGGGGACCATGACATGAGAAACAAGGGCAGTAACTAAGAAATGTCAACAGCAGCTCTGTTTAACACTACCCAGCCTTAGGTGTTTGTGGTTTAGAAGGAGATTTTTTATTTTCTGCAGATCTAGCCACTTAGCAAAACAGCAGTAACTGAGAGGTCAGAAAAAGCTGATAAACCTCAGGTGAATGTCACCAAGAGAAATGTGGGTTTGAAGCCACTTCCATCTCCAGCCTCAGCCACTGCTAATCCAATGCCCTGAGGTGCCCTCAGTGTGGGGTTGGTGGCAGTGGCACAGCCAGGAGCAGTTTGCTCATTCCCACACCCATTGGATGTACTGCCATCATTTGTTGGTAGTGTTTGCAATGACAGCAGGAAAAGGGGACCCTGAGCATTTCAGCAAGGAAATTTGGGTAGGAATTGTAAAGGGACAGAAGTAGTGACACATAACGTGGTCCCTTAGGTAAAGAGATGTATTAATATTAAATTTTCAAAATTAATGATGCTTCAATTTATTAAAGCCATTTGTATTTTTTGCCTCTTAAAATACATAATGCTATAATCCTATTTGTAAGCAGCTAGAATACTAGAAGGTGATAAGTTATAGCCTCCATGGATTTATCAGGAACAAATCAAGTCAATGCAATCACATTTGTTGCTATAATAGGATAACAGGCCTTGGAAACAGGGGATATTAGCAGTAGCTACCACAGTTTTAAATCAGATTTTCACACCATCTCACAAAATGTCCTCATGTCTATTAAGGAACCTGGTATAAATTGGAGTATTGTAGAGAACTGTTCCCAAAGCAGTGCTGATGGATGAGCTACCAGCAATTCCCTGTTGGAACAAGGAGTCGTGCTGTGAGGAGCTCAGTGAGAACCTGAGTCCAGCACTGCCCACTGTGTTTGTTAATCAGCTGTCAGAGAAGGAGTTTGTAAAGCTGTGGTGAACTGGGTACAGCTGGGAACTTCTCTGCAAAAAGGATTAGAATTAAAAATGACCTGGACAAATAACACCCTACAAAGCCAGCATGTGTTGTGATAGAAATTCATAGCTAGGGAGCAGGTCTACAGAAAAGGATCTGGGATTGCCATGAAAACAAGAATGGATGGTTTGTAACATTGTCGATGCATCAATGTTAAAATAACTTTGAAGATTAAAATCTGTGGGGATAAATTATAATGTTAGCACAAATGGAATTCTTGATACACGACTAGGGGAAGCTGAGGGACTGGACAAATTAGTGGAGGAAATAAAATGACTGATTGCAGAACATTCCTCTTGTCAGGAAGTTGAAAGAGAAAAAATTTGAGGGAAATACCACTGAATCCATGCATTATGCTGAATTCTTTTTGAAGTGTCAGTTTATAGCCTCAGTCAGAGGTAGGTAACCGAGCTATTTGGGCTTTTTTTCTGACTCTAATTTAGAGTCATCCTTGTATTGTTTAACGTGCTGCAGCACCGAGAGAAACAACACATTATAACTTGGTTTGCTCAAAGAGACACAGAACTGTGGCATTTATTGTCCCAGCACCACTGGCAACCACTGTGTGTCACAGCTGTGATAGATTTTCTTCATTAACTATTTAGCATTATAACATTTTAATAACCTCAAGACATAAATTATGACATTGCCTTGTTCTAGAAATGCATAATCAAAATGGAATGTACCACATTGTTTACTAAATGCACTTTTTTCCCCCTATGACGTTAGAAATTTAAAATGAGCAGTTCTGGAATTAAAGCACATTTGCTTCAATTGTAAACCACGTTTGTTGGTTTTACCCAACTTCTACAGGGGTTGGAACACCAGACAGGAGGAGAGTGTCTTTGCTGCCTGTAAGTAACAGAGAATTAATTAGCAGGAGAAGAAAACTTCCACCTCTAACAACATACCAGAGTACTGATGGCTCATGTCTTTTGTCAGTCAGCCGAAGAATTGGCAACTGTACAACGACTTCATCTCCCACACCAAGCAGAAGTTCCAGGCAGAGCTGGGATCAGAAGGTCACAGTAAAAATGAAAGGGTCTTGCTTCTGGACTTAGCACAAGCCTGTGTTTGAGTGACCTTCAGTATAAATTCTACAGTAAAAATCCCCAACCTGCAGGTTCTGTGCACAGCTTTCTGCAAGCAATCTAATGGTGGTGCTGGACACATAGAGGTCAATATGGGGTTTTTTTCACATTTGTAATATGCTTGGATTTAAATGGCTTTATTTGGACTATAATGTTTCCAAAAGCAGAAGCCACTATTTATTCCTTTCAGTTCTTTTAATACCTCTGCTTCAGATTACAGTACAAAATAAAAATATCTCTCTCCTAGCCACTGTACTTGATAGAGACTCGGAAGATAAATAACTGCTTCAAAACATTTGTGTTTTTTCCACAAAAATAAAGAACTGGGTATTTTCTCCCAAGGCATATCTGACACTGTATATCTGATAGAGAAATTTTTGCATTATAGTAACAGAAAAGAAAAAACTTACCTGTATGTTTATATATATTTATTGTACATGCAAGTAAGTATGTGTCAGACTCTCCAAACTTTATCATTTAATAATTTAATACAAGGTTATTTTCTGTATCAGCTTTTGGAAGGCTGGAATTCATCCAGTAATTTTTGGGCCTAACCACAGTGACACTCAGAAGACTTGTTCGTGATCATTTTTCTCTCCTCACCTTGTGCCAATCATTTTTCAGAAACATTTATTTTTGAGGACAGCTTTGTATTTTGACAGATAACGTGTCCTTACTTTTAATTCATGGCAATAGATATGGGCCATTCTTACAAGCAGTCTATAAATCAACTTTTCCACCCTGAATTTCTTGCCATCTCTAGGCTGTTCCACTGAGGTCAGTAAAGGTTGGTATTTCCACCACTATTTATCTTCCAAATTTTTTCTTGTCTCTGCCTTTTTCTTCATTTTATTTCCCAGGCAAACACACTTCCACTTATGCCAGCAGGCATCACATCCATCAGCTTCTCTCAAACAGGCTCTGCACTGTGAGCAGTCACACTCTGAGCTGCACTCACAACCCCAGGAAAACACTCGGGGATGGATCAGTTGGGTGAGTGAAGAAAAACCTGGAAGATCAGCGATAAAATCATGGAGTCATGGTCTAGCTTGTGGTTATGGGTTAGGCAGCCCTGCTGTCCAGAGCCCATCAGCCTAAAAGTAAGTATTTTTCTTAAGTAATGCAGCATTTTTTCTACAAAGGAAGCATAAATATCTTCAAAGATATCTCAAGTCAGCATGAAATGAAGCTGCTGCAGTCGAAGCACAGCACACAGGAGGAGGCAAAACATCCTACAGGTGCAACGGTAGACTAAATATGCCTCATTTAAACACTAAACTGAACAGTGCTGTGAAGCTTCAATCTTTAGAGGCAAAATAAATGTCCCATGAACATAATGAATTACAATTTCCCAGTTTCCAAAGCCCCACTGAGCACAGAATGGTCAGAGGCGCAGTCGCTACCTTTGGGCAGAGAAGATTCAGCAACCTATGAACAAAAAACTCTTGAATATGTGGCTGCATTCTTCCCATCATGTTCATGATGTTTAAGTCATTTTCCCTTCCATTTACCTTCCACAAAGCTCAGAGGCAGCAGAAATTGCCTTATTCTGTGATTTTTAGCTGTCTCTCATTCATCAGTAGTCTTATCAGCAGTATGTTTCTCCCAGGTGAGATACAATCTATTAACATTTTTGGCAGCTTCTTGTGTGCTGCTTTTTCACTGTCTCTGCCCAAGTGGGCTTCAATGGAATGCTTTTTAGCTAAAATGTACTTATTTGGACAATACAAAACTGTTTTCTCCACTTTCTTCTGTAATTAGCTTTATCAGTACCAGAGGAAAAAAGAAACATCCAAGCACTGTACATATTTAGTCTCTACCTTATATTCTTTGGACTTAGTTACAAAACAATTCTTGTTTCTGTGCATCTTTTGAAAATATCTACATGTATCTTTTCTTTCTACTTTGACATCAATCATAACAATTAAATAATACTGAAGTCCCTGATGAAAATTATCTTTAGCAACTCATTTAACTCTCAGCTAAGCATCTCAAAGTGCAATTCCCATTATCTTCTAAGCTGCCTCCCAGTTGCACTGCAGTGTGTATTCTGAATGACACACTGCTTTGAAGTCTAAATGATACAACAAAGTCTTGGCTTAGAAATGTTTCTGACAGCTAATTGTAGTTTCTGATAAAACCCTTGCAGCTCTGTGAGAACATACATCTCAGCATTTTCATTATTCTTGTTTCATATTTTATTTAGAGCGATATTATCTCATAACTCACTCGTCTTCAATCTCTGACTCCCCAGTAATGTCCTTCAGAGTAAGGACAGAAACTTCACGTGCAGCAGAATTTACTTCTGCTTCAATTAGGTATTAATCTTTGATATATCCAGCTCATTCCACCAAGTGGCTGTACTTGCACAGATCCTTCAGGTGGTTTGAAGTCAGATTTCCTTTCAGCTGTGGAAGGCAATTCAGGTATGACACAGCTTCTGTCAGGACACAGCTCTAAGTCCTGTCCTTTCTCCCGATGGCCATTTTTAAGCCCAGCAGAAGGACAGTGGCTGGCAAGGAATGGCAATACTTTGAATACAATTCCTTGCAGAACAGCACAGGTAACTTTAAAACAGATTAGGGTTATGTAGAGCACCTCTGTACTGGTTCTAGTAGTTCATATACTCTGTAGATTCGTCACAGACTTGCACCAACACATTTGATTGGTGATTAACCTGAATTTTAATTCTTTCAAACTCCTGTTTCATGCAGTACAAATCAGATGAGAACATTACAGCAAGACAAGTAATTGAAAGAAATCTTACAGACATATCTTAGAAGCAGACTACACCTTCTGCCAGCACAGTATTTAACACTAGCCCCTTTTCTCAGCTTGCAAATTGTAAATGGATGAGTCTTCCCTCACAGAGAAGGAGAATAAGTGGATGGGAAGATGCAGGGGAAGCATTTTAAAGCTCTGTGACTGCACAGGAACCTAACACTGCTCAAAACACTGATCTTTCAAAGACATTTAAGGGAGCAGAGGAGAATGTTCTGGTATCAGGATGAATTACATTTAGTGGTAGCACCCAGCTACCTTAAGTCTTTCCAATGCACCATTTAGATCTTCTCCCAAATTAACAGTAAATAAAAGGACAAAGAAGGGATAAAAAACATGCAGAAAAATCACCAAACTACAAAAGCAAAGCAAAAGAAAGGATATGTGGATTCCACATGCTATCATTGCTTCAAGAACATGGGGAAGGCATAAAAATACAAGTGCAACAGAAGTCACATGCAGGAAAGGTCCATCTGTGGATTTTGAACTCAAAGCTTCCTGCTCAGTCTCTGGTTCATGAGAAGCCCAGAACCGAAGAGTGCTGCAAATTGGCACTGGAAATCCAGACAAAAGACAACTCTAGTCTTGCATGTTTCTTTTTCCCTTTCCAATAGTATTTGCTACTGGTTGCTGTAGACAGGGTGGGCCAGTCATGACCCCACAGAGCTCTCACGAGGAGCTCAGTGGCACTGGAAATTGTCTTTCTCAGTGCCAATAATCTGCCTTTCATTTTACAATATCTGTGGTTAAGCATCAGATTGCTGCAGATTTATTTAGGACTCTTTGGGTAAAGTACCCTTTATACAGTGGGTGGCAGTTACCAGTAATGTTGCTATTATTATTATTATTACTGTAGAAAAGCTTTCAGCATGAAAATGTTTATGGAGCCAAGGTTTATGCAGACTGATTTCACATGCACCTCCTACACTAAAGATACTCCACTGAATGGAAGCCACAATAATTCCATGATATGCTGCATCCAGAGGTTTGAATAGCCACTGTAATGTCTCCCTTAGAGCCAAGCCAGTTCCAGAGCAAACAGACATTCCATCTTCCAAATGAGACAAGAGAAGGCCAGTAAGAACATCCTTCACGAGCAAAACCATTTAAAACTTACATATAGACTTTTAAAACCAATATATATTTTAGGTTATTGGTACTTGGGTGTTCTGTAATGAATGCTGTGGACAATAAATATCTTTGGGCAAGGTAAGGATGATCTTGGATATACTCAACAGCTAAGGAGGAACAGCAGCATAGGATCCTGTTTGGGTTTGTATAAACTCATTTCTATTGTGCTCTTTGGCAAGAAAATAATGCTCTCATTTACTTAAAAACATTTGTTGCTAATGTTACACACGGATGCAGCATTTCATTACAGAATTTACTAAGTTGGTTCGATGTTTTATAGATGTTGCTTAGAGAAATGCTTAAATAAACTTTGGACCAATCCTGCAGTGCAGCACCAACCTCCAAATCAAAGTGGAGCAAGGCTTCATCAAGTAATAAGATTTGTAGGAACCGGTCCATTGTTTTGAACAAAAAAAAAAAGTAATTTTTTTAAACTATTCATTGTTTAATCAAGCCTATTTACCTTAGAATGATTATCTGGTTATTTAAATCTTTTTAATGCAGTTGTAATTCTTCAAACACTTACGAAAATGAATTAAAAGAACAGGTAAGCTGTATTTTGTAAATAATATAATAAATTTTCTTCAAGCAAAATAATTAATTCTGAACAGTAACACTGCGTAATAAAACAATTCCCAATAAAGCATTCTCTAATTATAATTCCAAAGCTCATACTATTTTTGAAACTTGTGTTGGCTATTTGATAGATAATTAAAGCAAATAAATGTATGATTTAATAACAGTTGTCAAAGAACACCATAATGCCCAGCTTATGACTAATCACAATGTATAATTCCCCATAAAAGCTAATTGACAGTTGATTTTCTTAAATACTGAAAGAATTCATCATGATGAACACTGCTACAATAAAATCCTAAGGAGCTGGAAAAGATTTATCTCTATTTGAGCATTTCTGCAAATATCAGACCTACTGAAGAGAATAAATAACAAAGGTAGGTTGGAAACACAACATCCTCCTGGTTCTCAGACAGAATTATGAATGATGAGGATGTAGCTAAAGGGATCAGGACTTTTTTGTAGATGCCTTGTGGTTTATATGCATGGTTGGTGCATTTGCACTCGAGCCCTGCCAACACACTCAGCTCTGGGATCATCACCACCTCATTGCTTGCAAATATGTGACAGAAATTGAGGAAAAAAAATATAAAAAAGAAGGTAGTGATAACACGGAACACAAGAAGGTGAACCCAACAGTAGCTCTGCAGGTGATTTTTAGAGGTGGTTGATATGAGGATGAGCAGGATGGAGGGGAGCCACCAAGGGAGGCCACAGTTCTGGCTAAGAACCCCCCCACCCTGAAAACTGGGTAATTGGAACAATATATTTTTCCATACCATATTAAATACAAAACAGGAAAGCCAGGGAATGTGATTATTATCTGTCAGCTTGTCTAAGGATCTTTAGGCAGTAGTTAAAATAAAAAGACATTTCCCTGCAGTTCTGCAATGTCGTGGGGATGGGCAATTTGGCAATTTGTGTCCTTCACTAAACTTCAGTGGGGTTTTAACAGGAAACTTTAGGTTGTCACTGTAGGATCAGTCAGAAGGAGCAAGTGGAACAAAGTAAAGGGTGAAAGGCTATTGCTGTATGAGCACGTGACAATTTAAATTGGTTCTGCCCTCTCAAGAACCCAGAAGAGCTGCCCCCAAGGGCAGGAGCACACCAGGCTGGCTTTTCAGCTGCTTAAGCTTCTTTCCTATGCTTTAATACTAGAGTTGCCAGGGTCATTTGGACAGTCCCTCTTCTATCCAAAATATTCAGATTTTCCCTAGTGTTTAAGTAAAAACCTTTTGCTTTACACTTTTTACAGCATGCATTGCATTCCCAGCTACTACAGCAACAACTTTTCTACAGTACAAGATTTTTGCACTTATTTGATTAAAAGTTAAACTAAATGAAAAAGGATGGTTTTTTGTATAACTGATAAGAAAATAATAATAATAAAAAGGCAAGCAGTACTGAAATTCTCCCCTGTGAGGGCAGTAGAACAGTTTGCCCAGAGAAGCTGTGGCTGCCCCAGCCCTGGCAGTGTCCAAGACCAGGTTGGATGGGGCTTGGAGCACCCTGGGATAGTGGAAGGTTTCCCTGCTCATGGAAGGGGTAGAACTGGACAATCTTTAAGGTCCTTCCAACCCAAACCATTCTATCCCTGTATGATTCTAGGATTGAAAAGATCAGCTGAGTCATATAAACTGGAGCAGTTTGGAGGCATGTCTCAGTTCAGTAAAACTATGTAACATTAAAGAGGAAACTCAGGTAACAATCACTATCTAATTAATCCATTTGCTTCTCTCATGGTTTTACCACATGCAAACAACTAAAGTACAGTTTTAAAATGGCATTTATTTTCCTTACACGCAGAAAGAATGGTATCAGTTTAAATAGAGAACAGAACTGACCAAGCTGCTCAGGGCCTAGAAGCCACATTCTATATTGTGATTCCCAAACACATCAGTCAATAAATTATGCACATGAAGCAAACCAAAGAAAGCCTTGGCCAAAACAACAGCAACAAAAACAAACTCTGCCAAACATAAACCATACTGGTAAAATAAAATAAAGTATTCAATTATTGAATGAAACCATTTGCAGTGGGCAATTTTGAGAGAATAGTCTGAAATGTAGCAGAAAGCACACCATTGCCTGCTCAAAAGCTCGTCTGAAAGGAATGCTAAACTGTCAATAACACAGACAAATAGTAATCCACTTATTGTCCAATATTCCATAACAAACAGTGAGAATGGTCAGATCCTCTGAGAAAAATACAGAGCTTTGTATAACACACTAACTATAAACCCATAATCCTGTTTACTGTTTTCCATAAAACAAGAGTATGAAAGCATTTGCTGAAATGGAAAGCTACACATCTCTGAGCTTTGTGTAAGTGGATAACGACAGCCAGACTCCTGATTTCCTCTCCCTGATCAGGAACTGCCTTCAGTATGAGAGTACTAAATAATCCATGCTAGTTAGCTCTTCTTTGCATGGACTTTTGCATCTGCCACCTCAGCTGAGGCAAATGAACCCTGCTTTAAGTCTCTTTTATGTCAAATACTGGGAAAGGCTTAAAAAAATAACACAAAATCAAGGCCCAGCACAATACAGGATTTGCATATGGATGTCACTGTCAGAAAACAGGAGTGAGAGGAGCAATTCATTAGGATCAGTTAAAACTCTAAAAACTATTTCCATCCATGTAGAACAATATTATCTATTTAGTACCACTAGTCTGCATGTTTCAAATCAATTACCAAACTAAATCGGGAGAACAGACTTTTCCATTAATTGTGAAAAAAAATAAAAATCAGTAAACAGCTTGCTGGGTTGCTTTCCTGCAATCCCCTTATTGGAATCAATGTACTGATCCTGCTGTGTGTTCAGTGTGATTATCCATGGACAAAACAGCTCCTGGATTTACACTAAGGGATGTGCCAGTTTGTGTGCTTGTGTCCACACAGGCAGTGAAGTCCATTCTGTAATGTAAATATTGCCCATGTTACTCTCGTGCTGAGGGGAGAATGTGTGTGCAAATAGGAATTTCTATGAAAGGAAATGGTTGCATATTTTCACAGGACTCTTTGTGCCCTTTTGAAAAGGATCCGACCTGCTCCGTCACATGAATCCCACACGTGAGGTCACACTGCTGCTCCTGCACTGCATTGTGTTTTCACTGCTCCCTGTAGGGTTTTTCTGGCTATAATTAGAGTTAATCACATTTCAAAGTACCAAGATAATTATCTCCATGACAAATTAGCTCTTTTCAAATTAAAGACTGTCTCTGCTTAATTTTTCCCGTTTTGAAAGAAAAGCAGTGATCCCCAGATCTTTTATGTCATTTCTTTATGAACATGAGGTTACGATAAGCTACTTTCTGAACCACTGCTTGAATGCAATTTATTTTACATAGCTTTGCATAATAAAATAGCATTTTAGATAACTTATTCAAAGGGCAGATAGTAATTCTCTGAGGATTTCATTAAATCACTCTTTTCATGTTAAATTAATGTGCCAAGTTAATTTTGGAATAAACAAACCAAGATATTTAATTGCTTTGTGATAAATATGTACTCCTTGCCTAGAATTTTATCATGTAGTTTTACATTTTTAAACTCCATATATTTGTGTGCATCTCAAAAGCCTTAAATTTATGTATTTACTGGTACACATAAGATGTATAAGATGTAATAAGATGTATTTAGTCAACCTTAAGCCTTAAATTTATCTATTTACTGGTACACATAAGATGTATAAGATGTAATAAGATGTATTTAATAAACTGGTAACTCCATCTTCATATCAGACCTAAATTTATCTTTCATAATTATTTTGCATCCCCTGTTTTCCTACAGCATGAATGACAGAGGGGACTTTTTTGGAAGAAGTCAGTTCTAAACAAATTGACACAGAAAACCTGAAAGATAGCGATAAGTGCTGACAAATGAGAAACAAGCAAAAAATGCAGCTGTACAAGAACAAGACACAAACACTCAGGACTGAAGCCAGATTTGCTTTACATCAGATTTCACAAGCCCAGTCCCCTCTTTTTCCCCTTCAGTAAATGTGCAGGTGTGCTCCAAAACTGCACATGCAAACAACAGTTATACTGGGAAACGAGCTTCCCTCATGGTTTGAGTTTCAGCAGACTTAATTTGCAGTGTGCCCTGCCCCAGGGAAGCTGAGACTGATGCCTTAAGTTCTAGCTTTCATGTTTTTCAGCTCCTGTGCTGCCCAGGGGTGTAGTTCTGAGCCTCATATTAAGTGTCAGTCACAGAGCAGGGAGACAAAACAAATCCTTTTCCTGCTGAAGACCAAGAACAACTTTCAGGCCCAAAAGCACAAACAACGGTGGGCTGGAGGGAGGAACAAGCAGGATGGGACCTCACAACCTGAAGATGTAATTGGACAATTAAACCCAAACATGCACATGGACCAAAACTTTAAAAAGTGTGAGACCTTGTGACTGGTTAGCCATTTTTGTGACCATTTTGGGTCCACCTTGGGGTAGCCCTGGTCAGGCTCTTGTCCTGCCCAAGGTGTACCCTAAGGCCTCTCAATAAATATCTGCTTTATTCTCTAGCTCTGTCCAGTCTCTGTTTCAGGTCAGCCTTCCCAAGACATTCCTGAGGTGTGAGGAAGGGTCCAAAGTGACCCAGAGACCAGGCATTGCAAAGGAGAGCTGATTATTGCAAAACCCAAGCCTTTCTAAGCAGTTAGCACATAATCAGCTACACAGTTTTAAATCATAACAAACGTAACCAACCACTGTATAGCACAATGTGAACACCTGATGGTTCTATAACTTGTTTTCCTACCCCCAATTCATCTGAGTCTCTTTCCCAGAGTCCTTTTCTCCTTAGCCAGAGCAGCAGGCCTGAGCCATGGTTTTACAAGGCCTTTGCTTTGTAAGGTTTTACCTAAATGCAACACTCAGACACTCCATGCACCTCTGATGCTCCAAGTGCTCCTTTCAGCCTTCAGCACTGGGGAAACAACACCACCCCCCCTAAATCTGGGGTTAGAAAGATAAGCATGCACTGCCAAGCAGCAATTAATGCAGCATCTTTAATAAGAGAAAGATTTTGATGAGCTTTGTCGGTACAAAATAAGCTGGCAGTCTAGCAACAACTATTTACTAATGCTCCTAACAGGGAGAAAGATTTGAGATTTTAGAGCCAAAAGGGACCTTTGACAGCCATCAGCAATTATTACTATTGCTGCAACAATACAGTTGGATGCATATTTTACTTTAGTTCTTGGCAATATTTCATGCTACTTTTAAAGGATACAAAATCCATTGCAATTCTAACGTTTCACGCTCATTTATGCAAGCATAATTTTGGAATTAGTGCTCTTGATGTTTTCTTTTGATAAGGTTGTAAAACATTCTTGGGAGTTATTTCAATTTTTTTTTATTCTTTTCAAGAATGTTATACTCAGCTAGAATAAATTATTGCACTTCTTCTGCTACAGTGAAGTACAATTTTATTTAGGGCAGTTTTTCAGTATGTACTACAAACTGGAGAAGGAACACCCAAGCTGAACTGTCATACATACACTCATAGCACATTTTTAACTAGAAAAATTAGTTATTTCACAGTTTTGTAGCTGAAAAGTTTCTAGTGAAACCTCTATAGAAAAAGGGTGATGCTTGATTATATTTATGAAATTATTTTCATGTAGGAAAAAATGGCTGCTGGATTTATTCTTAGTAGTTAAAAGGCCTAAGAGAGTTTCCCTTCCTTGTACATCCATAACTCTCCAGCTGATCTCACTGGCTCTTGTGCCACGTGGGGACACAAGGGTCCAATGCCCCCCAGTCAGGCGCACATGGAGGAAGGGAGTCAGACTCTCATCATCCTCCCAAGATTTGGCACCTTTTTTCTCCTACACCAGCCTTTTAGCAGCAAAACCATCCATTTCATTTCACTTCTCTCTGTGACAGTATTATGACAGATAACAACTACTCCCTCTCAGGAAAAAAATTAAAAACATGTTTAATTTTAAGCAAAGGATTAAGACTTTCTAAATTCAAGAGTAGTAGAGTTCACCAAATCCAAACACTCAGTAAACTGACAACTCTACATAACCCAAACTTTATTGACAGTGAAGCAGCTGCTCAAGTGCTTCATTGACTCAGGCTGAAGAAATGTGTACAGGGAACTCACAAATTATATTATTTTGGGTTTTGACATTTATATTTGTACTTTTACAATAATAAACAAGTATTTCATAAAACCATAGAATGATTTGGGTTGAAAGGAACCTTAAAGATCATCTAATTCCGATCCCTCTGCTGTGGTGAGGGACAATTTCCACCAGATTAGGTTCTTCAAAGCTGTAGCTAAATATCATTTGCCAAAATATTTCTTCTTTCCAGTGCTAGCAAAATGTGCAAACACATTCAGATTTTGGAGATTGTGTGAAAAAGCAAACCCAGTCTCTTCTGCATCCTCCACACACACCTGTGAGTGTAGAGCTGATTCAGCTAAGTGCTCAAAGGGTTATGCCCTTGGTCCATTTTCAGTGGTTTAAAATTCTCATTCACTTCTAAAATGTCATTATTTATCTGAATGAAGAGGAATAGTAGATGGCCCAAGCAAGAGCAGGAAGTATAAATGCTCATGTGTGACTGGGTCCTGACCAGCACCCAGTTGTGACCACCAGCACTCCTCAGTGGGGTGAGAATTTGATGATAGGCTGCATGTGCAATTGAGCAACACAAATATCTTCTTCTCAGCTGCACCACAGGCCTAGGCTGCACTTCTGAAAATAATTATTTTTTTGGAATACATAATTTTGAGGGTCATTGCCCATGGATTGCTGAAAATGCTCTCTCTGGGAATCCAGACTTATTTGTTTGGCCATGAGTTTCTATTTCACAGTGCAAGATAAGGCCTATTTGCTGCTATTGCCCATCACTGTGTAATCAGGTTCTGTTATTATCATTGGTTTATTCGTTCTTCTCTGGCACACTGTGTTGTGCTCAGGTTCAAACAGAAGAGATTTATGGGAGGAATGACTTGTTTGTTGATTTGCTTGCTTCCTCTCCTCCCAGATGGATGCACATGGAGCCACATAGGTAAAAGCTACAACACTTAAAGGCTTCCTAACCCTGAATTGATGTAGCCTCTGGAAATGTCTTTAAACTGAGTGTCCAATTCCCAGTTTGCAGGGGAGCATTAATACCCACCAGCTCCCACCTCTTCACATTACCACAAATTGTTTCAGTGCAGGGTAAACAAAGTGAGAAAATGAGGGCACTGCTGCCTACATTGGGAAAACACTGCCAAGGGCAGCAGGCCAGGGCCAGAGAGAAACTCCATTCTCCTGCAAGCAGCCACCCTGTGGAGAAGGCTGGCAGGGGGACAGCCTGCCTGAGCACACTGTCATCTCAGCCTAAGTGGCATTTCCTGCTCTCAGCTTTAACAAACTGCAAACCTTCTTTCCTATATTTACAGCTACCCAGGTGCTTTTTCCTATTACCAGAAGCACTTCAGGGGTTTGCTAATGCACTGGAAGCACCTTTCTGATAAGCCAGCATAAATGGGTACAGCAATGAATCAAGAAGCATTACGCTACTCCAGGATGTGGAGGCGGATCATTTCATTATGCTTATAAAAATAAAATCAAAAAACAATACACATTATACTACCATATGAAGGTGCATTTCTGTGTATAGAGAATGTGAAGCTTAATAGGAAAGGAAAATAATTACAGGATATTCTACTCACCAAAAGCAATCAGGATCACGTGACAACTGCCAGGACAGGGTTATTGGAGAGGGTTGCATTAGAAGACAATATGCTTTATGAGGAAGATGGAGGCATTATTAAAACATAATGCACATGCAGAGTGGTGCATGCATTACCCACTGACAAGCTAATGCTTCCCAGGAATATAGGTTGCAGTAAGCAGAGCCTTAATTATTTAATTTCTTTGTTAAAAGGGCAAAGCTCTAGCCAAGAAAGCATCTCCTTCCATATCAATTCAAATAGCACCTATCTCCAATCTACTTGGTAGTACCCACTTAATAAGCTATTGCCACCAGAAAAATAAAGATTAATTAAATTATTTTTTAAAAGTTACATTAACAGATGTCTTATTTTTAGATTTCTACAGTAAACTGAAAATTGTCCTTGAGTAGTTAGACCAACATTTTAATGGTCCTATTTTGGTTTTTATTTGTCATATTTGTTCAATAAAATCAGCCTCTTTATAATTAAACAGGTTTTATACCTTTACTGACATTGCATAGAGTCCAAAAGTCACAACAGGGAATACGTTATTGAGCCATTCCACATTCCCTAAATAACTAAAAGCACTTAGTTTCACCTCAAACACCACAATGCTCTAGAGAAGGAGAACACAATGGTGATTATTATTATTATTAATACTAATAATAATAATCAGCCAGTATATGCTTTTTCATTGACAGTGACTCCCACCAGCCCTGGATGCAGCCTGGAGAGCTCCTCTGCAGCAACAGGAGTGTCCTGAGCCCTGCCCCAAGCAGCTGCTCCCCAGCCATGGGGACAAGCTGACAGGTTTTGGCAAGTTCCAGCAGCAAAGTCAGGCCTCAACTCAGCTTCAGAGAGTCCTTAACCTTGAACAAATTAAATATTAGGGGAAGAGGACTCTCTAAGTTCGAATTAGGCTTAGATTGGACCGAGTGGAACCCCAAAACACAGAAACAGACCCAGTGCAAGCAGTGCTTGGCAGCCCCACAGAGCACACGAGGCCAGAAATGGTTTCCTGAACTTTGGAAGGCTGTTCCTGACTAACACATTGGCATGAAAGGAAGCAGGAAAAGAAAGCATGGAGAACATCATCCAGATTCTCTTTAAGATACGCAAATCCTGCCAAGGGTACAAAGAAAGCACAGAGTCTTCCTACGTCCCAGGGATGCTCCAAGACTTTGGTGTGAGCCTGTACACAAGCTTTACAGGGCAGTGTCCCAGGCTTGTGGCAGACTCTCCTCTCGGCACAGTAACACCCTGACTTTCACTATCTGAAAAACAGGACTTCCAAGGTCTTTCCTCTTCTATGGCTTCTTTCTACCCCAAAATGTGGTTATTATCAGCTCTTCTCTCTGTAATAGTTCATACACTTGGGTGATTAAGCAAACGTTTTCACAGAATCTTGGAGGTCATTTCATCCCAGCTCCCCTCCCTCCCCCCATTCCAGCACTGTATTTCCTTTGGCTGTAGCCCATGTGAGTTCTCCTCTGTTCCTCTTCTGGCTGTCCATTACCATTTTAGAGCCTCCCACATGCAGGGCCTTCTTCCCATCACACCCCCCTCTTCCTCTCACCTGCCCACAAATAGTGCAGATATTTGGACAAGCACAGGAAAGCTGCATCAGCCACATCAGGAGAGAACGGGCTGAGAGACAACCAGAAGTAAAAGGAAGGGAAATAATTTCAATCAAATTGTTAGAGGTTGGTTTTGGTTTAAAAGATAACCTCTGAAAATATCTACATCAATTATAACTTAATCTCCTCCTTTGTGATCATTTAAGATTCCATCCAACTAAGGCAGTTTTTGCAATAGACCTCAAAAAACTTCCTATGTGCAAAATTTCCCTCTATTTATGTACCCTGGTTCTAAATGCTGCTGCTCTATTGATTACTGTAATTCAGCTCTAATTGCACTTTTACAAAGCAGGATGAATAGATTACAGTTGAGCTAGGAGGACGCCAAACATCAATTATTAATATAACAGAGCTGGCCTTTACCATGCCTGTATTATTTACCTTGGGGAGTTTAGGAACCTGCTGAATAATATTTATCCTCGTAAATTAACCACTTTAAAATATTTGTTTTCATTAAGAAATGCAACCAGAGTAATGAAATATTCTTTCAGCAAATGCAAACAAGCCCTCAGTGTCTGTAATCATACATGAAAACCCAATGCCTTTGTCAGAACGAGGCAGCCCTGGTGTTTCAGAAAGCAGGTTTGTATTGTTCACCAGAACACACAGGGCTGAAGATCTGCAGATTGCCTCAAATGCAGCACGGGGTCTTTGGTTACTGTTTGAGTCCTTGTAGTTATTTGCACAGCTGTCTTAGCCTCAACAGGGATCCAGAACCAGACAGCTTCAGCAATGAGAAAAAAATAATGGCAAAGTTGTTCTTTCCTCAGTGCAAATTTATAAAAAAAGGTCAATATACCCAAGTCCTGTTTCCCAGGCCCATTCTGGCCAGCACTGTGACCCTTCACCAACCTCTGCTTTGCTTTGCTGTCACTCCTTTTGGCTCCATGTCTTGCCTGTGCATCTTCTGCTTCATTGCTCCAGCAATCTGCATTTCCATTAGCAGCAGTTAATATTGACAGTTTATACTCTAACCTTGTGGCCTATGGCTCTGGCTGATCATTTGGATATATGGATTTTTTTTTCCCCAAATATATATATTGCTAAGTGAGGAAATTTTTAAATTATTCCTCTGACCTTTGCCTCTTCTCTTTGGATACTTCACCTGCTCAAAGAACAGTCATCCCTTTTTTACCACAAGTTTGATCACCTGCAGAACGATCTGACTTAGTGCAGAGTCTCTCTGGCCAAAGCACAAAGGCTGCCAGTTTGCAATCACATGCACAGACCCACCAAGATTTTCACCTTCAGAGTGAATTTCTGGATTTTCCACAGGCAGATGGTATCACGCACAATTCCTCTTCAGTATTTAACTGCTGTTATGAAGGCAGCTCATGTGCTGCACAGATTCTGTGGTCATTCTGTAGGTAGAGGCAAATTTCCCCTAATGAATAAATAGTATGCTTAAAAGCTATTGTTTCTTGAATAAAAATATTCACCAATGCTAATTCTGTAAATTTCCACTGTATCACAATCAAAAACTCACTGTACAATATTTAATTAGTTAGCCATTTGTAGCTAGGGCTGGAGGCATTCATCATCTTTCCAAAAACATGCACATCACCATCTGTAACATCCAGTCAGTATTTTGGCTCTGAACGAGATAAAACATTTAACACATTGGCAGCTAAAAGTTAGGTTTGCTACAGAAGCATCAAATGTGAATTCAGTTGTGCTGCTCCTTTGAGAGTACCCCAGCATTTGCCACTGTGGTATAGTCTCTAATCAAAAAGCCTGGAGGGAATCCAGTGAAATCTGTGCCCAACATTCAACTGCAAGAGTATTAATCCAGCTTTATTCTATATCTGATTAGATGAAATCAGCCCTTTCTACCCATTAGGCATCTTTCATCTGCTCCTGCAATATATGTTTTAATTTCTTTTAAATCCTTTGGAAATAATATCAGTGCAGTAGTAGTCTAGCAACTGCTAATCTCTGATAAAAACTTAGGCCTAGATTGTTCCTAAAGAAAAACAAGATATTTCTTGGATTTGCTCAGGAACTGATTAGGAAGCCCTGGAGCAGCACAACCCTTGGATGTGAGGAACCTCATGGAGGAGGAGCAAGGAGGACTGGCAGCTCTGGTTTGGTCAGATCCCTGTCCCTCCTGTGGGGCTCCTGGGACCTCTGAGCCTTCGAGCTCCCCCACCCTGGGTTTTGGTTGTTAGGGGCCCACACAGCCCCAGACTCCACAATTCTAAACACACTACAGGCAGATTTCTGGAGCTGAAGATTCCCCTTAGCCCATTAGAGCTTCTGAGAATATAACCCCTACTGTGTGCCCAACACTTTGCTTCTTCCTGGGCATGTAATGTTGAATTTGGCTGTGCCAAAGCCCAGGGGAGCTGGCCTAACCAGCCAGCAGCATCCTCTGTCCTCAGTATGAACCCTCCCTCTTGGGTCAAGTGCAAATTGAATTATTAGCAATTTTTAGTTTACTTCATTATTACCTGCAAAAATGCTGAATAAGATTATTTTTGATGCTGATTCATGAGAACACCCAGTCACTGATTCCTTGTTGACAATATCTGTCATGATCTAAGGGGCTGGAAGTTCTTACAGCACTTTCCCCTGTTTTAACAGTGTTACACAGTGCTAGTTTTCCATAGGAATCCAAAACTTAAACCCATCGCTCTCTCTAGCTCAACCAGTGCCTCCAAAAGTTCTGGAGTTTATTGAGCAACTTCAAAGATTTATCTTTTATAGTCCTAGAGACCTGAAATCTGCTACAATCCCACAGATTCTTGCCAATCAGTAATAAAAATGACCAAGCTCTTCCAAAAAACTTCTCAAAAAAACCTCCCACGGTTCAATGATGAACTCTACTCCTTAAACACCACAGAAATCACACAAGGAATCAAAATCAGGATAAGGCATTCCTAGGAAGGAAGGCTGCACTGGTTTAATGTCCACCAAAGCACCTGATCCACAGCAATATTGAGCAGTGCCACCAAATTTAAACAGCTATGCAGGTACTTTGGACATAAAGAATGAAAGCAGCTTTATCTGAGATGTTCCATTTTAAAAACAGTGTAAAAACCATACCTGACATAAACTCCAGCAATTAGGACAAGTTAAAACAGAACTACTGTTTACCAGATTCACACATTCACACGTTCTCTTTTTCTTGCTACTCCCCTCACACAAGGTATCATTGGCTTGATCCAGGCAAAAGCTTTCACTGCAGTTTTCTCTTTTTTCCTATAAGCCTTGAAGTGTTAGACAAATGGATCTGTTCAGTGCAAGTTTTGTTTTCCTTCAAGAAACTGAGATGAAATGCACTTTAGTCTTACACTCAAAAAAGACAAACCACGCAGTAGAATGCCCATGATCCTATTTAAAAACAAAGGAACAAACAAAAACACTACCCAAGAGACAGCTATTTTTTTGGTGATTCTCTACTGAGAAACTTTAAAGACATCTATGAATATTCACTTTTTCATACAGTGCAAACCACCTTTATTGCAACACACAACTAGCAGTCTGTTATATCTAGACCAGATGTAATTTTATAAATAGAAAATTTCTCTCTCCAAATGAAAGCCTCCCATGAATATTTATCTACAGTCAAATAGGAATGCCTCTCATCTCAGAAAAGGATTCATGAACTTTAATGGCAACTTCAGACAATTTGATAGGTTTCTATTTCCCTCATGTAAACAGCTTTGCATTAGCATATGAATGTTATTATCCATGCTTTAACTCTGCCAGACACTGACCACTTTGTTGCATTTTTAATGGCTTAGCTATGAGTTTTTTCATTAAACATTTTTGATCTACTGTTAGCTTTGATGTCAGCTTGAGAAAGAATTTTGCCCGTTTGCATATCAGTGAGCTAAAAGTTACCTAGAAACACTTCACACCAGCCTAAATTCCAAAAAAGGCCTTACACAGCTAGACTTGCTTCTCTGTTATAACACAGGTATCTGAGGAAAACACATTAAGCACCACAAAGGGTGCAAAGATATTTGAATCTGTACTGCATGTAACATTATTCTCATTCTTACTGCAGTAGAGGTTTGGGAAAAATTTGAATTCTTATTTCACAGAAAAAAAAATGTTCTTGAACATGTTACTTCTAAATCTTAAGTGAATTCAAATTACATTTATAAATGTGGACTCACATAGAGAGGGAAGAGATAGAGATCCTCCTGATACCTTTAAAGAACAAGAAACTTGATTTACATTTCCTGTTATCTTTTCTATAATAATCATCAACATGTGCCTGATATGAGAGTGATGAAAAGGATTTTTCCTGTATGGAGGAAACCTCAAACATGGTAATTATTAAGGTTCCTGATGGATCTCTAGCACCAGAAGAGATTCTGCTCTTCAAGTTTTAAAGTGTCTATTGAAACTTTTCCTAGAAAGGGAAAATAGAGGAATAAAAGGATTCTTCTTTTCCAACTTGTTTAACTTTTATTTTTAACTTGGCTGACTCATCTATAAAAGAGTAAATAAGATTTATATATAAGAATATCATTATAATGAATTGAAGACAAGGCTACAGTGGTCATCTTTCATCTAAATTGATGTGCACACTTGGATTAAAACGAAGTCTATATTTTTACATGCTTGATAAAACACCTCTTATTAAGTATTTCCATCAGTTGAAACTGATTCCTATCTACTACCAATGGTGTATATTCTCATATAACACTTTGTGCTACATTTCTTCAAGTCTCAGTTTAAGAAGTTAATGAAAGTGACTCTCCCACAACACGAAATCCCACCTAGGAGACATAAGCAAATGGATGCCTCAGAAGGCTGAAATAATTAGATAATCCACTCTGATACAGGCAGAAAATTGCATGCATTGTTTTTACACCTACTGCGATAGATGTAGCCCTGCAGCTTTCATGGATTAACTTAATTATTTGTCATCATCTGCTTATCAGTCTCCTTGTGCCTGAAACAAATTCCAGAGTAAAATCAAACACAAGGAACTTGCTATGTCAGTGGACTGAAATCGCTCATGTGACTGCTCCAATCCCTGATTTACACAGGGCAATGGGAATTGCCATGGGAGTCAGGCTGATCATCAATTTTCTCCTTTTTATCACTGTGCCCTAGAAAGGAACAAAATGCTCTGCAGCTGGAAGAGGTGGGTAAACAGTTAGAGTCATGTTCCTGCTCCACACAGCCTCCCAGTGAAATGCTGTTTCCAATTAAATGTGAGCATTTATACCCCTTCCAGAAGCAAGTCTAGAGTTCAATTGTGCTAGTTACTATTGTGGCTTTGTCTAAGAGCCAACTGCAGTTCAACAGAACTTTTTGACATTGTCAGTTTCCACTTCTGCTCAATATACCTCATTTATTTTCACTGGTCTAAAGTCAATCTTCCAGGATGTAGATCACACATTTCCTTAATATGATTTTTGCTTTTGTTATCTACCCATTCTCATCCTTTGCAAATGTCTTTAAATCAGTAAAATCAAGGTAAAACCTTGATAGAAATGCTGTTTCCTCAGTTAGCTCTGTGCACATACCTGCAGAGATCCAGGATGTGCTCAGCCTTGGAGCTGCCACCAGGCTGTTTTAACTCCATCTCATCAAACTGTTGCACTCAATATGTATTGACAATGGGAAGAGTGAAGCAGCCGAAAGCTAAAGTCTTCTATAGTGATTTTAATTAAGAGTCTGTCACCATCTGAATTATTATTGCTACTTTAGGAATTACATTGCAGCATAAATTATTATAATAAAGAAGCCTGGCAATTGTGATCTTAGCCGAAGTGCCTGAAAGAGGTTTCATTTGCATTGTGCCTCTTGGGCCACTGGGGAGAAAGAAATTCAGGGATTGCTTCCACTTGGAAGAGGAGCTTCCATGTTGCCAAAGCTTCCATAATCAATATCTGTTTAGCTTTGGAGGTAGTAAATTCCCTGTCCCACCTCTGACACCCACATCCTTCCCCAGGCCTCTCCTACAGTTTCCCACCCAAATGTTTATTCCCCTCCTGGGGCTCAGGTCCCCACACTTGCTCTGTCACTGTGTCCCCAGCTCACCAAAGTCCCTCAGTCCATGCTGTTCTCTCTTACAGACAGCAGCAGAATGAAACCCAGAGAAAATCCTCCCACTCCACGTGTGCATACCCAAGTATGGTTTGTTTGAAACATGAGGGTCCCGTCCGGGGGCTGACCGTGGCAAATATGCAGCTAGGTGATGTTATAAAACAGCACAATTATCAACTCTTCTGAGGGGAAAAGCAGATGTTCTGAATGCACAACGGTACTTTATCAAACCATGAGGAAAATCAGACAGCAGCTAATATGAGAGTCTCAGCCAAAGGCTTTAACACAGCAGTGAGGCCTGTGTGGTGGGATCCCTCCGGCTGTGACCAGTCCCGGTGCGTGGTGGCAAGGAGCTGCCCTGGAGGCTGTGGCAGGGCCTCCTGACAGCCATGTCCCGGCCCTGCCATGGAGAGAGGAGCAGGAGGAAGCCTCATTCCCACCGAGAGCAGAGGCTGCAGCTCCGGCACCCCCAGGAACATTCTGGATTCTGACCGAGGGGACAGCCACGACAGCCACTCCAGCATCACATCCTTGCCACCTCCAGCGCGCTCCGGGGACCAGCTGCTTTTGTACCCTCTGACCCTTTTCCTTTCCGAGAAATAGAAGCAATAAAGGCAGGGGGAGCAGGGTTTGGGGAAACAGAAGCAATAAAGGCAGGGGGAGCAGGCTCAGGCTGTCCCTGTCAGAGCAGAGCAGCGCTCGGGGAAGGGAAGCGATGCCCGCGGCGGGTCTGTGGTCCTCAGGCTCCCCCTGCCTGCATCCACAGCCGTGCGGCAGCACCGAAACAGCCACCGGATTATTTCCTGCTGGATTCTGAACCTTCTCGGACCTCTGGGTTGAGATTCCTCTCCCTTCTCATCAAGAACTACATTTGTTTAACCTACAAAAGCGTGTCTCTTGGCTAATGTGATGCAGATGTAGCTCGTTTCTCAGCAGACGGATGCGATGTTTTTACAACGTGTCCCCAAGGCCAACCAAAACTACAACAGTAAATAGCTGAGCGTAATATAAAATTCCCACTCTAAATGAGAGAGAAATAATCTTGGTGGTGGGTTAAGCAGAGTTGTGTGACTAACAAAAATGTGGAAGATTAAATACGTTTTTAAAAAATTGAAGACTTCTTTTATTTTGTTGTTTAGAGCTTCATTATCTTTTTTGCTCAGCTACACTTAATTATACAACTTTTCTAATTTTGAGTATGATTTTAAAGCCCATTTCAGGATAACTCCCTAAAAAATGCACTTCAAGTTGCAGCATTTAATTCTAAATAGTCAGCAATGCAGCCTTCAGAAATACAAAGCTCTTGGGTGAAAAAATATCACTGCCTTAGGCTAGGGCAAGAGTTTCACTCCTGCTTGCAAAAGTAAAATGATTTGCATCATTTCTTTCAGACTGTTGTGGCATGTCAGGATGTGGAGAGCATTAAAGTGGACTAATTTCATTATTAAGTTTTATATACACACACACACATATATATTAAAAAAGCTGGAATCTTACTGTATTTTTTGCCAAGAAATAACAGCTTAAACAATTTGTTATTTTTATATGTTTACCCAGGCTTCACCTTAGATCATTTATTGTCTGAAAAACAATCTGTTAACATTTAAGACACCCAGGGTCTGCCCTGCATTACTTGGGTTTCATTCCAAAAGCAGCATTATGTGTGAGTTGGAAAGCAAATAAAACATGTTTGCACAGCTGATGTCATCTTTCTCCGGTGTGGGTCTGCACAGTTCACACACAGCACCACCACCATCATTCACAGCACTCGCCACAAAATAGATCTGGCAAGAAAAGCCTAAAGCTCATTTAGGAAAAATTGGGCAAATCTTCACCTTTCACAGCTGGGTCTCATCCAGCAGATCTGATTAACTGGTTTGGCAGCCACTCTACCAGAAAGCCACAGCACAGTGTAACACAGTGCTACTCTACAGCTTTATCTTAATTGCAAATCATGAGGTTATTTACAGGTACTCAGAGAGTGATAGATACTCCTAGTCCTCAGTTCAGAATCTCTTTAAAGGAACATTAAAATAATGGCCATTCTCTCCCCTACAAGCAGATCCAGGCTCTGCTGAGCCCCCAAGAGTGGAATTCACCCAATGTCAAGGACCTTCATTGAGACTCTCAGGTACAAAAGGGTGCCAAGGTCTTGTACTTCCATCAAGCAATATTTCCAAGGCAATTGCCTTAGTTTGCCATTTCAGAGGTATTAGCCCTGCTCAATTCTATTCCATCAAAATCTTTCTCAAACCACATTATTTGTGTGGGCAAATTTTCTGGTTTGCTTCTGCTCTTCACACAAGGGACAGCTATATTTGAACAGCAGTTGAAATGATTCCATATATGCTTTGTACAGAGCAATATGGCATTTTGAGTAATTTTTTTTCATAGTGTCATATTTAAAATATAATAAAAAATAATCCCAAGGTATAGGATTTGCACTCAGGTTTGTGAGGCCTAGTTTACCCTTTTTATAGATAAAATAAATAAATAAATAAAACCCCAAACTAGATTTTTGTTCTTTATGCAGTCTTGTTCCTTGTTTTCTATCCAACTTCAAGACCTTGAAATATAAATAGCACCAGAGTAAACCAGGCATTAAAACATGCAGTAACTCTTTCTGCAGGCATAAAGAAAAGTGACTCACTTGTGACAGGTATATCCATTTGATCATTACCTGAAAGTATTCAGAACATTCATCCCTGGGAGACAAAGCATCCTGCCAGGGCTGAGGGCTGTCATATTTTATGCAACTCATGCCTTTAGTGAATCAAGATTATTACATCCACCAATATAAGCCTAAAGGGGAATCACAGTAGAGAATTAGGCTGCAAATTTTCTCATTATAAGGAAGTTGAGAATTTTGGTCTGGACCCAGAATCTTCCCCTAAGCTATGAAGCATTCACACAAAGTCCCCTAGAACAGCATTCTCTGCTACACATCTGTTATATACTTCATTGCAGAGTTTTCTGAAACTCAGGTTCCATGAGACTTCCCCAGAAATCCTCATTTTCATCCCTCACTCCATACCACGTAAGAGCAGCATCACAAGTTAACACATCTAATAAATACCAGAATCCTTTGTATAGGGAAAGACAGACCAGCAGGACAGTACAAAATAAAGAGCAGCAGCAATATGTTACCCAGTCCTGGTTCCCAAAACAGAAACTAGGAATTCCCAGTTCCCAAAACATCAGAGCTATTTGATCTCTATGGAAGGAAAGAAAGGATTCTGACTCAGCCTTGTGTTTAGCAGCATTTCTGTCACAGGCTCAGCAGGCATTCCTGCAAGACTCAGCTGCACTCGTGCTGATCAGCAGGAGGGGAATGCATGGAAGGAATGTTACTGTTGTGCTGCACCCCAATCTATCTAATCAGATTCTTTCTCAGGATCAAGTTGTATATTAAAAAAAATTTCCCTGGGTTTACCAATCTACTTAACCCATATTTGAATCTCCTGCCAAATCTCAGTGTTACAGTGACTGCAGCACCCAGGAACCCCAGTCAGACCAGTTAACAGCACCACACCATGGGCCTCTCTCCTCGTCCCTGACACCAGGAGGGAGCTGCAGCCTTGGCAGGGCTCACACAGCCCTTCCTTCAGCCTCAGTCCTTCCACATCCCTTGGGAGCAGCACTACCACAGACACCCCTCTCTCCCAGCAACAGCTGCCTTCTACTTGAGGGGACAGCTGGGGAATCAGAACGGGCTTTTTCACGTGCCTATCCCTTGTTCATTACTTGGGCTCATTAAACATTTCAGGAGGTAGGGGCTGGGTCTGCCCAGAGAAACTCTGGTTTCAGGATCCCTCAAGAAACCAGCAGGGATTTGATGCCACCTCTGCCCCTCCTGCCCTCAGCTCTCCCAGTTCTCTAAGTGGAGACAAACTGGGAGAGTTTCACAAACTAGCCCACATAACTGAATGACTCCCTATAGTTTTCATTAAAATATCCACCTTCTTGCTCCATTTGGGAGCTTACTTTTCTTTCCCTGCCCTGTCCACTTCCACCCCAATGAGCTTGCAACTCCTTCAGAGGGCAGAGGTCAGATGTGGCAATGGTGACTCTTTACCAACACTTAACAACACTGCATAAACACTTGGGAAAATATGGAAGAGGTGTTTACAGTAGCTGCATTTCATAAGAGGGATTTATAGGCCTATTAAAAATTATTAGGCTTTACTTCTTCAGTGCCAAAGCTGCTTTCATAAACTGCTCTCGACAATTTCATATCCAGAGTCCCCAGGATGCTTATTTTCACATTTTTAAAGTGCCATATTTCCTTCATTATTAGGGGTTTTTTTATTTTGTTTTGTTGCTTAAAACAGCAATTCCCTGATTCTTCTGACCTAGCAATTCAGTTTAAAAACATACATTATACTTTTGGCATGGATGGACAGCATGACTGCAGGCACTGCTGTGAGTAATGCTGAGAAGTGCTCCCAAGTGTCCAAATAACTAAAATGTGCATGTCTCAATTGCTGATATACTTTGATTGGATTCAGGGAGGTGGAAAAAGGCTGGGAAAGTCTTTATACCTAAGCATGGCAAGCATGGAGGCAGGACAATGAAAATGTCTTTTTCCTATTGGCTGGAGTGCCAGATCTCATCTTTCCATCCTCCAATTCATAAACAAACAGAAGGATCAGTCCCATCCTTTCTTACTCATGAAGGCAATGATTCCTTCCTTTAGCATCCACATATCCATTCTCAATGGCTACGAGGAGAAAACAGGACTATAATCCTAGATTTTGCTGCAATTTAATAAACTGATAAAACTATTTGCATACATACTTTTCTTGGAATTCAAATTAGGAAATCACTCCTGCTCTAATACATGAGCTGTAGATGATAAGCTGGGAAAAGGGCTAAATTCAGGAGTAGTTTCATTTTAATCTATACAATAATGAATAATAATTAAAAAATCACTATTTTCAGAATTTTGAGCTGAAGCAATAGATGGAAAATGCCCTGCCCCCCAAGTTTCATTTGGGTTTTCTTGGGAGAAAATTCATATCAGAACTTTCTCAGCATACAAAGGTCTTTGAAATGGGCTTTTTCTCTGTTTACAAAGGCAATCCTTTGTGTGATACAGACATTTTGAACAACAACAAAAAATGACAATAAAAATGTATCTGGCTGGAATCTATTACCTGCTTCCATAAATAATAACAAATCACAGTACTATGACTCTGTGCTACAATTGCCAAAAAAAAGGATTATTCCTATTTCTCAGGAGGATACCAAAGCTCTGTGTTTGCAGTCAAGGCATTTTCAAAGATTCCTGTCCATCACATCCCTGGAGTCTGCAGCTCTGGTCAGGTACTCCAGGTTACAGACAGCAGTTACAGTCAAATTGGGTTAATAATTAAACAAGGCTGTCCAGAAGCAGCCATCATAATTTACATACTGAAACAGGTAAAATCTCAGTGGTAAATCACAATGACAAAAAATGGTTTATTCAGGTTAATCCTAGTTAAATCATATAAATGTTTCAATATATGCCAGATGTCTTTTTTACAGAGAAGATGAACGTGACCTGAATAGGAGAAGACTGGTTTCACACCTAGCTGAAGCCATTCACAAGAAGAGGGGACAAAATTCCAAGCTGGCAGGTAAGAGACAAAACAACTTGAAGTTTTCCTTCAGACCTTGGTGGCTCCCACTGTGCAATACAACCCAGTAACACCACTTGGCAACACCAGAAAGTCATCACTAACCAGAAAAGAAATCAAAATTCAGCCCAAATTATCTGCTGTTTGCTGAAACAGGAAAGATGCTGCAAAACGAGATGTCGCAATACTCCAGAGCAGTGGCGTTTGTAAGCTGAATGACAATGACTTTCAAGATCTCTTGCTAAAAACAATTGGGTGGGACCAATTCCTTAATTTTTCTGGAGCTGAATACAGATCAAAACTGCATGAAGTTGGGCATCCTTCTTTACTGCAACATCTATTATTTCCAGTGCTAATCTGCTGGAAGGAAACTATTAGCCTGAGATTACCTAATGTGTACCCAGCTTCCTGAGCAATTCTGGTTTTCCTCTAAATACAAAGGAAAATAAATATGTCTGGAAAAGTACTCCTGTGTGTAGGGAATATAAGAACAAACTCCTTCTTCCCTAATTAGCTACCTTGGAATGGTTTAGCATCAATGATGAAAGTGGCATGACTCATAGGAATAATTATTTTTATGGGTACAAACACTCTGCAATCAGGACTGGAGCCCACATAATTATTCCCAGTAAGTTCATTGAGCAGATATGGAGTTTCTCACATGTGTGACTGCAATGTACAAACCCACACTTGTATTTCTCTTTTTTTTTTTTTTTTCTTTTTAAATTATTATCAATATTATTGTTGTTACTTTAAGCACTGTAGACCTAAAAACTTGGGAGCTGTTCTGTGCTGTGTAAAGCAGACTGCAAATTCTGAGATCACAGCTGGGAAACAGAGTGACCTGTGCTTACTGAGGGCTGTTATAAAATTAAAATACAAAATCAGGTGAACAAAAGAAAGCAATATTCAAATCAGACACATGCACAGGATTTGGGTACTTTCAAAAAACCATCCTAAAATGTCATCTGGAGTTGTAGAGAATGTGGAAAATCATATAGGGAGAAGAAATTTTCTTAATATCAAGGAGCAATCACTAAATTCTAAAAACCTTTGATGAGATAAATGGAAGGTAAAGTGACACCCTATGCCAATACTGTCTGTATGCATGGACATTAGGAATGTCCATGTACAAACAGCAGCAGCTAATGCTTCAGAGCAGCTCCAGAAATGTGCAGCTTTATTCTTCTCCCTGCCTGAAACACATGCTCAGTTACACCCACTTCTCTGCACATGTGCAGCAGGTGCTTTAGTGCAAATATTGGGCCTTTTGATAGAAACTTTAATTTACAGCTAGTGGCACAACTGCTGTTTTCCTCAGCCAACTAGTAGTAGAGAGAGGCATCAGCTTTTGAGATGCCAGTGTTTTCACAAGCACAGGCAGTGTCCTCACAGCATCAGATACCAGCAATATCAACCAAACCACCCTGAGCAATAATTATCTGCAGTCAAAACTGAAGCACATCACAAATTAAACATTTCCTTTCACTGAAAAAAGGAAGGGTGGCTAAGAAAATCCCCCTGTGGGTGTAAATGATGAACTGTCCAGAAACACAGAACCCACAACAGCCATACCTGCAGTAACACACTCTGAAGACAAACACAGAATGAAAGCATGGATGGAACAGAAGCCAAGTTTTTACTGTTTTCCCTCCATGTCACGGTCAAGAGGCAGCACACCAGGTATGCATTTCTGATGGTTTCACAAAAAGTTCATGCTACAGGGCTTTGGACTATAATTTAAATAAGTCAAGCAACAATAGTTAATCAAAAAATCCAACCATCTAAGCTCAGGCCAAATGTGGTGAGACCTTGGAGATGTCACACAACATCCCTGATGGCCCAGGACCAGGATAACATCACTACAAATGGATAAGGCTTGAGCAGAATCCATGCAGGTCTTAAGAAGAATCTGTGCAACCCCACAAGGAGGGACAGGAGCACAATGAGAAGACACAGCCTTGTGTTGCTTTAAGCACTGTGTGATTTTGTTTCACCTCACTTTTATCCTAAACAATTTTTTTTGTTATCTATTACCTTCTGAGGTGAGTGATCACAATCTTTGTACAGCACTTGGTGGGCAGATTTTCCCTCTCTGTTTGCCATGTTTTCTCTCACATGAATTACCACACCAACAAAAGACAGAGGGGAAATTTGTCAAACATATTATAGATCTTCCTTTTTCTTTCTGAAAAAGTAGCCTTTATACAATATAATCTCATATTAATAAAGATATGGCATCCCTAAAAATCACAACAGGTAATTAGATCATGAACACCTTCAGCATCTGGACAATTATTTTTTCATTGTCTGCAGCTAGTAGCTAAGAATAGCAGGTAAGCTATTTCTAGACAACTATAGTAAGACTGTGGCTTTATCTGAGCCCAGAGATATCCTCTTTCCCTGCAAGTTGCTCAGAACTCAAGACCTGATAGATGCATGTTAGAACATTTTCATAAATCCATGTCATGAAAAGTAAAGTCATTTTAAAGGCAGCCAAGTAAGATTGGCAATGCCAGCATTTCAAAGTAATGTCTGAATACACTGAAAGCTTTGCCACTTGAGGCTCTGAAAAACTAGCAAATAGATGCATTTTATTAATTACTCTGTCTTCCAATCAAATTTCATCAGTGCACTAGAAATTTTCCTAAGCAAAGTCTTTGCAATCTAAAATGACTTCCTAATTCCACACTTCAGTAGCTGGGCATGGTGCTGAGCCATAGGGGATGTTCATGGCTGTGTCAAAAGCTCAGCCCAAACTCACAGGTTGTATCCTATAAGATTCTTCCAAGAAAATCCCTGAATAGGCCAGAACCCTGATATTTGTCTTTGTCTGAATCCTGTCACCCAAAATTGCCCCCAAATTTTATTCCTTTTTCCATAAAACAAAAAAAACCCAAAAAAAACCCTCTTCAAATATTCATTCTGATGTTGCTTCTCTCCACCTTTACATTGTAAATTATGCTGCAGCATATTTAGTAAGATTTCAAGCATAGAGCTTGTCAAAGTTCCTTGAAGTTATTAAAAAAATAATTCCAAGTCACCTCTTTTTTCAAACCATTTCGATATTAGAGAAATAACATTTTCTAAAGACAAAGCCAAACAAAACACTTTATCAGGATTTTTCTTAATGAGTTCTTTCTTTGGCCTTGAAAAACAGAACAGTGCCAGGCTATAAGGGCTGGCCCAGAGAAAAAAGACATCTCCCAGTGCAGGTTCCTGTGCACAAACCAGACCTTGCTCACAACCAGCTGCATTGCCTACTGGTATTTATTTCAGAAAACACAATTATTCATGCCCTAACTAGACCAAGAAGCACCCCTCTGAAAATGCAAAATTATTTTTCATCAAGTTTTGTTTCATGTCCTAGAAAGAGCCCAGCAGCAAATATCCCACCCAGGGAACAAAGATGGAACAGTGACGCTGGGTTTTGTTTGCATGGAGCTCATCAGCTTCACCCTGCTGTGCAGGGGCTTCAAACAATTATTTTAGAATTTAATTAGAAATTATCAAGTTGCCACCAAAGTCAGTTTTCATGGGTGTACACAGACACACACCAGGGTTGTGTCAAATCCTGGGCAGAGCTCGGATCGGGCACTGCCGATTTCTTCTCCTGAGCCCGCCAGGGCTGATCACTGTAGCTCTCAGACCCCTCTGCTGCCTCCTGGGGCACCCAGGGCACTGAAAGCCTTCATCAAACCATGGCTGTAAATCACAGGAAGAGAGGATGGTGCTGAGGAGAGGAAAATGAGAGAGCTTTTGACACAGCCATGAACATCCCCTATGGCTCAGCACCATGCCCAGCCACTGAAGTGTGGAATTAGGAAGTCATTTTAGATTGCAAAGACTTTGCTTAGGAAAACTTCTAGTGCACTGATGAAATTTGACTGGAAGATGGAGTAATTTAAAAAAAAAAATCTATTTGCTAGTTTCTCAGAGCCTCAAGTGACAAAGCTTTCAGAGCCACAGGCTGCAGGCACTGCTCTGTGCACAGGGCAGGATGAGGCACTGCTGGAAGGGCCCCCTGTGCTCACTGTCCCTCTTCTCCCCATCACCTTTAAGCCTGACATCCCTCACACACAGTCATTCACAGAAAAAAAAAAAAGAAAATCACACTCCTGCTGAACTGAAACTCTTTCAGAGTACTGTAACATTGCTCTTATTGATTTATCTATTTAAAGCAATGTCAGAATTTTGCCATTAATATTTGATTGGTGTTTTTAGACCCTTACAAGAATTGCACAGACCATAAAAAGGTGTTACAGTAAAGCACCACAGGCAGAAGAGCCTTACTCTGAAGGCTCTCTTGGTTGGCTCTATGTTCTACATCTGACAGCTCTCACAAGGGGTCCTTACTTCATTGCCAGGATCTGGCTTCTCAGCATACATGGATTTAAAAATAAAATTAAATAAAAAGGACTGAAAGTGGCAAAACAAAACTCAAATTGTGGACAGTCACAGAACAAAAAGTAGCATGATGTGTATCAAATAATCGAAGTAAATTCAACATAGTGTGCATTGAGGATTTGCACATTTTAGCAGGTCTTGTTCCTGCTAAAGGAACAAGTTGAAAGCTTTCCACCTAAGAGTGCACTGTTACAAATTAAAAGTTCTGTCTTGTTTCTTCAAATTCAAAGAAAAATAGATCTTGGGATACTTTAAAAAGTGTGTGTTACCCCAAACATACTTAGTATTCTGACAACATAACTCACAACAGGAGCAATCACGCTTTTAGAGGGAAGGAGAAGAGCTGCAAAGAAATCTTGTCAATGAATTTATGCAAGGGCTTATACACAAGCAGAACTAAAATGTATTTGTTCTTCAGAGTACAAACTGAGTTAAAAATGGTGTCAGGAAAATAAAGCAACCCAGAAAGCTGATAGCAATCTATCCACACTAATGAGGATATTTTTCCTAGAGGAAAATTCAAGCTGCCAGTGGAACTGCCCAACTTGTTATCAACGAGCCCAGATGCCTTGGATGGGAAAGCATCTCCCAGAGTTTGCCATCTGACATCTTGGACCATCACCCCACAAAGATATGTTTGATAGAGCAGAAGGCATTCAAACCCTTAGCTGTGTTAATAGAAGCATGCCAGTTTCGATTTCTAGAAGAGGAATACTGTTTGTGTTATGCTCAGATAAAGGTGGCAGTGGTACATAGACTTTCAGAAGGCAGAGGTAACCCAGGGTCACCCAGAATTATGGAATTTGTAACTTTGGTGGGTTGAAGTTTTCCATCCTGGGTATCTACAGCAATCCCTGCTTTTTAAAAAATTTCAGAAGTGAGTTCTGAAAAACTTCTGAAGTGAATTAAAGGAAGAAATACATTCTTTATCTATGGTAAAATACTCACAGCCTTTCTGTTGAGGTGATCTAGCCCAGTATACCTGTAACCTTTGGCAGGCACTTCAATTTTGACTACATTTAATATTCCAGATTTCTCAGCAGTTGCATTGTTGCTCAGAAATTGTCGCAAATGTGACAAAATTATGAGCCTCTATGATTCCTTAGCTTTTACTTTCATAGCATTCAAAATACATGAGAATCAGGAAGATTCACACTTAAAGCATTTTCAAAATCAATACTACAACTGGAGCACTAATTTATTAAAATTTAATATAGAAAGAAAACACTATATTAAAAATTGAGTTATCACCAGGGACTAGAGCAGGACTGCAGGAATTTAAGACCAACTAATTGAACCCCAAGTAGATCACTTGGCTGGTACTCCTGAAATATGCAACAGATCCTGCCCCTTGAATAATAAAACACTGGAAACGCCTGCCAAGTTAATAAATTTTTGTGTCTCACTGAGGTTACAAAGCACATAGCTCCCAAGTGACAAGCTCCATACCCTTGGGTGTGATAAAATTTCCCATAAAGTTGCTGTGGTAGTTTGAATCTTTTCTCCTGTTCAGGGTCAAACTCTCTCTCTCTGAGATGCTCATGGTGTGTGCAATGTCAGTGGGAACTTACACATTCATCCTACAGAGGAACTAAATTTTAAGCTATGTAAAAACACCACATTACTGTCTATTATAAAGCCTGAGTCTGCTATTATAGCCACAGGATAAATAAGAATAAACTCCTTTGAAGTCAGTAGAATCAAAACTCTAAATACCAAAAACAGAATTAGATCTTCCAGTCTGGGCTCTCTACCCCACAGGCAAAAGTGAAGGACTGATAGAATTGTATGTATTTAAAAAAAAAAATGCAGGCAGATTTAAGAATTATCCTAGCAAGAAAGCATGTTAACAAAGTCATGGAAGGCTTTTCTGTAAAAATAAATTCAGCAGAGAATGGAAGGAAGAAAAGACAGACACATTTATGCTGCTGTGATTTTTCATAGCCAGAGAAATGCAAACTGAAGCAGGAGAGATTTGTAGTTCATGTGAAAGACAGTATCTGCCAGCAAAGATGTTCCCTGGCAGGAGCACAGTGCAAGTGTCTTTTGACAATTCTGATCAAGAAGTGCCCTAGTTAGTATTCAAGATGGCCAGGATAGATTAGATGAATAATTTTTGTTCTTTGTCAGGACTTGGATAATATCTGCCTACAATACATCTGTATCAGTGCACTCTTAATTACCAAGCAAAGGACAGATAGAACAGCACAAAACTTTTCTACACATCCTTTATGCTCAGATAATGACAAGCTCGTGTAAATTATGGCATATATTACAAAGCAAACACAAAAGCTCCTTTTCATTATCACTCACTACACACATGTAGCATTCTGAAGAGCTGAAGAGAGAGGCTTGTTAAACAAGATTCATCAAGTTAAAGAGTAAGCTGCAGGACCTGAGACAAGAAAAGTTCAGTCCCCAGACCTCTCTTCATCATCCTACAGTAGTTATGCAGAACAAGCAGCAAGATTTAGATCCAATCTATTTGTAGATAATTGATGGTGAAAGTACTTGAGGGTGACACAAAGACATCAAAGTGATGTGCAAGTTCTTTCCCTGTTTTCTTTAGAATTAAGGCTTCCTGTCTGTCCACATTGATGAATAACAGGGTACAGAATGTCCTCTGGAAAAAAAAATCTCCTTCATTATTTCACATCTGCACTTTATTTACGTATCCATTTAGTCACTTGGTGCTCAAGAAAAGGGGCTTTTGCTTTGGTGGGCATAACCTTAGGATCATCTCAGAGGTTTTTTTAGCATTTCCCCCAACCAACTAAGGAGCAGAACATGAGCTTTTAGGCTGTTCTTGTCCTATAACACATGGACTGGCTTTTGTTCTTTTCCTAAAAAATGTAGGTTTGTTGTAGTCTTGGGAGATTTCTTTGTGGGCTTGCAGTGGGCAAGAGCTGGAGTGGGTATTATGTTCTCATTAGAGCTAAGGCCCTTCTGCACAGTTCCTGTAGAGGTTTAGATCAGAGGGTTAAATCCTATGCTCCTGTATTCTGCATTTCTTCCATTCTAGATAGCAGCATCTTGATTTGTTCCTTTCCCTACAGCCTGATAGATTTGCCTCAGAGAAAACTTATTTCCACAGAATTCTAGATTATCTTCTCTGTTTTAAATAATTTAGCATTTGCTGCCACTGAATACTATTTCATTTTAATAGGCACTCAAGTACCTTAACACTGTCTTTGCTCATTGCTTTATTGTTTGTATGGGAAAAACTAAATTAATGATCAGCAGATCTGATGCAACAGGCCAGGTGCTTAGTACAGAAACCTGCAAAATAGGAACTGAAGGAACAAAAAAACAAAGTAATTCTGAAACTGCCATGCTATGATACCATATCTGCTGTGCATTTGTGCAAGAGGAACTGTTACACATCTCTCAGCACACAGTAATTGATACAGTAAACTACTGGCCTGGAAAATTGCTATTGAAAACACATAATCAACCTTTCGAAGTCTATAAACCCAGGGAGATGCAATTCTGCTTCCTCAGGACACGTACGCCCTGTCAGTTTAGGCTTCAGCTTCAGGGAATGGGGGTGAACAAATTGCAGGGAACTGCTCTTAGAGAGAAGTTTGTTCAGAATCTTGTCATCGTATGGCATAAACCTTCTGGACTCTAAGTCTTCTGAAAATATATAGGCCAATGCAATAGCATGGGAACTGTATATTCTGAAAATTTCTCCATCAGCCAAGAAGCATTAAAAATATATTAGCATATATTTATACATTAAAAGAAAAATTTTAAAAAGAGGTTTGCCTTTTGATTTACCTGACTTGATACAGTTCTAGCTGTACTTCTGTACTGCTAGGCTTTGGTGGTGTATTGCATAAGAACTACCAAAGCACCAACCAGGCTGAGGTGCTGCTGCATTTCACATCTGTACATGCACTCTGCCAGGGGATTCCTATACATCCAAGGTTAAATCATAAAAGGTAATTCATTATTTGGCATAGATGGGGAAAAAAAATAATAAAATATCTAATTTACTGGTCTGAAAGATGTTTCCTTTAGTAGTGAAACACTTCCCATTAAAGGGCACTCATCTTCAGTTCACTTCCAAGTATCCATGGAATATTCCAAGTACTGAACTACAAAAATCCACGATTGATTGTAATTTGATAATTGAATACATTTGTGCAACGATTAAATCTACCTTTGTCATTTTAGAAGGCCAGGTTAAAATTCCTCTTTTCATGCCAAAGTTCTAAAATTGACTCGAGATATGGTTCCTAGCTGGGCTCACAAACTGCCTTCTTCAGCAATTAAAATTGATTGAAAATATTGATCAAAAGGTGTAGCACTTTTATTGGAGTCTCAGAATGTCATCAGTAGATACTGAACATGACTCTGGCAGAGGAACCGGCTCCCCCAGGTGAGGACACTTACCCCCCTGTCACACCTTTGCCCTTTTCAAGCACTAAATACTTCAGAAACAATGACTGAGGCAGCATTTTCCAAATCTTGAGTTAGCATCTGGAGATGTCAAAGTTTTTGGGAAACTGTCATGGACTCACAGGCAGACAAAGAGAGAAAGAACAGCCACACTTAATCACAGGAGTTTCATCTGACCCTCAAACCTGCAACAACCCATCCTGTGTTGCAGATCCTTATAACTCTTGATATTCATTTAAAGACACTCAGGTCACCAGGATTAACACCTCTTGGCAGCATTTCACCACCATGTCAAAGAGAAGCTGCTTTAAGACAGCTTTTCATAGAGTATGGATTTCTGGTTCCAAGCTTTATCTCTAGGCAGACCCCCACTGAGAACTGATAATTCTGTTTTAACCTACATCCAACTCCTCTTAATTCTAAAGTGGTCTTCTTGAAAGTAGTGAACTTGGTGAAAAACCTGTGACAGGTACTAACTTTTGACAAAGATTCTTGGCTCAAATCTCTTTCATTTCTGCTAAGGCTATTTTACAGCTATCAAAACTTTGCATTATCTCAACCAACCACAACTTGCTGAGTTGAAAAAGCCTTTTTATCTAAAGATAGAGGTGTGCTCAGTGTGACAGGTTTCTGGGGCAGTAGAGGTAGAAGGAAAAGATCCTGTAAAGATAAGTAATTTAAGAGAGAGTTCATTCAGTAGCTCAGTATTGAAGGGTGTTCCTAACTTAGTGCATGGGTTAAAAAACTTGTTCCCTGCCTTCTGACCCAAACTCACCACCAAGGATTAACCTATGGATTTTTATTTTTTAACAGCATAACTTTCTGGCCAGATGTCTGCTGCTCGTTAAGCTCTTCCTCATCTCTGATGAAGAGTTTGGACATTATTGCCTGGTCCCCACAGTGGATAACTGTGAGGCTCAGAGGTGTGAATTTGCAGATCACAGCCTTCCTTTTGCACACATATTGTAACATCTCTCCATGTTTGCTTCATCTATGGGAAAAGTGACCCTTCAGATCAAGCCACACACTGATGAGACTGGACCAGGCAGGATTCGTTTGGGTTCTGTTCATAGTTTCTTCCAAACTCTAAAAATTTTAAAATGCATCACCCATATAAAAAAAAAAAAAATATTCCCACATACCAATTTATCAGAACTTATTTAGTTGCATATTAAAATGAAAATGTTGTAGGACTTGTGCTAATTTACTTAAGGGAAAAACCATGAATATAAACTATCAATTTTAATTGGTTTTGTGAAAGCGAGAAAAAGAGAATTCCACCATCTCTACATTTTGGATTAGGAAATCAGGACTTGAAAACTTACCAAAAGTCATTTTACCCCCTCTACTAGGATTTTTTAAACTTTGTTTTTATATTAATTCTATCTCTTAATTGGCAAAATAAAATTCAATCCTTTTGCCTTACCAGTTGATTGGAGGAACCAATATTTTGCTCATCTCTCAGATGCTCCACAAACAGGGTGAAAATGTAAACAAGGCATTGCTGCATCACCTTGTGGCTCTCACAGGTAAAAATAATTTCAGTATTGCAGTGGTTGCCTTAATCTACAATTGAATTGATGCAATGTGTGGTTTAGAAGGAAATTATTTTAAATTCAGGGCAAGAAGCCAACTGAAATCATAGCTACACTTAATACAATGCTGTAGACTGCAAACATTTTTGTTCCCATAAACATGTAGCAATTTAGTTTAAAACAAACTTCTTGTGTAGTGAGATCTTAATCGTGTCCTCCTGCAGCATAAAGATCAGCTTTTTTCTGTGTAACTTCTGGAAAGCAGTATGTAAAATTGCCCAGTGTGGATTTAAATTAACCAGAGCTCAATTCCATTGATGATATCTGTGGGTTTAATTATTCTTGCCTCTTCTCAAGTGACCGTTGTAGGGGGTTTTGCCCTATTCTATTTTTTTTCAAATGATAATTATAATTTCACAAGCCTAGTGGTACAACAGCAATGCATAAAGCTGCCATGCAAAACACTGTAGTTCCAAATACACCTTTGTATTTTCATTAATGGCATTTACAATTTGAGATTTTACATTTTGATGGGAGATAAAATCTATTCCCTGGCCCTTTTTTTTTTCCTTAATCTTGAAGACACACCTTCCAGAGCTCTGACTTTACCACATAAGTAGAAGTAACCACTCCTCCACCTCAACATTCTGGCCTTCTGCCAGGAAAACTCAGCTATTTCCCCAAACAGAGGGTCAGGCAACAAAGCACCTTGGCAGGACTTTGTCAGAGTACATCATTGACAGGGATGTACTCTCCCTCTCAGCAGGGCACTCATGCACACCAAAGCATGCCCAGGAGGGGATGCTGCTCATCCCAGGGCAGGGCTTTGCAGGACAGGCAGGGAGGAGAAGGCAGCAGGGCTGTGCTGGACTCTGCTGCAGGCACAGCCGTGTCCCAGCTCACAATAAATAGAATTGGAGCCCTCAGGAGATTTGTAACTGCTTTGGTCACTCCTGCTTTTTGCCCACCTGAGCTGCTTGCTCCTGACTGCAACAATGAAACTGGCTCCCCTAGAGCACGGCTGGGAAGGTCAGAGGGACACACGGACAGCCAGGGGACACGGGAGGGACATCCACAGCCTAAACGTGCCCCTTGGATCCTCCCACTGAGCAGGGAGCAAAAAATCCATAAACCCGGCTTCACCCACATGTTTTGTTCAAGTACCTTGCTAAGGAGCTCTGGTACATATCTTGTACATATTCTTGAAACTCCAAGAGCAGGTTTTAATCTCATTTACCCTGACTTGAACCCAGTTTCAATTCACTGTGGCAATTCACAAGGAGCAAAATTAGACTGCAGTTTTTATTCTCAAGTTTTTTTAAGAAAATGAATGCTACTTGGGTTTCTGGGAGAGTTCCCAAACTTACATTTTCTTTGGAAGTAAAAATGTAACTATAGTCTAGATATTTTGCAGGGAAAACTGAGGATGAGTGATGAAAAAAAAAAATCACTATCTATAGAGATTTTTTTTTTAAAAGATCTGTGAGTTCTTTCAGATATTGCACATGTTTATGTATATGCATATTATCTTCAAATTTTAAGCCTCATTTGCATTTTAAAAATGACACTGTAATTTGCTTTTCCCAGATGTATCACTCTTAATCCTAACAGCTTCCCAGTCTTTTTTACATTTCTATTATCACTAAAGTTCAGAAGAGACTTCTAATTGATCCAAATTACATATTCAAATTAGACTTTCATGAGCTCAAATTAACATACCGTAGACATTTTATTTAATTTGGTCCCCAAAATGTCACTGAAGTAATTTGGTTGTAATATATTAATTAGTAAAAATTCAGAAATTATTGAACTATAATAAATTCCTCTATCTGAATATTCCTCTTGAAATAGCACCCCAAATTAATTTATAGCTCAATATGGTGTTATGCATTCACAAGTCTTCCTGCCTCAAATTCTTTAACATTTATTTATGCTGATGCACTTTTGTTCACTATCTCACAAGAACTAAGAAATTAAAAAAAGCCATTGCCAGTCTCTGCCTAGGGTAGATAATGGCTCAGATCCAGGTGTTTGAGGCTTTTTGTTGGCTCTTTAAAAACACTTTATTCACATACAGAAGCCTGAAATAATCAGGGAGATAGCCAAATTCTTTGCAAAACTGTGTTATTTTAATTAAAACACTTAATTTGGGAATTCATTTTTCTTACTTGATAAGTCCTCCTGCAGTAGGAAGAAGCACACATTATCCCCTGCCATCTCAGAGCTCCTCTTCTGCCCTAACAGAGCATCTGAGAGATTTCCAGGCCAGAAGGAGAACCCAAGTGGCTCTCTCACCTCCCCACCAGGGCAGCATGTAAAGTTTGAAAATGTCACTTCCAAGACTAGAAATACATGCCTGTTCATTTCTAAAAGTTACTTCCCCACCCCCATTTCTTATTACTGAAAATTTAAAGTGTTTCAGAGCCTGTCCAGATCCTTATTGGTGACACAAACACCTGGGCATTTCCATGGGACTATCAAACACAATTTCACCAGTTCACTGACTCTTGGACCCAACCCTTCCTGCCTGGACACAGTGCCCTGGACAGCTGCTGCCCACACTTGCAGTGGGATTCTCTGCAGAACAGCAGTTACTCTTTGATACACATTTCCAAACACCTGTGTCTTTGTTCCAATGACCAACAGCAAAATGTAGTCCTGGAAAACCAAGAATTTCAAAAAATAAAAAAACCAGAACCCATATTGGCTACAATCTGCATCTGTTGATGAAATGCCACAAGGAATGTTTGCCATTAAAGTGTCTGGCTATAACTGTTGGCATCTTGCTTCTTTCTGTACTCAATTTCAGTATTTGAGACTAAGGTCAGTTTTGAGACAATTATCATTTTATCCCTGAAAACTGACAGTTTTCCAAGGATTTGAATGATGTATTTTGTTTTGCAGTTGGCTGAGCTGAGTGATGGCCTCATCTGCATGAGTTATCTGCTCCCAGAGATCAATCAACTGTGCTTTCCTCATTAAGCCAGTCATCTGCAGAGTTTTAGTCTCTTCTCTTCATTAAAAGTTCAACTGTTCATGACAGAAGACTCAGAGTTTTCCACACTGCTCACGAGTGCTTGCACACCTTTGTTGTGGTGTAACCCTGATGCTGTTGTACACCACAACCACACAGACTCCAACTTCAGAAGGCTGAAAATGACTTTTATTTTTGGGATGTGTCTCCCTTTTATACTTTTTTACACAGACTAATTTGACTGGTGACAAGAAGACAAACCTCTTCAATCCCATTGGTCAGACCAGAGGGACATCAAGAAGTCCCTCCTGGGGAAAAGAATGTAAACACAGGTACAGTTACAAAACCACTTCTGTTTACAGAAAATTCCCTGGGAAAAGAATTTCAGAAAACCAAAACATCTCAGGCACAAAACCAGGGCTACATCACCCACCCTGGTGACATGGCACCAAGGCAGCAGCTCACTGCCTTTGGGATGGGAGAGGAGCAGGAGACTGAAGTGAGGAAACTCATGGACTGAGATGAAGTTTAATAGAGAAAGCAAAGCTGCACACACAGGCAGAGCAAGCCAAGGGATTCTTTCAGCACTTCCCATTATCAAGGCAGGTGTCCAGCTGTGCCCAGCAAAGCTCCATCGTGTTTGGTGGGTACTTGGGAGACAAAAGCCATCACTCCAAACTTCCCCCTGCCTCCTCTTCCTCACAGCTTTACATGCTGAGCATGATGGCAGATGGTGTGGGCTGTCCCTCTGGTCAGCTGGGGTCACCTGTCCTGGCTGTGTCCCCTCCCAAGGTGTTGTTCACCCCCAGCCTGAATTATCAACACTCTTTTCAGCCCAAAGCCAAAGCACAGCCCCATATCAGTCTCAACAAAGAAAACTGGCTTTCTCCCAGACAAAAGCAGCACACCACACAATACTGATGAATATTTTTCTACTGAATGTAATCTTGTTCTTACAAAATTAAAAGGTCTGGGCTTTTTATTCTTTAGCTGAAGCATCTATGCATGTTAATCACTCCAGACAGTAATGGAAAGATGGCAGAGGAGCACAATCTTCTGTGAAGGGGTTTTTCTAGAGATGAAACTGGCCAGAATTCTTCATTCATAGCACAACTCTGCCTGAAATTTGACTTCAGTCCAACTTAAAATTAATTCAAATATTTTTAAAGCTTATTTCTTAAAGGAAATTCTATATGCTGTATGCTATAAAGAGATCAAAGGTTGAAATTTTCAAAACAGTTGATATAACAGAGCACGAGCTCTTTGGCCAAGGAGTGTGTCCAGTTCAGACCTTTCCAGCACCAAATCCCCGTGACCCTCTCTCAGTTTCTCAGTAGATAAGTGTCTGGGGAAAGGAAAGATTTTTTACATTTATCCAGGACTACTGGAACTGCAGCTCCACAAGCCTCAGGGCACAGTGTGACATGAAGTTTACCTCGAAATATTTCCTAGTTTCTAAAGTTACTAAAGAAACAACTGTTGGTCCCAAACTCCCTCAAAATACTGTCCAGATATGGACTGATCATCACACTGAATTTACTATCCTGTGTTGTGCATGCACACACATTGGTGTGGGAAATGCTGGACAAATATTCAGGTAGGGTTGTTCTGCATCATTTTTCAGGCTCTTGGCTGTGCCTGGGCTTGCAGAATTTCTGATGCATTTTGTTTAGAACAGAAAATGTTACCCAGATGTAAATGCAGCCCACAAAAGAAGTAAAAAGATCTCTTCCCTTCAGTATTTCCTAGGCTACTCCTCTTTTCCTTACAGTATAAAGAACCTATAAAGTGCACAAACATGCTCTTAATAAACATAATACTGGAAAAACATTTTCTTCAATTAAAAAAATAAGTAGCAATTAACTCTGAAGATGATTTTCAATGACAAAAAGAAGCAAAAAAAAAAAATCTACTAATGCTGTATTGCCATCAATTCCATAATTCTTTAAGAGCCCTTTGCAGAGTTCTGATCACAGCATGAAATCTCCCCAACAGCCACATTACATTCCACAATACACTGCTAAACAACCTTGCATACAGTTAAAATATGTCTTAGTTTAAAGCTGAAAAGTTTTGCAAGTTCTCAAATATATTGGATTTTAAAGCAGAATAAGAAATACAGGAAAACTGTAGAAAATTTTCACATTTTTGCTGCCACTGGATCCTAACAAAGAAAACCACAGTTCTGCTGAAGCAAAGTACATATGATCAGTGACTGAGGTGAGAGAAATTGTGGAATATAAAATCTACAATTCCACAAAGTCCATAAAAATCAATAAAATCCCCTTCAACACAGAATGAAACACACATCAGTTGATGCTTTTGAAGTACAAAGGTAGAAAGATATTTTTTATAAAAACAGCTCAAGTGAAAAAATATACTTCTCTGCTCACTTCAGGATTATATTCAAGGTTTCTTGAGTCATTACCTTTGTGTGTTGTTTTCTGAAAAAAACTCTCTTGGGACCAAATCTCAGTCCCAAAATAACCCACCTTGATTTCAACAAAACTTCTCCTTTGTAAACACTGTTGGAGGAAAATTTTACAAGACAATCATTCAAAAGTTTTAAGAAGGAGGGGGAGGGAATCCCTCAGGTGTAGATATTGACACAGGGGAAACAGAATGCAGTGTGTGAACTTATCTTGTCCATAGTTTAAAAAAATTTTTTGTGTATCTTTCATTATTTATACAGTCTATGTTACAAAGCAGATGAAACACAATAAATCCATCAGAAAACTGTTCAAAAGAAACACTATCAAATATAAAGCCACTGGGTTCAAACCTGTCTTTGGTCAGTGCTTGACTATGTGCTGGGGGTGCACCGCAACAACTATAGGTCTTCAACAGTTCCATGCGGGAATGATTTGAAGAGAAACAAAATTCTCTTAGGCCCCTTTGCATACTCCTAAATCTGCTCACCAGTGAGGAGAGTCACTAAAATAGTCCAGAAAGTTGGAAAGTACATGATCCTAAAGAGTAAATCATCTTCTTGCCATTGCAAAATAAACCTTTTGTAGGAGAGTCCCTGGGCAGGCTGAGAGAACACCCATGTGGCACCACAACGTGCAGCTCCAGAGGAGCGCAATATCTGATTCCCCCAACACCTAAAGTGACTTACAGAGCACAACCCAAAATTAGTCTTCCCAAAAAGCCTACCTTAATCTTCTCCTAGCAAGCTCATATTACACATTTTGATTAGCTCACTATTCCCAAATTAAGGAGCAGTTCAGAAATGGAAGTGCTGACAGGCATTTAGAGTGAGGGAGATTGAACTGTTCCAGTTGGGAGGAACCTACAGTGACCATTGTGTCCAACCACCTGACCAGGTCAGGGCTGACCACATTAAAGCACCTTATTAAGGGCCCTGTGCCTTCAGACACTTACACAGACACAGATACCCAGCAGCACTGAGAACAGAGCATGTACAGGACAAATACACTGTAGATTCTCACTAGAACATTACTTTCTGGAAGTCGGCTGAGCAACAATAAGCCTTTTCAACCTTGAATTCCAGCAGGTAGGTAATAGCACTTAATCTGCAGTAGCAAAGCTGACACTGATTGTAAAATGATACATATCTAGTGGTCATTTTATTTCTTATTAAAGTCTGTTTAAAATTAATTTTTCTCCTAGAAACTAAATTACTCTAAGAACTTTCTCCTCGGACTACTTTTGGATCTAGAATTGCTATGAAATATTGTGCATTTCATATTTAAACTCATTTATCAGAAGCCACTCTTGCCTCCCTAGGACTGGGAGAGGCTGGGGGCAAGGAGTCTGTTTGTTCCTTATTCCTGATGCTGAGCCAAGCCCTGCTCTGTTAATGCTTCCTGGGCTGGGAAATGAGAATCCCTGCTTTATTCAAAAAGACATACTCGCAGGCAATGCTTGACTTTGAACCCAGATAAACAAAAATTCAGAGATCTCAGGCAGTGACTTTGTGGCATTAATATCTTCACATATTTACTAAAAGTATGATGTTCTGCACCAAAATAGTGCAAGGACAAAATGCTCAAGCCATTAATTCCTTTCATTTGTAATACATTTGCTGAGTGACAGAGATTGCAGCTGCTGTTTCCATACCTTATAGGGCTGCACAGAGGGGATCTGCAAGGAGGGAAAGTTAACATAGTTATGGCAGTTTAAATAAAAAAGGATTAGTCTTCCCCTAGATGCATGAAAGGTGCACCTGGAATTTTAATATTGACCAAAATATTTGCCAAGTGCCACATAGCACTCCTGAAGGTCTCCAAGGGAATATTTACCATCAGTCAGACTCCTGAGGAAAACAGTATTTTCCATCACTGGATGTTACTGGAAGGCATGTTCTGTTTTTCTAATTTCACAGGGCAATCCAGTCTGTATTATCAATTCAATTAGGCCAAAAGCTGCCCACAGTAAATCTGCTAAAAAAGCTTTGAACAAAGAATAAAACAAAAAATCGGCTGATCTGAACAAGTTTTTTTAAGCCAAGACTTCAACAGATGAAACTGAATCAACTTGTTATCACTCAAATTGCCCCAAGGTCTTAATACCTTTCTGCTTTAAAGGGTCTGGACAGAAAAATAGCTTAATTCAATATTTTGACTGACTATGAAGGGTTATATATAGAGATATATGTAAAATACTAAACCATCCTATCTCCTTCTATTAGTTTGCTGTTCCAATGCTTAAATGTGAATCAAGTAAACTTTGCTTGTTACTTACTGCAACAGCATATGGCCTAATTGATTTACAATAAACCACTTCCTATCCTACTTCCCAAAAACTTGGCAAAATCTCAGAACTGCATAAAATTCTCCTTCCTGCATTGGTTTCAAGCTAGACTAATGAAATAATGCCTGATTTATACCAGCAGACAGCTCTGAGCATGCACCACAGATGCATCAGTTTATCAAAAGACATTGTCAAATTAAGAAAAGCAGATTCTGCAAACTCTTACACATCCTCTTACTCCAGCCAGGCTTACAGAGCCTAATCCACTGGAATCAGCAATTTGTGTGATTTCCTACAAACACCACGGCACTCCAACAAATTCACAGCTACTGCCATAAATAAACATAACTCTGTCAGTTGGACACGGCACTGCAGCCAGCGAGGAGAGCTTTGCTTCGCCGTGCCAAGGGCTGGATTTCCACTCCAGGAATTTTACTGTGCACAAAGGCACAGCTGACCCTGCCTATCCCCCCCAACCTCTGCTCTGACAGCTTTGCCTCCTCTCTTGGGCTGGGGGAGGCTGTAATCCACACCAAGCCGTGGATGGTGGTTAAAATCACCTCAGGAAAGGGGATATTTTGGACGGGGAGGAGGAGTGGCTCAGCCGGGCGGGCGGAAGGACAAACGCTGGAGCTCTTTGGAAGCACAGCACATTTCTCAGCACTCAGATGCACTGCAGCTCCTGCTGCACAAGGGGCCTCTGTACCAGCTGCAGAATCCCCCCCTCTGTTTGCCTCAGGAGCTGAACAGCAATTCTGTCCCTTCCATCTAACAAACAAAAAGGCAAGGGGGTAAAGGAAAAGTGCTTAATAGCCGATATACAAAAGACACTTTTATCCTGATGGGTTTGATTTCATATCACTGCTTTTGATTTATACAAGCTGATTCTTTTCATTCTCATCATGCATCCTCTTGAGTCACAGATTTAATTAAGATTAGGAAAATGAAAAGGTACTGTGAATAAGTCAGATCTTTGAGACAATATCTGTAACAGCTATTCATTCAGGACTAGCCAAAAAAGATCATGCATATAACACATAATGAGAGGAGAGAGCTTGTACCATACAATCATTTCTAATGGATGGAACACACTGCTAGGAAAATGTCAAACACAACTAAAAATTAATTTTTGTGGAATCTTGTGGAATTAATTTTGTGGAATCATCTCATTCCTGAGAATGATTTGTTCAAGACAGAGATCTACAGAACCCTTTGGATGATCTGGCTAAGACATACTAACATTTTAAACATGTTTCACATTCTTAATGATGACTCTTCACCACAGGTTAAGGTCTCCTTTTCCTTACACATTCTGCACAGCTTTTTTTAACTAAACATAAGACTGAATGAAAATAACGCAACTAAATAAAATTGATCAAAGCTTTTGCAACAACAATTGACACTGCAGCTCCTGCACTGACTGAGGATACAGTTGGGCACAGCCTTGGTCAGAGCAAGCTGCTCATAATTTTGGAGTTCCTGTGACAGATTCAGAGTGACCAGCCTCAGGACTAAGGAGCACTGGTAAAGTATTATACTCTGACATTTACTGACACAAGGCAGTATTTAGCTCACTTAAGTATTGCTCTAATCAGTAAGACTTCACATGCTGACACTCTGCTCAGAAGGGTTAATTTTGTGGTCTCCCCCCTCACTGCATCATGAGATCATTATTATTTACAGATTCAATTTAGATTAGAAAGAACAAAATTTTCAAACTTTTCCTTTGGACATCTGGTTTGTGGCACAGCTTTTTCTCCCTGGCAGAGGCTGAGAGCACTGGTGGCTGCCTGAACTGGTGCTCAGAACAGGAGGGAATGGGCAGAGCTGCCCCAGCACCAATGGGGGTGGGAAGGGAGGCTCAAGGCACCTGTAAGCTCTCCCAGCAGCACATCCACAGCACAGGGCAGGATAGAAAAGCACAGTAATAAACCTGATCATTGCTTTGTTTCCCGTCTTGCAGCCTGTAGATACAGCTCCCCACTGGGAAGGGGGTGGCTTTTCTGTTCAGTGCTGAGATTGCTGAGGCCATTCCCACAGAGCCTCCCAAGTATGAGTGTAACCTCCTCAGGGAAGTGTCTAGCCCAGGAAAGCAAAGATCATTTCTATTCCCCATTCCCTACTATCCTGTCCCATGCATGCACAGCAGTGGTAGACACAGGCTGCAGGTACAGATCCTTCACCTCCTGCCATTTCTTAAATTCTTCTGTGTTGTAGAGACAGAAGTGTTGCAACACAGGGAAATGAAAGTTACTTCACAAAAGATCAAGCACAGCCAAAGGGAAGAACAGGAAAAGCACCATAAAACACTGTTGAAAGAAGAAATTGTAGAAAAACTCAGCAAAGAAACCCAGAGAAAGAAGAAACTGAAGAAACCATAATGTATCATGAGGGCTCTGAGGAGACCTTATGACAACCTCTCAGTTTCACTGGAAACAGGTTGTGCAGAGAGGTGGGAGATGCCCCATCCCATCCACAGGATGGGGTTGGACAGGGCTCTGAGCAACCTCATCTTGTTAAAATCCAAGGGGATAAATTAACTTAAATACTGAAGATCAAAAGCTATAATTGAATGACCATGAAAGTTTAACAAGAGTGTTGTAGTTAATTGTAGCAAACATCCTGTTGAAGGTTTAGGATAATGACAACTGATCAGTAGGCATGAATGGGTCCAGTCTGTGTAACACAGCAAATTAGTGTAATACAAATATGAAAATAAAAACATAAATCTCTACAGTTTTTAAAAATACACTCACAAATATTTATTTTGCACAATCTGTAGCAATTTTACATCAAATTACTCATAAGCATGTTTTCATACTACAGTGCCTCTTACTGCTATTTCCTCGCTCTGCTCTTCATTCCACACCCATAACAGAGAGAGCGTAAAAAGGAATTAAAATTCACAGCACACATTTGAGATACTGCATAATCTGAGTTGTAAACCCACAAGTGAGTCACGAAAGACATCCCAAAACACTTGGCAGCAAACTGCAAAAGCCTAACCTCCAGCCAACACAGATTTGTTAACATGGGTTTTTAAGCATGATGATACCACATGTGCATTGCTAGCAGGTTAGAGACATTTAAATCCTTCTTGAAGTACCAAAGAGAGATACCCTCAGGAAAAATAATTATTTAATCAGAGAAGGCTGCTTAGCTGTACATTTAAATCTGAAAAATCAGTGTCTTGCAGTAGATTTTTATAAACAAAGGGGAAGGGCATTCAGCAAACTGCCACAGAGAGAAATGCTCATGTTCAGCAGGAACTGAACAGAGCAGGCCCTTTGCACTGTGCAGCATCACTGTGTTCTCTTGGGGAGGAGCTGCTCTCACAAGTAATTTAAGGTCTAACATTTTCTTCTTAATCTAGAAAGTTCTGTAATAACTTTCTAGACGTGAATTACAATGATGCTTTGTAATCTACCTACTCGCACAAAAAGAAATCTTCTTCTAACCTTGCATACCACAAATATTCCTCACTATGACAGCGAAATCAGCAATATTTTCCTGGGAATACATTTCAAATTGAAAAATTGTAAATCCTCTGTGGAGGAATAATCCAAGTATCAAACCCAAATCTGTAACCTTAAGGATTGTAGCAAACCCATGTGCTCTGTGGCTACAGCAGAGACTTTAATTCATAGCAAATGTTGAAAAGCAAATATTTTTGTATTATCATGTTTAAAAGATGCCTCCAAAGAAATATAGTGAATAAATATCAACTGTATAAATTAGGTGTAGTTTCCCTTCAGTTTAATCTCAGATTCTCTGAAGTTGTACATTGGCAGGTAAAAGCTGCTTATTCTGGGGTTCAGTAGTAATAGTTCAATATGAATGACAGCACCCTATACAAAACGAGTCTCTGTGTCTTGGGGAAGATTACTTCTCTGTATTGGAGTGCTACGTAGTGCTAAATCCCCCTCACTGCTGTTAATATTGCAGAAAAATGTTCCACTTTCACACATCAAAGTGTGCCAGTTTAAGATATCAGGGTCTCTGTACTCTCCAGAGAAGAAAGCAAATAAATATTAAAATTTAGAAATTAAATGGAAACATCTGAAAAAAATTGACAGAGAAGAGCAATTTTTATGAACAGAGGGATGAACAAAAGAAAAGGATGAGCAGACTCTGCAGTTATCTAAAACTATCTGCTAAGTATCTTCAGGAGCCTTTTATATTTTTACCAGAGCTGGGAACATAATTAGAAAAAGTGTTTCACAAATATTTAGGCAAGTTAAGCCCCAAGACTGATGACCACAAGCTCCAGTATTTGCTCCTGCTCCCCGTTTGCCTGAGGATTTGTTTGCGGCGCAGTTCGATCCGTGCAGTGGGAGGAGATGGAGCCCAGCAGTGACAGGACAGCTCAATACAGACACCAGCCAAGGGGAGAACAGCTCAGCAGTGGGCAGATTAATTTTGGAACATTTTTGAGGATGTAATTCACACCTACTCTTGAGGGAGCAGATCCTGAGCTTGGTAAAACTCCAATTACATAGGCAGGGGCGCATCAGTGGGATTTGTCTTTTGCTCAGCGTTGAGACACACGTTTTTTCCAGGCTTCTGGGCTGCTCAGTAACCCCTCAGAGCTAAGAAGTCTGACAGATCCCAGATTGCTGCCTGACACCAACTTAGCAGCATGGAACAAAAGCAGCCAGGCCATAGCTCAACTGCTGGCTTACACCAGAGCCTCTGAAACTCAGCACTTCCTCTGCCTACCCAGGGTAATATCACCTGTAGCCAGCCAGGCTTCTTCAGCAAGGTCCTGGAAATTTATTTTGTAATGACAAAGACAAATAATTGCAGGTATTTTATAGCATACAAATATATTTATATTTCCCTTTAATTTCTGTGACATGAATTCTTTGGGGACTCGCTGCTCCCGGTTCAAATTGGTTCTCAGTCGGGCTCTACAAAATAATCTCTTACTTGCAGTTCACAACATTTATTGTCAATGCCACTGGATTATTCACAAAATCCTTTTGCAGTTATCATTTCTATTAATCTAGTTGTAGTGGCTGAAGGCCTTTCTAAAGCATACTGCTCCCAAATTGTCCTTCTTTAAGCTTGGCAACCACATGTATTTGTCCAACACAATTACTTTTTCCCAGGATTTCCAAATTTCTCCTTTGCAAAATATTTTGCATGCCCAGCCTAGGGTTTCAGGAGGAATACTTCTTTCTGTTCTATTTAAAAGTAATATTTGGTGATCCTCGAAGCAAGTGCTTTGATGTGTCTCTGGCTTTTATTTTGGCTGTAGGCCCAGACTCAGAATGAAGCCTTGCAGGCAATCTACCATAGCAAACACCCCAGGACGAGAGGAGAAGTGTTTAGTGGAAGTGGCAGCCCAAGCACTGCACCCACAGGCCATTTCATGCTCCTGCAGATGCTTCAGATGCTGCTCTCCCAGGGCAGAGCAGGAACAGGAGGCTCTTATCACACCTCAGGGAGGGACACAGCCAAGGTCACCCACTGCAGGTAAGGTTGGCCTGAAAAACCTTCTGCTCTGAGATTGTGTTTATGTTAATATTGAACTTAAACATTAATAATAGCAAATTTGTCATATTTACAGCCTTTTTAAGGAATCCATAAAAGAGAGCAATACAGTATCAACAGGGGAAAAGAGGAACCACTTGACTACATCCAGGGAAATGGGCATATGGCTTGTCAAACAATGCAGCACTCAAAGGATCAAGGCGTCAGGAAATGAAGGCTCCAGCCACCAGCCAGCCACAGAACCATGAGTGTGCATAACCATGCAGAAATCTCTTAATTCTGAATGACACTTCTATCACAAAAAACCCCGTGTGTTTTTATAGCATTGTGTACACTAGACAGCAGGAGGAAAATGGAACAGACAGCTATTAAAAGCGTCCTTGGAACCACCATAAATACCCATTTTCATTTTTGGCTTAAAATTTCTCTAGCTCCACTATCAAGAGGTGATTTATCATCTTTCATTTTTCACATTATCTGTAAATAGGTTATTCCCACTAGCGTTGCTGTAAGAAACATTTGTCACAGCTGTAAGAGGAGGGAGCTTGGCTAATTTCTGGATCCAGAAACCAAGATAAATAGCCTTTCTTCCCCTGCAAACAGCACTGAACATCAGTCAAACCCTTTCTTCTGAAGTTAAATAGTATTTTCAGATTTTACAAGTACCTTCAACCTCATTTTTCTCGTCATATTCTGATACTTAGAATGATGTGTGACACTACATTTGTTACTAATTATGAATTAAGCCTGTAGAAAAGCAGCTTTTTAAATGAGGATGGCAAAACATAGACGTATGTGGAAAAAATACTAGTAGAGAGAAGCCCATTGTTAGAATATCAAATAATTACCTTTTCCTAATAATAAATGTTTGTCAACTACCAGTTTAACTTCATTAACCCCCTCTTCTCCTTTCTAGCTGATTGACCTTCCTGTGTGCAGAGATGTATTGTGGCCTACCTAGACTACAAACTTGTCCTAAAAGAGCCTCTTCCCCAAATGTCACTGGGTCTCTGCTCAGCTGAAGCCACCTGGTTGAAGCCACAGTGAAGAAAAAGCACATGTAAGAAATGAAAACTAAATTAGGACATCAGGACAAGACCTTACTACTGATCAGAACCCTGCTTAGCAGGGTTTAAAAAAAAAGGCTGAGAAATACTCAGTGATTTGATAATCTACTGAGTGTCAAACTTTCATTAAACACTGAAAAACTCAACACTGGATAGAAAGAAGTGATTAAAATTATCCTTTTCAAGGCTCAACCTACTGCTAATTGGTCACGACCATCCTGCAGAATTTCATCTGTGACACCAGTAGAACAGGAATTATAATGCTTCTTTAATAACCTGAAAGAACTTTGCCATTGAAAGACTGACTCATTTCTTTAATATTAAACAGTACATTTACTCTGCAAATGATGGACCAGTATTTCATTGGAATGCAGTTTTTAGCCAGCCAAGACTTTTCCTTATTAAAAAAGAACAGAAATCTCTGTGAGCTGAATCCCACAATCCTTTCCCCTAAAAGCTCTCTTTGAGGTCAACAGAAAATTTGGCTATTAAAGAATGTTGAACTCTGACCCCTGGAATAACACAGCACAAATCATATTCAGTCTTGAAAATAACCCCCCATCCTAGGTCTGGAAAGATTTCTAAACAGAAGAAACAGGACATCCTTTTTCTAACATTCTTTACTAAAATTCTCAATACCAGAAAGGTTAAAACTCAGGCAAACCATTTGAGCCTCCCCATTCACTGGCCTTTATTGTACTGCAAACTTATTTCTTCTTTTAGGATACACCAGACGTAACAAAGACCATGAATTGAATCACTTGAGACTGAAGCAGCATTTATCATTAGATACATCAAGCACAATAAGAAGGAATATTGTCAATAAGCTTACTGTGCTTACTGTCAATAAGCTTAAACTGCAGCACCTGTGGGTGATGATGGACAAGGAGAGAATGTAAACCAACCACCTTCCTTTAATTACATGGAATATTTTAGGTGAGCAATGTCAAAAACCAGAGCGACAAAAGCTCAAAGGAAAAAAAATTATATAGCTGTAATATTGTGACAGAGAAGATCTAGTGGACACTATTCACAAAAACATTTCATTCTACCAATACCATGTTCAAAAATATTACTTTTAAAACTCCTGTCATGCCTTCCAACTATTTTTGTCTACCAATTTTCTACATCTATTAAAATAGAAGACTCAAAGTCTTGCATAGCTGCAACTCTACTTGACCACAACAATCACTATGTGTAGATCATTGTTTGGAAACATTAAACTTCAGATCAAACAGCCACTATTTCACATCCAACTTGTCCTTTTTTTTTTCTTTTCCCAAATAGATTTTCATTTTAAGTCTGTCCTTCACTTTGATAGCTTTGAAAAACTTTCCCATGGTCTCAGACTACTTTCATTTTGCTCAAAATAATAACTTTTACTTAACATGATATGATAGAGCAATTTAACAACTCACTCTCTTCTAACAGCTAGTTATAGGTGATTAATCTTAGTCCTATTAGGTCTGAAGAGTCCCTGAGCTCATCAGTCGATCCTTTCTAGACACCTAACCAGGGGAATACATGAAATAAATGCCTGAAACAAGATAAAAATTGACCAGAATATTTTATGCTGCAGTCAGATCTGAGTAGCTCACTTTCAGTTTAGATGAAATACAGAAAATATCAGAGCAGTCTCCTGTCCTGGCTGGAGATCTGTTGTAACCCAGGAGACCAGCACTGGCAGGGCTGGAGGGAAATGCCACTCATGTTACAGTAAAATAACAAAACAACTCAGCTTGTGCCCATGTGCTTTGTTCCATCAGTCCCCACCCCTGGAGCTGGGGTTTCACTGGGACCCCCATTGCCATCCCAGAGGGAGAGGGGTTTAATTATCCTTCCACACCTCAGCATGAAAGTGCGATTATACATCACAGGTGAAAAACACTTCCATAGCCATTCAGACAGGATGGTTCATCAAGAGTGAAATAGGTCTTTCCCTATTGGAAAGGGAAAGGTCTTTCCCTATTGCCCACCCAGTATGGGCACAGAGAGAGAAAGGCATCCAACATGAATTACACACATAAGATAATATACAAATGGGCTCGGCCTTTCTCTCTCTGCCTCTTTTCTCTCCCAGCCTGCACTCCAAACTTCACTTCTCCATGAGGACACAGTCCAGGCAGAACTTGGGGGATGCCAGTGGCACTCACAGGGTTCCACACACACTTGTGGGGTCAGTGGAGCTGGAGGATGGTGCTGATGGCCCCTGGGTGCCAATCCCTCCAGCCCTGCCCCAGAAATCCAGCAGGATTCCTGTCCTTCACATCCTTCAGGCCCCCCTGGGATACCAGAACCAACAGTGGAAAACACACCAAGGGCTTCAAACACCTTCAGCAGCCAGTGCCCAGTCACACCAGAAATAAACCTGTTCACTTCTTTATGGTTTTCAAGATAAATGCACCTCTTATTGTAGAATACTGAATGCAAACAGTTGAAAACTAATTCTACTCATATTAGGCAAAAAACATTAGCTCAGTCAACATGAGTATAAATAAGTCTTTCAAATATTTTTATGGTGCAAAATGCACTGCACTGCCATGGTAATTTATGCATTTGTTGACTCTTATTTTAAATGTTGAGCCATAACACTGCAGCTCTGTGCTTGCCATAATCTCCTACTCCTCCATCAGCCACTTCTATAAAGAATTTTATTGACTATATCAGCAAGAAATAATCTCCATTCTAATACCCACCCACTTCTACATTTAAGAGTAGTTATCTTATATCTCAGCTCCTATTAATTCTGCTCCCTGAGCATGTATATTAGCCCCTCCAGCACTCCACCAGGCAAGGAAGGGTGCAGGACAGCCACCCAAGGGACTCTGTACAGAGCTGCCACAGAACCAGCACAGTCAGGACTGTCTGCAGAGCAAAAGAAGCTGCAGGATTCTCTGGGCTGTTCCAAGGGTGACACTCGTGGTTGTTTTTGTACCAGGTGCAATCAACCCCTGAGAGCTTGGGGAGGGTGTCTGTGCTGTGGGTAACCTGCAACCCACAGATACTCCGAGGACACTGAGCACCACATCAAACAATGGTCATGCCCCTGGAAAGGGGAGATTATGAACCTTCCTGCTGTACTCAAGAGACGCCAGCTCAGCAATCAGGGTGTGCTTCAGACATCGCTATCTTTACATTGACTGGGATTAGATGTTACATTTATGAAAACTCATGAGGTAACCTTACAGCCAAAGAAACCATTTCTGTGCTGCACATGGCCTCTTAGACTTTGGGCTTCATAATGTTTGCTTATATGTCTAATTAAACAAACAAAAAAAATTGTATTGAAGCCCAAGATTTGATATGGATTAGTTCAAAGAACTAAACCTACTCCAAATTCAAGAAGGGAGAAACTCAAGTGCATTCAACATGCAGAAGTTTTAAACACTGTCAAGAATGATTTAGGTGCTCAGGAACCTGATTTCAGAAACCTATTTGTCTCCTGACACCTAAGCAAGCTAAGCTGCTTTTGGAAATAGAACTGTGTCAGCCTGACAGTTTTGACAACGCTACTCTCTGACTTCCTCCAGCATCTCATTCTTCCTTGTCCTTTCAGAAACTTCACAACGTTAAAATCCAAAGAGAACAGAGGCTTCAGCAACTAATAATATATTCACAAAATGGTACAACAGTGTATGAGACCAACTAACTACGCCAGAATTGTCAAGCAAGTAGCCCATAAATCACGGAGACAACTGGCTGCAGCTGTTCAACAGACATGAAAAGGAATTCATTGCTTAAAAAATAGTTAGCAGAGTCTTACAGGACTGTTAAGAGTAAAGGCATTACTTTTCTTGCCAGATTCTACTTCATGATTATTTTAGAATAAAAGTTAAATTATTTTAGACTGAAATAATTAATCTCAGTTCTTATCAAAATATTCAGAGGATGAAAAGGTTTATTGGCAGGATCATAGACATATCTCCTGAATATTCCTGCCGCCTTCAGCAAACTAACACCCTCAGAATGTGGAGAGTTGCTCAAAAGGAAGCTCCTCATTCTATTCACTGCTGAATATTATTTGTAAGTCACTTCTGAAGTAGCCTCCTCTTACAAATTTACACCACACAAAGCCTCTACATATGGGATACTCTTTGCTTCCTAAAGACAACAGCTCAAACTTTAAAATTTCACTTTTTCTGGGTAGTTCCTGGAAGCTTTCTCAGAGAAAAGCATCTAGGAATTCCAAATAATATGAGCTGAAGTAAGATTCATGGGCATGAGAAGGGTGCACAGGAAAGCCTGGTGGGTCCTGCCATTGCACATCATTCTTCTGAGGACAGAGAAGGAAGGCAGTGCACACCTGAAATCCAAACAGGCTTCAGGAAACATCCCTTTGCTGGCAACCCAATAAACAAGCTTTCACTTCTCACACTTCATTGAAATATTGAGATCTAACCAAGTTTACTCCCCAAAAACTTAATGAAAGAAACATTTTTGTTGTTGTCAGTTATAAGACTTGGTTGTTTTTCCCCCCTCAAAAGATTCCTGCATTATCATCTATCACACAAAAACCTTCAGTGACCAAAATATAATAAATTAACTGCTGTCAGAATCCAGTTTTAGTGGAGAAAGCAAGGCAGGATAGGTATAATTAAACAAAAAAACACATTATAGTAGAATGGACTGCATTTGGTGACCTCTAGCTTCTCTATAACAAAACCCAGTAAGGTACTACATGAGTTAATTAAAAGTACACTGTCCAGAGTGAACAAAACCCAAGAACAATGCTACAGGCTATTAAATGAAATGATGATTCTGAATTGTAATTGCTTTACAGATCACTGAATTCCTTCAGTGGAGAGAAAAGATTTACTAATGATATCAAACATCTCCTGTGATAAAAGTTTAATTATTAAAAGGTTTTATCTCTGCTTCTGTGTTTATGTTGCTTCTATTTTTTCCCTAAATTATTAAGAACAGCTATCATCAACCCTACCCTCCCTTTAACCCCCTTGAAATATTTCATGCACTCTTAACCACCTTAATGTGATGTAGTTCTCTGTGGTCTCAATTCAGGAAAGCAGGTAACTGTATCTTAAGTGCCACAGGGACAAATCCTCAGCTGATGTATATCACATTTATGGAGCTTCAGTATCCACCTCAGTGGGACTTAAATGCTTTCTCAGTACATTGCTGAACCAGGTTATTAAAAAGAAATTAAAAAAAAAAACAAAAAAACCTGTTCCTGAAACTCTCATGGAGTATTGACAACACAGAAATGAATACTCATATGTGGAATTTCATTATGGTGATTCTTATGCAACATGAACGTTCTGTAGTGTATGTAAGTGTTTCTGTGCAGAAACAAAATTTTTCAGTCCAAGGTAATGCAGAGCTTCCTAAAAGATCAATAAAGGTCCTTGTGGTTAGGCAGTCATTTAGTTGGTGATCTCATTTTGTCGCCAAAGCCATTAGGGCAATATAAAACTGGTTTCAGGAAAGCACATTAGTTAATTATAAAGCAATCTAAAGCAGACCAAAAGGAGAATATTTGATTTATTCTAAATGTTTATAGATGTTATAATACTGTGGTTCTATAACTTGGTATCTGTCTGACAGTATTTTATAGGAACAGTAATATGGGGTTTAGACTTCTTGCTTTCCTTTTATGCAATTTTCTAATAATTCACTTCCAGCTTCTCCTAACAAGAACTGGCCCAAGTTTTATGCCTGATTTTGCACATATCAATACCAACAACCTTCATTAGGTGCAATGTGAAGGTCACAATAATTTGTGGACAACAAGAAATGATAGTTTTACAGCAGCTTTCACCAACTGCTCTGGACAAGCTGCTCACATGAGCTTAGGGTGCAAAGCCCAGTTCAAACCTTTCTTAAAAACACACCAGCACGACAACCTCCCCAAGTGCCTACACTGTTCCTTTCAGCTCTTTATCCATCTTTGCTTTTCTTGCATTCTCACCACACCTTTCAGGCAGCATTAGCCCTCATTCTGTGTTTTTCAGCTGCAGGTAAAAGTAGGCTTCAACCTGTTTGCAATCAGTGTAAATGTTAAATAAATCATAAATGTGTTCATACTGCAGCACAAACTGGATCTGTCTCATTCACAACACGAACATAATGATCTTTTCAGATGAAAACCTCTTTAGGTTCTGCATTTAAATAGAACCTACCACAGTGGGGTCCCGGGATAAAATTGGGGCTCCTATGCTCAGGCTTAAAAGTGGATAATCAATTCCACTGGCTTCTGTCCCTGTTCTAGGGCTGCTCCCGGGATCCTGCTTTAATGTGCACAGATACCAGCTCCAGTGACACACAATTGCTGATTGCATCTTAAGCTGCTAAATCTCTCCAGACTGCAATAGCTATTTATTCCTTGTCACTGCATTTCCTGTGCAACTTGAGGCCTTCCCTTATTCACAGGCATTCATTATACTCATCAAAAAGTTTATTCCTATCTCAGACAAGACCAAGCATATCTAAAGATATATCACAGGCTCCACAGTAGATTCATTACAAGTCAGGTTTGACATATTCATTCCTAGTGCTTCATATATTGCTAGTGGATAGCTTCTTTCTCTAATGTTCAGCTCTGCAGGCAAACAAATTTCTGCCTGAGGCACTTAAGTAAACTAGAAGGAGCTCCAGCATGTCCCCAGTCTGCAACTGCCATGAAATGTTTCATAACATCTTTCTCAAAGTCTTTTTCATAGCAAGAATTATCAATTCATCCTTGGATTTATCCACTGCTTTCCAAAAATAAGTTCCCCAGATCCAGGACATGTTATGCAGATTCTGCCAAAGACATCCAAGGTCAACAGGGATTTTGGTTTGGGCTTTTTTGGTTTTAGGTTTTTGGGGGGCTTTGTTTGTTTATCTTCTTGTTATTGTTTGGGGGTTGGGGGTGTTGGGGATTTTTTTTGGTAGTGGTGTTTTGCTAGGGTTTTTTAAATGATTTAGATTTTATTAAAAATTGGGGAATATGGGAAACTTGAGGCTCTGAATTAAACCAAGGGATTGTGGCTGTAGCTGCTCCTATTGCTTGAGGCTCCCACTAACACAGCTCTACACCCACTGTTGTCTACTACAGCAATCTCAGTGGTTTTAGTGTAAGGGAAACAACCTATTTAGGTGTGTGCTTGATGGTCCTGCTTTTATCACAGGGATTAATTTTCCCAAATTAATTATAGCAGAGAAGATTCCTGCAGCTTGTTACTATAGCAATGGCTGCAGAAGAGCTGATACTCTTCACAGGAGCAGGGCTGATCCTGAGCAGAGCAGGGCCTGGATCCCAGTTCAGGCTTTTCTTGAGGTCTGTGCTCCAAGCAGCCCAATATTCCTGAGCAGTGACATTTTTCCACATTCCCTTTCTGCATTCCTCACAGGGCTGGAAACAGTCCTTTGGCACAGAGGTCTGAGGCAAGGGGAACTTGCTTTACACAAAGCAATGCTGGGAAAACTTGCAATTGGCAGCTACCTTAGGAAACTAAGTCCAGGTTGGTTTTTCTTCCCTTTTTGCCCTCCACAGATGGGCACACTTGGCTTTTATTTAGACAGAAACCAAAGCAATGTCACAGGGAAGGTGGGGAACAGCAAAAATATGCTGCTTGAGAGGTAGTGTGCACTGCAGCTGTAAGGAAAAAAGAGGAAGGGAGGTAGGAAATAAAACTGAGGGCAAAGTTTTCTCCTCATCAGATCAGAACATATATATATCCAAATGAAGTCTTTTCATGCAAATTACTTAGAAATACATTTTGGACCCCTGTAAGCCAGTATTGTCATATTTTGCCTTGATATTTTCATGCTGTGGATGAATACATGTACTTAGTGTCACTAGATCTGTAAAGAGGAAATGCACTCCTTGATCTCAGCAGAAAAGGTGCAAAATGTGAAGCCAGTACTGTACAGCCCTGGAATAGCCACTGGGCAGTATCTTTTCAAATCCATCAGTTTTTATATCTGATGTGCTATGAACATTGGTGTCACTGCATAATGAAGATTCTGACTTCTTCCAAGGCTTTTCATCGCCTTTACAACTTTTTCAGTTTAGTATTTTCAATCAAGTTTCAGGAAATAGTGGCAACAAATTTAAGTTCCACATGTCCCCCACTCCTCTATGCTCAGAAAGAGCTCCTGATTTTGTGCTCTAACCAGTTTGGGCTCAGAAATAACTTTCTTGGCCACTGTATTTGCATGAGCCACATGTACCAGCACTTCCCTACTTTTGCAGTCACTTTCCATGGCAGAGAAGGTTCACATTCCTGCCCACATCCTCAAAGCATGTTTGAACTGGATTTCCTTCCTCTAGAGTTTCTAGGAGGTGCAAATGCATTATTATGTCCAGCCATTGCCTGTCATTGATCAGCCCAGATTTAGCAGGTGTGAAGCAAACTTGGCACAATTTAGTAATTCTGCAAGGGGCAAAAGGTCACAATTTCAATTATAATCATCATTATTTACTACGATTAAGTGAATCTGTTAACACCAAAGCTCAAGTTGTTTAACATAACTAATTAAGCAAGTAACAGACTGTTCCACCCATTTAGCATTGCATTGCTTCTGGAGTTTTAAATTGTTGTTAACTGTTTCTGTAGGGGACTGTCAGCAATTAAAAGCAAAGCAGGGGAACTGAAGTCTGGCACCATCTGAAACATCTGTCATAGGTGAAAACCCAGTGAACATCTAGCCCAAGCCAAAGCAGTATTTTTCTTTTCCACAAACAACAAAACAAATTAATCATGATGTGATGACACAACATAAATAGTTTCTTTGACGTGGTCACTATGTTCTTCTGAGAGACAGGAAGGAGAACAAAACATTTTGTACAGAGGAGGTGAAATGCATTCCCTGCTGTCCTCTCCTGTTGTTCCTGTGGCATGTGAATACCTTGGTTCATAGCCCCAAATGATGTCTAATTCCCTCTGACTTCAAACAGACATGTAGTAATGCATGAAGGAGAAGAGACCCTTTCTGTTTTGATATTATGGATGAGTTAGAACAGGAAAGCTGAAATACCCTCAAGCTGAGTGACTGTAAGGTCCAGAGAAACAGATTCCTGCTGAAACCAGACATTGAGGCCAACCCCTGCCCTCCTCCCCAGTGTGGCCTGAGGGACACAAGGGCCAGGGAGCCACCCCCAGGTGCTCAGAGTGCTGCTGCAGAGGGAGGCACAGCTGAGAGCAGGAGCTGGGGCAGCTGCTCCTCGTGGCACAGCTCCAGCCAGGCAGGGCAGCTGAGCCAGCCCACAGCTGCCTTCCCCCTGGCCAGGAGCAGCGAGCTGCTGGCAGGACACCCTGCTGCCACACAGTGGGACCAAGGATTTCTCTGAAATGTTCTGGGAATCCTGGTGCAGGCTGTAAGCTCTGCAGGGCAGGCACCATCTGTCTCTCCTACTTTTTCCCTGCATTGTTAAGGCCCTGCTGCAGTAAAGCAGGGTAAGTACACAAACATCATCCTTTCAGGACTGGAAAACTGCAGAATAAAACAGAGGACTCCACTGCAGGGTGACAGGCAGGCTAAGACTGGTTCCTAGCAAAGGAGGGCATTGCTCTACACAGCACATCATGTTCCCAAATACAGCAGACACTGACAAGCATCCTTCAGGACTGCACCTCACTGTCAGGTTTAGCACATTTTTTGTTTCATGTATGGAAAACGAAAAACAAACAAAACCAGTAAGATCCCTTCCCCCCAAGTATGAAAAAGGTATTAAAAACTCATAAACTCTGAGGCAAAAAGTGACTCCTGCTCAGAATATCCTCTTGCAGCTGTTTGTTTCCCAGGCAGTTTAGTTCATTTTATACAGCCACACTAAGTATTCAAACTCTACAAAAGCTATTACAGTCTATCAAGACAGTGCTGCAGAAGAAAATTCTAAACCTAAATGCCACAAAACACAATCACAAGAATGAGAAATTTGATAGTTCTTGAATCAAAACCTGATGATGCTTGAGATAAGCACCTTTCTACCCATTCTTACACCTTTTACTCTACGGCTCAGAATTTCCTTTGAGTTTCTGTAGTCTCTAGTTGGCAAGTGATTTGATGACAAAACTGCTGACACACAAAGGCAACTAACTGCATTCACAACATATTCATCTTCTTGTACATTGGCAGATACACATTTATGCAGCAAACCACCACCTCAGTTCTGCCTTAGACCTTGCCTACAATAAATGGTTGGACTAAATAAGGAGATCAAGAAAGTTAGAATCAAATAATTCAAATGAGAAAAATCATTAAGTCCTAATTACACCAGGGTTTTGTAGAGTACATGCTGGAGCTGGTAGTTTTTCACTAATATGGCAATGAATGGTCCACATACCACAGCTATGTCTTTCCCACTAATTAATTGTAATTCTAGAAACTGCCTACAAATATGTTTCCCCTAAGTACCATTTGGTTCTCCAAATGGAGCCATAGCTCTATTGTGCTAAAATTGGGAATCCTATGGTGTTCTAAGCACTCAAAGTGCTGAGGGATAAGTACCCAACACATTACATCTGTGAAGAGCACTCCTATTCCTACCTCCCCCTGACCTACAAATACACATTCTGACACTCTTGTCTTCCCAGATTTTTTAGAAGCTCCTCTTTCCTTGAAAGTCACTACCTTCATCTCTCCCGGGAATCTCTTCATTTCTACCAGCTCATGGCTGAAGGTTTTGGACAGACATTTCCTCTGCTCTTGGCAGAGAAGGGCACAGACTCAAAAATAGCTGAAAGAACACCAAAGCCTGCAGGAGTGATTGCATGGCCCATTTTCTCCTTCTAAATATATATAGAGAACAATAATCACAACTGATTTTCCAGTCAAAAAGCAGCAATAAGAGGTGCTGTACCTGGCATCCTCTGGTGCTCACCAAGACATCCATAACCTGAGAATTGTGACAGAACAGCACTAAGCCAAGGGGCTGCAAATCCTGCAGTGTCCCCTCACTGGTCCACAGGGGACAGGAACTGGACACCCCAGAGTGAAAACTGATATCCAGTTATGCCCTGCAGTGTCATAAACCACCCAGAGAGACAACAAAACCTTGGAAAAGCACTGGCAAACAAACATTTTGGTGATGTCCCAGCATAAAAAACAAGGTTACCAGCTTTTATCACCTCTTCACGTTTAATTTCACAAGCCCTTCTTAGGCTGAGGAGAATCACAAGCTCATTACTCAAAGTCACAAATACTTTGTGCTTACTCTCAAAAAATATGAGTTAATGCTAAACAAATTAACAAAAAAAGATTAATTTTAAAAATCTGTTTCAATACAAAGTTTTCTACCTATGGAGAATGCTGCCATACAATATGTATGCAACAAGATTTAATAACTGAAAGAAATGAAATATATATTTTCTATAGCAAAGCTGCAAAACTTAATCATATTTTAACTTCATGAAAACCAATTAGAAAAGTACCCTTGAGCTACTATGAACTTCTTTGACATACAAAGAGAACTAAAGAAACCATCAGAAGTATTTCATTGCTGTAATTTACCTAGCTATTACAAAAAATCATATCATTAGGTCCTTTTCTATGATTTCTATGATTCTTTATCCTACTTGGAGGAACACACAGGAGATGGGATTTATTCAGTAACTTGGCATTGTCCATCAGTAAAGAAAGACAGTGTGAGCTGACCAGACTGCCCCAGATCGATTATCTCATTTAAACAGTGCAAAAACGTGGATCTATTTAGTACATATTTTCTGAGTTCTTTAGAAAATATTTCAAGAACCTAGTAGCTACTTATTTCCAATTGCTATCACCCAAACTAGTCCCTGAGTTCAGGCACATCCTTCAGCACTTTGGCTCTTTTCTACCCCATTCAATAATCTCAGGAGTATAATGTAATTAGAAAACACCAAACCAACTGCAACTGAAGATTAGCACGGGGAATGTTGAGCAAAACCACAGATGAGAGGTACTGCAGAAATACATTTTTATTAATAAAGCAGGAGAGCCCACTTCTCTGAAGTCAGAGAAGAGTTAAATGCTCTAGCTTATAGTTCTCATAGGCACAAAGATGCAATTTGAAGCCTGATATTTTCATAACCTCTGAACTACTCTTCCCTTTCCTTGTACCAGGCACAATGCTTTGGACATATTTCTTCCCAACAATCTAATGAGAAAGTCTTTCACTAAGGCTGAGCTGATTTCTAGCAATTGCTATGGTGACTTCCACCCTATAAATCACTCACAAATATGACCCACTGTATTATCCTATAAAGATCCAGGTGCACAAAGTTTTAACCAAAAGCTGCTTAACTCACTTGCATTACCTTTTGAACTGATCTACAATCCTATACCAAGATATTTGCATTTGCTCCTTAAATTCTGTGCCAGAATCAAAGCTCCTTGACTCAGTATTTATGCTTATTACAGTACATTAATGGCCATGTTCATACACTGCTTTTTCCTAGTGGGCAAACTGAAGCTTATAAACAACCTAGTTTGGGGTTTCCTCTGAGAGTTCAGCTTAGTGTGTGACAAGGTGCTCAAAAGCCAGGCAACACTGACCAACTAGAAATGGTATTCCAGTGGAAAAATAGTGAATTATTAAAAACCTGCCTTACATTTTCTCAAAACACATACAGTAGAATCATCATCTAGTTTATTGCTTGATCCTCTGATAGTCAGTGGTTTGTTAACAAAAAGCAATTTGGACTCTTACAATAAACACTAGTAGGGGTTTATAATCACAGCAGAGCTGATGAGGCAGGAATGAGATGTGCTGCATGAGAGATGAGCGGGAAGGCTGCAGCAAGGTCAGCTCTGTGCAGCCAGGGAGAGCCAGAGGAGCCTGTGGTGGGTGAGGCACCAGCTCTGCTCTGAGCCCAGGCCAGCCGTGCCTGTCTGCCTGCCAGCTCCAACACGGACTCACTTCCTCACTTTCCAAGCAACTCTTTGCCCAATTAGGAGAAGAGTCACATTTTTCTAAGGTAGGAGGGACTCACAGTCACATCCTAAGGTTCCCCCATCCATGCACACTTTAATTCTTCAACACTGAGCAGGAAAATAAAAAACTGCTCACTCTGTGTGGGCTTTGCTGCTGAAAGGGAACATCACCTTCCTCCCTTCAGGTTCCATTGCCCAGCCTTATCACCCTCCAGGAGTTCTCCCCCACCTTCAACTCTCCACCCTCTCCTTTATTTTTAAATAAAAAGCACCAGCCCTTTCTCCCAGCTGATTCAGCAACTGAATAGGGTCAATTGAAGCCTGTAGTGTCTCTGCTGTGTTGTATTTACAAACCACAAGGAGACAATAATTCGTGCTATTAATATGGAGAACAACAGTGGAACACCCTCCTCCTTTGAAAAGCAAAGGGAAATTTTCAGCTGGAAGCTCTGATGGTTTCAATGATCCTTATCTGCCTCTGTCCACAGCTGCTGATGACAGCTAAACTCCTGCATCCATCCCAGCAAATTACATGAGTTTAATCAAGTGGCTGTGTGATAGATTTGGTGACAGCAGATTTAGTTACCCTGCTGTGATAAAGGGTTGATCAATGTACTATTATTCTTTCCTTTATTGGCTTTTCTTTCTTCCCAGCAAGTATAATACTACAGTATCACAGACCAAATTTTCTGCACTTGAGAGCATACCACTGGCTTCTAAATCCACAGACAATGTTTCCTGCTTCAGCTACAAAGGCATTTGCTGCATCTTAAAATTCATGGTTTTCTAGCAGTCCTTTTCATTTCACAGAACTGAATTGTTGCTGCACTGAATTTTGCATATTGGACACAATTATCTGAAGATTTCTTTTCTACCTAGTTCAAAGCAGCAGTCCTTTTTCAGCAATAGCCAAAGGATTCCTGCTTTATGGTCTTCAAATAAAAAAGATGACAACAAAACAGTAATTTAGTCTTTTGTCACATTTGCTTTCCAGCCTTGTCCAACACAGTTCTCGGCCCAAGAGCAAGGTAACAATGTGAGCTCCAGGGATGCAGCCACTGTACCATCCTCCCCAGAAAATCTGGGGTCAGATAACACAGCTGGCTCCTCTGCAATAATCAGATTATTCCAACTTTTTTGGCTGCCTTCTGTAAATGTGTGCGAAAAAATTCCTCCTGGAGGTTGAAGATTTCACTCTCAAAATGCCTCCTGCAAGGTTTGGTGACCCTGCTGCTAAATCACTTTGTTCTATGGCTCACCTAGAAAAAGTCCCTTGTGGCTGTGAAAAACCATCTGACACCTGACAGAACACCAAGACAGGACAGCATTGCCTGGGTTCTTCCATTTTTGTGGAGTTCATTTTTGTTTTTTAAGGTCTTGTATCCCAATTCACTTTGGGATATTACAAGAATACAACTCTTCGGAGTAAAAGGGCAAATTTCAAATGAAAGAGAATCTCTGCTGGCTGTGAAGCTTGCCCTACCATTCAGTGTGCTGTTATATATTAAAATGTGTATTAAATTTAACATTATGCTTAGAAAGTAATTGAAGGATCAAAAAGAGCAAAACTCCCCTTCAAGCTTTTTGCTTTTACTGTCATTTTCTGTCTTACTAAGCAATGTCTTTATCATGATGTAATTTCTTCTAGGGAAGTAATTGGAAAAAAATGCAGAGATCATTCATCTATGGTAGAAGTTTGTAACAGGCACTTAACATTGGAACTTACCTTTACATTTTGATTATAAAAGAAAATGGCCCATATGGCATAAATATCTTGAAGTGAAATGGGAGTTCATGAATTTATGGCAAATGTGATAAGGGTAAAAAGACCTCAAGAGGAAATGCTGCAATAATGGTCTTTTAATAGACCTAAGAGTAAAATTGGCTAACTCTTACCAGAGCTGGGGAAATAAAGGCACAAATCAATGAGAAAAGTTGTCAGTCAGAAAAGTATCCAGAGCAAAGTTCATATGATAAAGTGATCTGCCTTCAGATGAAAGTTAAAATATAAAATTCCTAGTGAGACAAACCTAAGAGCAATAAATTAGAGTAAAAATGAAGATGGTGGATGTTAAAATCTTCTGTGTTTAGGCTTAGCAACTGAAAAGGTGCAAAACTATTCACAGAAGGGAGCTGGAAAAAGAAGAGGTGGGTTTGGTTTGTTTGGGGGTTTTTTTTGTTTGGGTTTTTGTTTTGTTTTGTTTTAAAATCAATGAAATTAGTTCAGTGTATGCAAAATTTAAATCTCTGATCATCAAGGTGTTAAAATGCCCATTTCTTAAGGAGATGCCCTGTGGCTTCAATTACTAAGTGATGAAAATACCTCTGAACTCATGGTCTGTCTTAGTGGTTCTGAAGCCACATATTTCCTTCTCTGCTGCAGACCTAATTCAGGGAAAGAAATTAATTTTTAAATCTAATATTTAAAAATAGTAGTAGTCCTTTCAGTAGTATCCAGATATACTACTGAAAGGACTAAAACTTTTTTTAATTAGCTTGAAAATCTCTGTTATTAAAAATTCTCAATTTTTTTTCTCCAGTTACCCTAACAGACCAACATGTCTATATTATCATAATTCTGAATTCTCCAACTTGTACATCTTGAGATCTCAGAAATTTAAGTCAAAAACTTGTGCTCCAAACAGACACAAGATCTTTACACACTGAATAAGACTCCAAGTATTCTTTAAAATACAACCAGATTCTAAATCAAGTATTCTTTAAAACACAACTTATGTGTAGAGGTAATACTTAATGAAAAGGTTACATGTGAAATAGAGCTAACAACATCTTGGATTTGAGATTAGCTTGAATTCATAACTCCACTGCCTGAAAAGATTTGTGTCACGCAAACAAGTAGAGTGAAAACTGAATACTACAGAGAACAAGAGAACATCAACACTGCTTAATGTAAAATCACTAAAGAAAACACTTCTTGATGTCAAATGTCATGTGAAACAAAAGGAAGGCTCAAACACATAGCACGATACACTAAAATCCCCAAAAATTTAAATATAAGCAATTCAAAAAGTGTACTTTTTCTTAGTTCAAAATTCTTTTTTGTAAAAAATTAATCTCTAGAAGACAACACATGCAGTGATACCTGCATACACCTACAACAGATACCTCCTTCAAAGTCCTCCACACTGCACTCACTGACCATTTTTATGTCTGTGAAATACTCTGCTTTGAAAGCTGTGGTGGTCACAAATCAAATCCTCATTTTCTAGTAAAGCAAGGCAGAAACGACCACCTCTTATTGTGGAAATCAGATCCATTTTGCTCCATAATAAAATAATGTCTCTTTTTTTTATTATTGTTCTCTTCTTTATATTACCTATACAATAGCTTTGGAAGACATGAAAAAGTGTGGGCAAAAAGTCAGAAAAGTCAAAACAACTTTATGTGCTGGTCAGTCATAATACAGGTAAAAATCCTAGCCAGGTTAGTCACTTAAATTTCCTTTGCATGCAGCAGAATGTGGGTGGCAGAGCAGATGAGATGCTGGCCAGGACTATACAAAGCCAGACATACTGCAGAAAAGAAAGGGTACAGACTTCTCTATGTGCAAATTCTCTTTTGTTCTAGGCAGAATTACATTCAACAAATCACTTCCTTAGAGAAAACGCAAGAATTATCCACGTTTTCAACTGATTCTGCTATGGTCAGGTTTATAACACCATTTACTCTATCAAAATATACCTTACGAAATTAGGTCCTTTGATGAAAATTGAATAAATACAGCTCCCACACTTCTACATACCAAAAAGATGCTAGTTTTGTTGACTAGGTGATCAATTTTAAATTATTCTCTCACATCTAACTGTTAAAGGGCATGGCAATGCTGATAGTTTTGTCTTGGCATGTGCTGGAAAGCTCTTGTTTCCAGTTTTCTACTCCTTTCCTCCCCACTTCTTCCAACAGCCACTCAAACTCCAAAGTAGATTCACAAACTTTTAGAGAAAAGGGAGAGAAAAAGGTAAGTTTTCTGTTATGTGATCAACAGAGGTCCTAAAACAATAAAGCCCAATTAGAGAATATCTGCAAAATTAAATGCAACTGCGATATAGTGACCAAGAAAAGGATTCAGGAGTTATTGCAGAAAAATCCCTAAAAGTCCTGATCATAATGAGCCACAGCAGCAGTAAAGAAACTATTAAAGCCTTTGGATTACAGTAAGAGTTGCAGCTGGAACAAGTAAAAGCAGAAATTCTATTATTTTAAAAAACAACCAACCAACTAGACTTTGGCCAAAATATTGCACTGCAGATAATTAGAAGATCACAACTCTTTCTCAGTTACTTATGAAGTAAAAACATGTGGGTCAAATTCCCAACCAGGCTTGTGGGAGCCTCCCCTGGCCCAGCAGCCCGCAAGTGACCGCGGGCAGCAGCTCCCCTGCCCTGGCTGTGGGCGATGCCTTCAGTTTTAACCTTTATGTTTTTCAGATTCTATGCTGCCTAGGGGTGCACTTCTGAGCCTCATATTAAATGTCACTCTGCTCTCTTCACAGAGTAGGGAGACAAAACAAATCCTTTTCCTGCTGAAGACCAAGGACAATGGGCACAACTTTCAGGCCCAAAAGCACAAACAACGGTGGACTGAAGAGAGAAAACAAAAAGGATGAGACCTCACAATCTGGAGCTGTAATTGGACAATTAAACCCCAATATGCAAATGAACCAAAACTTATAAAAATCTAAGACCTCATGACCAGTCAGGCATTTTTATGACCATTCTAAGTCCACCTTGGGTGTAGCCCTGGTCAGGCTCTGTCCTGCCCAAGGTGGATCTTAAAGGCCTTTCAATAAATACCTAGCTCTGTCCAGTCTCTATTTCAGGTCAGCCCCCCTAAGGCATCACAGGCACTGCCGTTTCCTGGCACAGGAGGGTGCAGGAAGGGGCAAAGCCCTTCTGGCAGAGTTGGGAAAACACCTGAACCAGCAGAAAAATTCACCAACCATGTCTGTGTCACCAACTTGGCGTGATATAACTCCAACCCACATCAAGCCACTGTGCTGAAAAAGAAAAGGAACTGAGCAGTGTAAAAGACACCTCTGAAGGGCCATCTGAGAGCTGGTTTAGCTCAAGGAAGTGCATTTCTTGTTGCTCTGACTTCTTCCCACCCGTCCTGTGCTTGGGCAGGCCTGGCGCTCCGGCATTCCCCGATTCTGCAGTACCACCTAGTGACAGTGACCAGGGGAGCGTCACTTCGGTGTCACCTCCTGGGGCAGCAACTCCAACTCCCAGTCCTGCAACTCCCACTTTAACCACTTCTTTCCTGCCTTGATATGTCTTGAAAAAAAAAAACTGACATGAGACAAGATACAGTCTAGAAAAAATAAAATCATCCATGAGCCCAGACACAGAGCACCTCCTGCCTGCCTGGAGAAGAGAGGGTTCCAGTGAATCTTCAGGTGTGAAACACATCCTTTGTAAAACCAGCTCTAAAATAAAATGTGGCAATTAGTAAGGCACTGATGTTAATCTACTTCCACTATCAGATAACTCTGCCATAGTGTCTTAGTCGTAAGATGAATGCTCTTATTAAGGGGGAGTGAATGTAATAAACTGCATCATTAATGAAGGTTCCCAGATCTTCTCTAAACCTGCCCTCAGAGGCATTCCTGGGAGACCTAGGCAGGCAATAATTACTTCTAAGCACACCCCAGTATTCTCTTGTATACTGAATATAAATACTCTTATCAGAGTGTTAAAATAGTGACTATTACAGAGAGGTAAAGGGCTGTATTTTTAAAAATATTTTAGATATTGTTCTTACAAAGCAAAATAAATACTTCATTTGTAGGTTGCCTTATCTCAGATTCACTGGGGAGATTGAGTGGGACAAAGGTAATGAGTTTTCACAATGTCAAAAAAAGTAAACAAAACCTAAAACTATAAAATCAAATCCAATACAACAAAAAGTTTAAACACCTTTTTTCATAGAGAAAAAAACCCCCACATCAATATGTGTTTAATAACTGCTTTTCTTGTTTTCCAAAGTCATTATTCTGAACACAGCACACCAAACAAAAGCTCAAATTCTCAACCAGAACTTTCAATACCTATTTTTTAATTACAACCCCAAATGCTACAGCTTAGATAAAAACACACAAAACTTTTGAATGGGTTTTTGATCTGCTATATTTGTTCAGGATATAGACTGTAGAGCTTAAAGACTTATCTTACACTATTAGAAGTTGTCATTTATGCCTAATGCAGAGAAAAAAATTACGTGCAATATGTATCTTAAAGATGTATAAAATTACCTGGAAAGAATAATTGAAGGATAGGTGAAAGCAGTGGGCCAGAATTATCAGCAGTTGAACTTTTTTACTTTTATTTGTTTAATAAATACTCAAACGATCTG
>JBBMKD010000025.1:6610045-6722866 GCA_037834095.1 Argya squamiceps
ACAAAACTTTTGAATGGGTTTTGGATCTGCTATATTTGTTCAGGATATAGACTGTAGAGCTTAAAGACTTATTTTACACTATTAGAAGTTGTCATTTATGCCTAATGCAGAGAAAAAAATTAAGTGCAATATGTATCTTAAAGATGTATAAAATTACCTGGAAAGAATAATTGAAGGATAGCTGAAAGCAGTGGGCCAGAATTATCAGCAGTTGAACTTTTTTACTTTTATTTGTTTAATAAATACTCAAACGATCTGGGCAGATAAAAAGTTTTTGAAATTAACTGTGATCAGAGCCAATGCTGCAACAGTGACCTATGAGGATTTTTATCAAGAGACAGGTAAAGCCATTATCTGTGCCTGTGACTTCGCCTGTTTTGGGAGTTCTGGGGTATCTGCTGTCAGTGGGACTGTAGGGAGGTGACATCAGGGCACTGTGGCATGGACAACACTTGATGCCACAGCTCTTGTTGTAAAGCAATGACACATAAGTGTTTTAGACTTTCAATTCCACGCTTTTAAAACTCACCATTTTCTATAACAATACAGTAGAAAACTTCTGTCAGATGTATATAAGAAAGGTGTGGTCTGAATAAGAAGTTTCAGTAAATTACCTGTCCATAATTCTGGTGTTAAATCACATTCAGAACTACAGTACTGTCAAAAGTTCTTGGCAGCACTTGAATTTGGTGGTCACTGCATTCAATGGAAGGCCTGCTGTTGTCTTCAGGAGATGAAAAGAAATGGGTAAAGTCAAATTAAGAGTTTTTGAAAACGCAACAAGCACAGGCACTAAGGTGCAGTTGGGGTCCCTGGTTTTAAATACCCGACTGGGCTCCATGAATTTAAATATCAAAGCCCCAACCAAACCTACTCTGCAGCACCATCTAGTGAGGCTCCGTGGTCTCCACAATAAAACAGCGCTGCAAAGCTAATTGTATCGTTAATTACACAGTTTGTGTGTATTAACTCATTGCGGGCAGCTCACACCAATCCCTCGAGAAGCATTTTAACCAAAGCGTTTAGCTATATGCAGAAAACCCCATAAACCCAATAGCTGAGGGGAAGGACACCTTCACTCACCTGAGCTCTCACCGGGATCTGGTAAGCTCAGCCTGCCCATCAAAGAACCCGATCCCATGTGTACCCCGAGCCCTCAGTGTCCATCAGTGGGATCAATGACATTCACCTCCACGAGCACCAAAACAAGTCTGACAGCCCTTTCTGCTCAAATCTCAGCTGTAAGGAGTATCAGCATCTTGAGGGACACAAGAAATGTGAATACAATAACAGCAGTGGTCTAAAAAACCCAAAAGCATAGATCGTTGACTATAGATCACAGTCTCCTGAGTTTTTAGAAATTTGGACTGTTTTAGAACACAGGCTGTAAAAAGTGACTGAAAAGGAGAGGTTTCACTTACTTTTATGAATGTTGTTTTATAATGCATGGGTTTTGTCTCTGGACACAAAACAAATGTACCTGAGCATTTTTTTTTCTATTTCTGGAAGTATTTATTTAGTGGTGGTTTTATTCTCCCAATAAAGCATCCATTCACTCTTCCCTAGCAGCTGTCATCCAATTTATTCATCAGAATAACAGACCTGCATTTCAACACTCATTTGTAGACAAGTTCCAGCACCAAGTTAAAATAATATCTTAATAAAACCAAACTGCAGAACAACTTAGAATAGAAAGGGACAAAAATCACTCCCAGGAGCAGAATTTTTTTCCCAGTTTCCTGCTGGCTCAAAGCCAAATTTCCATCTCCCACTGAGCTCTTCAGCAAACCAAGCACACAGATGGACATTCTCCGAGTCTGCTGGAAGCTGAAGACTGGACTGAGAGCAGTTGCTTTGTAGCATATTTTATAGGACAAATTTTCCCAGATATCAGTACTTGCCACATGGGACAACTTGAGCTTTTCTGGCCCTTTTTCGCTCCCGTACATTCAGAGCATTCCAGCCCCAGCTGCTGCTCTAGGCTGGCCAGACCTGAGTCAAGACACAACACAAAGGAGCTCAAACCCCTCTGCCCTGCCTGTTTTCTGACTCCACTTCCAGCCACAAGGACAGGGACACTCCAGAGCTCAGCCACGGGCAAGGAGGGATTCAAAAGAGGCAGATAACATCTCATTTCTCAGTTATTTTTCTTCATCGGGCTCCCTGGAGTGACTGGTGTAGAGGACACTTTAAGCCTGGAGAGCACTGAAGAGGGTGAAAAGATTGAAGAAAAGCCACAAATGTTTGTTTTCTCTGGGGAAAAATTTGTTGAATAATGAATTTAATGGGGAGATGACAACACCCAACTGTTCAGCTGAGGTCTGAACAGCATCTTTAATGAATAAAATATTAGCACTAGAAAGCACGTTTATAGTCTCCTATAAGAGGGCTTATAAGCAAACCATAAACAAACTATGGCAACAAAAAGGCAACGTACTTGTAAATATTCATGACATTTTCCATTCCACTTATTTTCTTACTAAGATTACTCAAGGCCCAAATCCCTTTTTGAAGACAGTTGCATTAAAATAAAAAGGAGAAAAGGTACAAAGGTCATTCTCACCATGCACAATCCTTCTTAATTATGAATTTATTATGTGATGGTTCTTTTTATGAAAAAGGTAATGCCAGAATTAATTAGAATCCATGCACTTTAATCCACTACAAAAAAAATTAATTCATTGTACAAGTTCCTTTGGGATTGCCACCATCTCTAGATTTATTTTTTTTTTAATAATGAGGCAGATGTTTCCATATCAGTGCAAATGATTACAGGAAACACAAGCCACCATAATGAATCAGTTTATCAGGGAAGCAGCAGATAGCCTACGGATCACTGTAGGTGCAAGCTTGTGGTGTAACTTGGTTTAAGAACTGGGTAAATTTCTACCTGCTTCAGAACAAATGGTCAGAACCAGCATATGGCCATGGCTGGTTCAGTGTAAGCCTGAACAGGACAGAATAATAACTGCAGCAGCTACCAACACCTTACACACTCCCTAGATGATATTATACCCTCAGTAATTTTAACAGATTTACATGAATGGCTACTTTATCTTGTATAATTTGCATAACAAGTATTTTTTTCTTGATAGTGCTTTTACATTTCATTGTATTAAGCATACTTATAATCTCCTGCTATAAATGACTCGATTTATCTTGTCTTGCCATCAGCTATTTGTGAGAATGCTAGTGATAGTAAAGCCACTGCTGCTCTTGCATTTCATATTTAGGGCTTAATTTCAAACTGAGGAATACAACATTGTCCTAGATCAGCCAACCACCTGGGAGGATGAGTAGTGTTTATGGAAAAATACCATCCACAGGTTTGAACCAATGTTGCTATGAAAATCCTTGTTTTATGAGAATGACATGTCAGAATTTTAAGCCCCTGTGCATTCTCTGTGCAAAGTGCTTTACTTTGACCTTTCTGGTGTGCTGAAGTTTGAGTCATTGGAAAGTTTTTTACAGCCCTAACACACTGAGCAGAGCTCCAGTGAGCAGAGCTGACACAGAAAACACCTCCAAAGGGGACAGGGATGAAGGGGATTGATAGGAATTCCCTGGCAGTTACAAACTTCCTCTTGGATATTCAGCAAGATAGGAGGAAGGACAGCTCCAAGCACAGAAAACCAAATCATCTGCAGACAAGCATCAAAGAATTTTAACCACACTGAAGTCATACTTCAGGGGAGCTCCACTGATTACAGCAAAGCCCACAGTTCTGACAATTTTCAGAGGCTAGAGGCTGCAGTTAAAAGAGCTTTGTCATAACAACACAACCACCACCATAACCCCAGTCATTTTCCATTCTTCAGGCAGCAGCTGCAGGGTGCTTTAGCTCAGGTGGAGGCACAAGAAAGGAGGTTTGTTTCACAGAGAGTTGCTTGAGGGTTTTTTTATTGAGTGTGGTTCTTAAGTTTTTGCTGTTTGGGGTTTTTAATTATTTTATTGTTAGCCTTGAAACCTATTTTTAAAAAACACAAACCACTCTGGCACCTGGTGATTAGCAAGAAACAACTTCCCATCTTGGTGGTGTCAGCGGAGCCATTCTGGTTTACAGCTCAAAAACTGACAGTGATGAAACAGTAAGAGACATCACAGAATGGACTGGGGTCATGCCAACAGTTTCTGGGAGCAAACATAATTTAGAATAGTTTGTTCTTAGGAAGCAAACCAGAAGCCAACCATCACAATACCACAAGAATTAATTTAACTTTTTTAAAAGTTACCAGAACTCAAAGCAGACTATTTTTGTCTATGTTTGCATGCTGGACTCCCATATCACCTCAGTTGTGTTTGCACCTCAGAAGTGCATACTACTGCAGCATATTTGATTTATGCATTCTCTTTTATAAACAGAAAAATAATCTGACTTTCTGGGCTGCATATCCCAAATCTCTCACATTTTCAGTAATGCAAAAGGGAAAAAGGAGAGGGGGGAAAGCAGGATAAAAGGTTAAACACAACTACTTGCTGAAGGGAGAAAAAAGCATTTTCATTAAACATTTAATTTTTGTATACTGAGCCTTGGAGGCAATTATGTTGAAAGATCGTGCCCTTCCCACATGTTATACACCCAAGCAAGACTTTCCCTTGCACAAGAAAACTGTTTTCCAAGAAAACTGCTTAACAGGCAGCTCAGCTGCTCCCTTCAGCAGAGACAATCCCCACAGTCATTAAAGGCAGGGAAATATCAGATGCTGAAATCCTATCAAAACAATGCAGCTTGGGAGAATTAAATTGCTTGGTGTATTTCAAGCCTGCAGTATGGAAACACAAGCATATAGGGCACATCAGGGACTGCTTTTTAGGTGTTAATACACTGTTTGATAATGCATGTTTCTGAATTATTCCATTAGAAGCACACAGAGATGAGAAGTCTTGACAGTCACCAAGACATTTCAAAGCTGTGTTTTCTTTCTTAAATAAAATAAACGGGCAAAGCCAAAGTTCTAATAAATTCAAGAGAATAATGCAGATTAAGTGATAAGATATTATTAAACCCACGACATTTCTAACAGAACCTTGGCATTTTATGGAGTCAGTGAGTTGTTTCCTTTGTTTAAAATACCTTGCTCTTTTACTAGTGTTTGTCCCTGCTTTACACTCTCAAGTCTGTACATGGGTGAATGTTATTCCACATCAAACAATGGCAGCTCCAGTTTCACTGGTTCCTAAATAAACTCCCCTCCAAACCAAAAATGGGCCAGCTTTCACTCCTTCCCACAAACAACAACTAAGGAGGTCTTTACATGAGGAAATATGTGAGTTCAATCCTTTTTAATACTCCTCATAAGCCACTAACCCCAAGTTTATTCAGGTACCTCTAGATTACTCAATTCACAAAAGTGAAGCCCCAAGAGTGTTCAGTCTCACACTATTGAAAATAGTGTTGTTCCTTTGTGCTGGAAGAAAGGTGCAATCCAAGAGTTTCAATGTGCACAAAGTTTTAAATAATGAGAGTGAAGATTTTCCTTTTCTGTCAGGCTTGTGAGTCTGTAGATCTCAAACTCCCAGCCATGTCAGTAGCACTAATGCACTAATGAAGTTCACACACAGCAGTTTCTGGAAAGGAATCAAACTCCTACATCTCACTGCTGCAGTGACTTGGTGTGAACACCATTCCAGGACTTTCTCCATCCAAGTCAGTGGAAGGATCTAAACTCACACTTTTATATGCATATATTTCACCACCAGCTGGTGTCACCATGCACCTTAAATTTATGCCAGGTTATTTCACACTTACCTTGATCTCCAGCAAGATGTAGGTGAAAGAATTTTAATGTTTAGAAAGAAGCACTGACCCAGCATTATACATACAATCACCTGACTGGCTTTATCTTCATGTTTTTAAGGATCTGAACAGAGAAAGGTCTCAAAATAAAAGAATTGAGACTTTTTTGCTGCCTTTGTACATTAGTATTTTCACCTCATTTTGTACATTGTTTGCACCAACAGCAACCTCCACAAAAGTTTAGTCTTGCATGAAGAAAAATTCACTTTACCTATAGGCGTACTATAGTCACCTATTGCTTATACTTGGAATCATAGTTTTCTACTTCTGTGTGCACTGATTTTTAACTTGGTTTTTTGTGCAAGAGAGGTAAATGAAACAATTAGGAAGGAAGATAGGTTGGTTTGTTTTTTCAAACTCTCAAATCCATCTGGTTAAATGAATTTCCTCCTAGGATGTTTAAAGAACTAGCTGGTGAAATCCTTAGAGCCATCAACAGTTTATTTTTGAGAATGCAGGAGAGAGGCTACAGTGCCAAAGGTTAAACTTCAAGAATGGACAGTGTAGCATGCCCACGGAGGAGGAAGAACTGGATAGGCAGAGAGAAAATAACACAGCAAATAATGATTGGCTTTCACTGCATTAAAAACAACAATGAAGGCCAAGAACAGCAAGGAGGATTTATCACAAAGACACATCAAGTTAATCTAATCTCTTCCTGCAGACAGGTAACAGACTTTATAAAAATAAAATAGCAATAATTCTTTATCTACATCTGACAAATAAAAGCACAGAAATATTAGAATTACGGCATCAGAACTACCAGCTCTGCAGTGTACAACAGTCCGTAGACCACCAGCCTGTAGTGAAGATTCTGCAATTTCCTGCCAAAGAGAAAGGCTGCACTGAAGGGGAGTCAGCAGCAATGAATCCTTTGTCAGTCCTATCAAGCACCAGAATGGCCTGGCTGATGAACTAAGGATTTTGATTATTCAGTTTTCAAACTACCAAAGCTGGAAGGGTCAGGAAATACAGTGGGAGCCTGGATAGAACTCACAGTAATTTTTAACTGGAGATGTGCTTTAAGAAACAACATATGACCAAAAGACCCAAGCACGAACAATCTGCTTCTGCAATAAAATGGACAATTTAGCATAAAGAAGTGAAAACTGAGGCAATAAAAATCTGCTACAGAGAACAGTTTGCCTTTGTGTCCATGTGGAATGAGGACAATAGCAGCATTCCTAAAGTGTGGCAAAAATCCTCAGAATAAATAATAAAGGGCATAAAAAGACAACATTGAAGGTGTACAGGGAGTACAGGAATAGTACATTTGACATTTGATCCTGCCTCAGAAACAAGAATGCTGTGTCAGAGGGGCCTAAAGTCCTTTTCCAGCCCTGCAATATTTGGGCCTCATTTTATTTTCCCTGCCATCCATCCAACATCTTCTTCCCCCTCCAACAGCCTTATTTCATCCTCATTACAAGTTTCACCACACTTGTGAATTAGCATCTTTTTCATATTAGCATATAATTTTCTAGAAGATCACCAATACTTTTCAAGTTAACCTACTCACTTCATTTATCTCTCATTATAGGATCCTTAAGCATAACACCCACTGAGTTTCCAGTCTTTTGAAAACTCAAGCACAGCACAGCTACAAAGTCCAGCCTGCTGTGATCAGTCTTCCCTATGATTCACCAATATTAAGGGTTTGTAGCAGAAACCCAAACTTAACCTGTTGGGGTTTTGGTTGTGTTTTTATTTGGCTTTGTTCCCCTCCCCTCACTACTGATAGTAGCACCTACAGGTAGCAGAAGTTGCTCTAAATGACTGGAGGCTGAGTACTGCTCTGGCTTCTCAGCATCCAACCCCAAATCATCATTTAGTCACAAGAAGAGATTAAAACTACACTTTTTGGTGGCATGGGGAAGCTTAGCAAGGCACTAGCAGTAAAGAATATGGATATATCCCAAAGAGTAAAGGTAGAAAAATGTACATTTCAATTACAGCTCACTGGAAAATCTAAAAGTGCCAATTTCATGTTTTCCAAGTATTTTACTCCATTTCTTGTGCTCTGCTAGTTTCTATTTAGAGCCACACAGTCATTTCTATTTAAAACCACTCACATGATTCTAGTAAAAACCTGCTGATCACCAATAAAGTTGGTTGCAGGAAAAACATACAACAGCTATAAGCACAGACACAATGTTATTAACCTTTTGTGATATAAAGAGATCATTAGCATCATCACTTTATAATGAAGAAGTAAAAAGTATCATAAAAATTAGAAGGCAAATCAAACAAAAGCTTATGGTCTTGGATATCAGAACTCCCATCAACTGTGAGTGGACTTGTAATTGCATCTCACTATTCACTAAGTCCTTGAGAACATTTACTAATTAAACTGACACGATGCAAAATTGCTGAAGCAATTCAGCAATTACAAAGTATTTTTCTTTGTTTTAAGAAAAGTCTTCAGCATTTCTAGCATCTCGGGAAGCTGAGATCTGTTGCACTGAAATTCAGTCACCTAAAATACCAAGACAGTTTTCCTGAAGCCTACAGAGCAGAGGAAATATTACAGCAGATGAGTAAGACAGAGACAACAGGTTAACGCTAATAAAACCCACTGAGTAGACAAAGTGAAGAGCAAAGAAAAAGATTCCCCAGAAGCCATTCCTGACTGCTTAGCAAAGCAAAGTTCTGCCCAAATCAGGTATCCCAGCATGGTCTGTGAGTTCCAAAGGCTTGAACAACAGGGGTTTGCTGTTTTCACTGACACTGGCAGAAGTGGAATTAATGCCATTACCATTATAGGGGAGCTTAATGCCCATAATCTCATGAGAACACAAAAGGGTAGCCAGATTCTCCAATACTTTGTGCTCAGCTGGTTATTTATCACCGATTCAAACACTCCCATGTTCAGTTCCCCGGGTTTAAACAGCTATGCAAAGACTGCAACAAGGGAATAAAGACCATGGCATGTATTTTAGCAAACCCTATTACTGCCCCCACAGCTATCTGCTGTTAAGATCAAATCAATTCACCACTTTTTAGAGGCCGAGGCTTGTGAAGTATTGATCATTTTCACTGCCTACTGTACATTTAAATAATGTATCCTGTGCTCAGGCCTCAGTAGAGGGCAGATCCCTTTGATACTTTATCATCTCTACAGCTATAGATTTTGCCATTATTGTATTTGCCTTGCGTTGCACTGGACTAAGATTGTATTTTTGATTTATAGAACCAGACAGGCAATTTATTCTACTGTTAGCCTCTTATAGTTGTTTGGGTGGGAGTAATATATAGAAGAAGCTACTTGCCTAAGTCACTAATATCTTCTCTTGAGTAGTATATATATTTCTTCAGAGAACAAAGACATTTGGCAATTTGTACAAAAAGGAAACAGTGCACACTCCAGAAACCAGCAGCATCACCATGATCTGCTAAGGGTGATCAGTTATAGTTTTATACACCCACAGAAGTCTTGACTGAAACTCAGAAATACTGACTTTCCTTAGGGCAACTGTCCTGCCTCTCCGAGTTTTATTCATTTATTGACCTGTTAAGGTAAAGAGTGAGACAAAGCCAGACTGAAAGACATTCTGCTAAGTTTAAAATCATGGCTGGTGTTGAGTTTGATGCTGTCATCGTGTGACATTTTCCCGCTTCCCATCTCATGAAGATTGATTTTGTTTCTACCTCCATATTAGCAGAACAAGAGCCCAGGCAGGTATGAAATTCAACTGGAAAAACAACAACAGATAAACTGGCCCTGCAGTAATAGCTAGATTACTCAAAATGCACAGAAGTTGCAGTTCTGCTCAGACTATGGCAGAGAAGTGCCATGTGCTTGTAAAGGACGTGCATGAGAATGCCTGTTTTCACCTCTTCCCTAATCATGGAGATTATCTTCAGGTGCCAGATTACAGAGCAAGATGCTGGTCATTCCCCTCACTAAACTGCCTGAGCAGCTCCAAAGGACCACAGAGATCACAGCCCAGCACAAACTCCTGGATTTGTTGCAGGAAAACCTCGTCAGGATTTCATCTGCAGGAAAACAGATACTTTTGATATTCTACAAATATTTTTACTTCTATCCAGGACAGTGGTGTTGTCAGACAGCTCTCAGCTTTCCTCGTCTTAAAGAGCTCCCACAAAGCACCCCATTCCCAGCTGCAGGCATCCTACACACAATGCCACTGGGTCCTTCCCACTGGATAATCTGAGTTATCAGAGCCATCAGCTGCAATGTAAGATCCCATGTCAAATGGAGCACACAACTAGGAGTCCCTAAAGATAGTCCATGAAGCATAGTCCATGCTTCAAATTAAAAAAAAAAAAAAAAACTTTAAAAAAAGAAAAAAAACCCACAGCAGCATAAGTGACTGGAGTAAAAAAGGCAATGAAATAACTAACAATTAGAAAGGGCACCACTGAGTTTAGTATTTCTAATAAAGTCAGTTCGTTTCCCTGTTCCACAGATAGCTCTTCTCACACTCAACTGATGCAAATGAAACAAAAACGTGTTTGAAAGATGTCAAGTAAAAGACCAGTGCAGCTGAAAAGGCAGTGTATCATTGTACAGGGAACAAAGCAAACCCATGCTGAGAAATTCCTTTGCAGCACTCCAAACACCTATACAAACAACAATTTGCTTCATATACCTGCAATTGATTCCTGCAAGTCACACAGAATAAACTTTTGAAGGAGAAAAATAAGGCCTAAATAAGCTCTTAAAAACAAACAAACAAACCCACACCACAGAAAGAAACCTCTTAAAAATCCATGCATTCATTTCCAAATGATGGATAGCAAATGTCCAATAGCAAAAAACCATATGAAGTGCTTACAGATTCACATGTTCTCAGCATATGCCTCGTTTTCAAAGAATCACAAGTGCACATCTTAAAGGCCTAGGGCTTCACAACTGTGTACCTTTTGTTGTTAACATTTCCTTCAGTAAAAGTAATTCCTCTGGACACTTGCTCAAATGAGAAAAGCACACTTGGGAAAAAGCCTCTGCAGAGCTCTCATGTTCACAGTTGAAAAGCTCTGTTAACTCCTGCTTTAGTCAGCAAAGAAGTAAAAATGTCACAATTAAAGGAAAAAATCTCTACAGAGTTAAGAGCCAAGCTAGCGAAAGCATTCCAGTCAACTCTGCAGTGAGGACAGGCTTGTTTAGTCACCTGTTCTAAAACCAAGCACACTCTTTTCTGCCATGTGAAGCTTAGGGTTACTGCTTCAAAATAACCCCTCTAAGAGATGTTAGCAGACAAATCTCCAGGCTGCAGCCCCTTGAGGATAAACATTTTCCACTGGTGCAGCTGGTTTTGTTGGCACAGGAAGGAGCACATTTTACACCACTGAACTGCTCTGGAAGCATCAATCACTACCACATTCATTTCTGTATAGTTAAGGGCATAGCCATAGAAGAACAGCATGTAATAGATTTTTTTCTTATTCATAAAGTACCTTTTAGAATCAGAATGCAAAATACTCACGGGATGTTACCACAGTGACACAGAACAGAAGGATGAGTCTCATCCTCCATCATTCATCTCTATTGATATCACCCAGATTTCCCCTTTCCCCCGTGCCACACCAGCAGCACTCACTCAGCATCCTCAGAAGGGCCAGAAAGAAAAAAAAAAACCAAAACGGACTTAACCACACACATCTGCTAAGATCTGGCTGCTAATTGGTGACTGGGGAATTGAGTCCAGCTGCTCTTCCAGACAGGAGGGAAAAGTGTAGCCCCAAATTATATTAGAAGGAGAGAGGAACAATCAGTTACACCTGCAACCTGAGGCAGCAAGGCCAAAGATACACCATTAGCACATGCATTCAACACAACCTAAACTTACAGGCAGAGACAGGAATTTATTAGCATAGCCAAGAGCACTATTATTCAGCTCATAGAAAAGGTATCTACTGAATTTGGCATTTAGGGATGCACATCCAAGCTAAGTACAGTCACAAGAAACACCACTGCTCACTTACACTAACCTAATCACGTGCTAACATTTACTAATTAACATCAACACCACCACCTACCTTCATCCAGCATGAGCCTACATCATTGTTACCATGACATGAGGCACCACTGCCCAGTGCCACCCTGCAGGGCTGGTAAACAGCAGAGCCTCACCCTCCACAGCCCAGTTTTCTGTTGCCACCCCCCATGTAGCCACTCACATTGCTCAGCACTCAGATTTCAGCACCCAGAGCGCCCAGCCACACTGGCTACACTCCTGTTACTGCCTGAGCGATTCCAGGAAAACAGGGGCAGATGAAATTTGGAAGTGGCAAACAGGAGGTTGAATCTCTCCTCAGACAGCCATGCCCTACCCCCCATCACAAATGCCTCTCTCTCCACAGTTCTTTCAGCAAAAAGGAAACTGGGAACACTTTTTGCCTGTCTCGGCCTGTGCTGCTTTCCCACAGTACTGCTCACCTTGTGACTGACCAGCACGCAAGACATAAAAACATCTCTTACAACAGAAATATTTCTGCCTACATGAAATGGACCTTTCAGTTGCTGTCTCAAGAGGAGAGCAGAGTTTTTTAGAACAGAAATCAGCACTTACTTTCTCACATGGGTACCCAGCACCAGACCAACAGCAAAAGCTCCATTCCTCTGATGGTTCACACCCCATTTGGGGAGATTCAGGAGGTGTGTGCCAGGAAGTGACACCAGAAGGAACCCAGTGAGTGCCCTGCCAGGAGCAGGCAAATCAATGGCTTCAACTCCTCTTTAGGACAGAGGAGCACCATTCCACCCCAAACACAACACTCATCTCAGAACAGTGCTCTACTTCAGCAAGACATCAAAAAAACAACTCTAAAATTACTTACAGTTTCTCCTGAACTCCTCCCAGCTCAGGCAGCACAGCCCCCCTGCCTTTAAACGCTCTGGTCCCACAGGTGCTGCCAATCCCAGTGTGGTCCCTGGGGAATTCCTGCAGCTGTGCTCCCTGCAGTGACCTGAGCCCCTTCCCCAGCCTGGGGGCACAGCAGGGAGGGGCAGCACCCTCACAGCTTCACCATGTTATAAATATATCATATGATTGGCTTTTCGCAAATACTGAAATAAATACTATATGTGTTATATCAGAAAGTTATGTTATATCAATATAGTATGCTTAGACTATCTGTTTGGCCGAGATAACATCCAGTGAACATGTAAAGACCCTGCTATTGATATACAAAGTATCGGCATCTCCCATCTGAAGAAAGTATGGACCAAGGCCCAAGCTGGAGGTGATAATGGAGACACAGCCAAGAAACACAAATGCTCTAAAAAGGCAGACCCAAGGAGGGGCCATGCTAAACAGTTCCTGGAATATGGAAACTAGTTCATGGAAAAGTTTGAATATTCAACAAAACTGATGCAATAGAACGGGTATTTAAAGAAGGCCTCTGAAATAGCAGGGTGTGGACTTGGCTGAATACTAAGTCACCCGGCCAGCCATACTTCCTTTTGGTTAATCTGTTTCCTAATTGTCTTATTTTTTTATTATTAAACCTATTTCTTAAAATTTACCAAAGAAATAAACTCTGTTTTTCCCACCCACAGCTTTCAAAGGCTGTGGCCACAGACAAGCAAGACTTTCACAATGTATTTAGGCACAGATAGAGCACAAACTTGGTCTCACATTAACATCTGTCACTCCCAAATTCCCATCCATGGTATGGATGTTTCCTCCTGTGGGGCCTGGCAGGTGCCATGAACCTCCAGATCATATTTAAATATTGCTTTTAATATACATGAAAAATATGCTTTTACCTAAGAAGATCAAATTACTCTGCCTATAATATGGAAGTGTATCTCTCAATGCCTTGTATATATTTGTTACTATTGCCTTCATTCCCAGGTCTGACCTCTCGGATCCTGATCTGCTAAAACCCACACAGAAAACAAACCAAATCCAGGACTGAAGTTCTGGATTGAAGTCCAGAACTACATCTCCTTCATTCACTGCTTCAGGAATGCTCAAGAGGAACATCTCTGGGTTTGGGGACCACCTTAGTCTAGTTTCCTCTGAGAAGCTCTGTTTACAGCATTCAAGTTCCCAGAATTTACTGGGGGAAAAAATGATTTTTTGCAGTGGGAAACAATATTTTTTAAACTTTTTAGCGGAAAGCTTTTGGAAGATTGTCATAATTTAGTAAACTCTAAATAAATATTCACAATAATTCAGTGCCTATATTGATGTCATTGTTAATTATTGCTACATTAAAAATATGGCCCTGATGTAATGTTGTTGAGACCTTTAATTCAAATCTAAAAATAATATTTTAATGTCAGGTAGAATAAAGACCTAAAAATGTGTTCTGTATCAAATGGTAAATACCACAACAAAACTAGAATGGAGACCATAGGGCTACAACTCATAAAATTAAACTCACAATCCTTTTTGAACTACACTGACACAATCTCTAGTTCATCTGATATGGAATCAAGCTATCACAGAATTGCTCACAAAGCAGCTCTGGTTCGTGGTGGAGCTTTTATGTTTGAATTTCTTTTCAAAACTCACTCAGCTGTGCTGTATTGGATGTCAGAAAGAAAGTATTTTTCATAAGAAAAACCTTTGCCTCCTGCCGCATGATTTTGATTTTATTTGTAATCTAAGAAACTCCCAACAAAACATTCATACATAAAAATTAAATAACACAAGAGTTTACCAGCCTCAGGAGTGCAAGCTTAAAATATCTAACTCTGATTTCAAGAATCAATTCTTCCTGTAGAATACAAGGGATCTTTGTTACATTAACAAATCTGCAAAATTGATTTTTTTTTCACTCCTAGCCGTAATTTATTATCTTCAAAAACACGAAGCCACACAGCACTGTAAAAAAAAAAAAAGTCCTTTTTAAAAATGGTCTTATATTTCAAATAGGTATTTTAAAGCATATCTTCTTCCTATTGTAGCCAAGCACAAGATGGGAGGAGAATCATCCTACAAAATCAATTGCAAAAGCAATTAAATTGTTCTGTGGATGTAAGGCTAAAATTGCACACAAAGCCCAGGATATGAGGCTCACATGGACAGCAAAGTGAGGCCAGGTGAGAACATTTACTGTCCTGCTTTCTGTGCCACAGGAACAACTTGGCTGTCCCTGGACCCAAGGCAGGGCACATGCTGCTGCTCCCAAAGCCACCCGTGGGGATTTTGGGGATTTTGGCATTCTGCAGCACTGTGCACAATTCTGGCACCCCCAGAAGGGGAGAGGCATAGCCCAAGGCTTTCCCTGCAAGGACCAGACTGTCCCCAAGGTGTCACTGAACCTGAGCACATTCCTCCAGCAGCTCCAGTCATCAGCAGTCTGCAGACTTCAGTTAACCTTTCCAGGCACTGTGGTCTTGTACAGTGAAGCCCTGGAGTTTCCAAATGTTCTTTACTGACCACAGGGGATGCAGTAACCTGAACCTTGCACTCCCCCCTGGACGGTGTCAGATGATCTTCCCTCCACAAGCTGGTTTGCCCACACAGCAGCTATTTTTAATTTGCTTAGACAATCATCAGAGTAATGATGTCTCTGTTCTCAGCCCTGTAACATACCTCACCTGGATTTCTAGCATTTTGGATAAAAGGGATGAAAGATGGCTAAAAGGCTACAAGTTCAGCAATATTATAGGGTTCATAATCTCTCCTAGAGTTAAGAGGTAGTGCCAAGCCATGTCACCCCAAATACCACCCCTCCATCCACACAGGTTTGCTTCTGACCCTACAGACACACCAGTGAGAGAAGGGGGATAACCAACCACAACTCTGACATGGAATTTTGCCCCCTCAAAGTATTTTCATCATGTTTCCTCTTAGCTGTCACTGGCAGGGAAGCTGTATAAAAACACAACTGTGACATTGGTGTATCCAGCAGTGCCCATACAGCTTCCAGAATAAATCACCCTTTTTCTCCCCCATGTATTTTGATATTACTCAGTATGGTACAGTATTAATTAGGACAATGTACAATGGTATTAGCAGCTGATTTATCAGTTGCATTATTTAATTTGAATATAGTTACCATCTCTAGTTCTGAACAGAAATGAAATTTCCAATTCAATGTTTGGCCAGTAGGAAAAGGAAAGCCAAAAAAAGCCTCCTGAGCTTTTCTGAGTATTTTGCTGAGTAGAAATACAATGCTTGCTGCTCAAACCATTCATGCATACCTGATGTATATAATGAAGAAATGCAGGAACATTTTAAAGGTTATACATACATTTTGATAATCCCAGCTTTGACAAAAATGCAATCAATACAGTTGATGCATTAAGAATCACAGCAGCTAAAAATATCTTTCTCTCGTGATGTGTTGGTTTTGACATTAAGGAAACCATAACTATAAAATTTGTATTTATGTGCAGTCAGAACAAACTGATTTAGAGCTTCCTTTTCTCCCAGACAACCTAATTTATATTTTAATTTGCTGGAGGTAATTGATTATCATGGAGTAAATGCATTGTACTGAAAACTCTATTAAATCACTGACTTAATGGGAACAGCATTTTTTTTCTCTCTTTTTGGATAAAATGTAACCTTTGTAAGCATTTTAAAACTAATGTATCAGGCTCTAAATATTTTATGGTCTGTATTAAGCACTCTTTGGGGTTCATGTCCCCTTAGACTCCAGCCCAGTACATTACACCATACAAAGCAATTTGCCCAGAGTAATGAGTCTGTAGTAGTTTCATGAAGACCATTATCAAATTGCTGCTGCTGCAGGCAAGCTTTTGATCTGATATAAAGTGTAGTGGGGAAGAGCCTGGTTATCCTGCTCCTACTGCAACCAGCAAAGGCATGAATAACCTATAACTAATGGGTGCTGCTGGTACACAGCCCAGAGAAACCAATCCAAATTTACAGGCCAGGGTGGGTAAACCCATCTTTTTAAATACTCAATATCAATACAGCCTTAAAGTGTAATCTAGTAGATAATTAGACCCAAAAAATCAAGGGAAATTGATGAAGTGTAAGGGAAATAGAAAAATCTATGCCTTTCCAGCAACCAATACCCTCAAGCTGAAGACCAGAAATAAATGAATAAAACCTGGAAAATTAAATCAGATGATATCTATGTTTTGCTAACCTTGTGCCTCTGTTTAGCTGTAGTGTTTGTTTATACTGGTCACATTTACCAGAGTAATTTTTATTTTATGAGTATAATTTTTTTTTCCCCTGGGAGTAGCTGTCCTTGTTTGATAGCTCTTTGGGTTTAGGTACACATCAGATACACTCAGCTGAAAAAGTTCAGGTTTTTCTGAACAGTTCTTTACAACTCAGGAATATTCTTTTTTCTAGCAGATGACCTCTTCTCTTATTAAAAAAAAATCTGCTTAGGTAATGACAAAAAAAACAGAACCAACAACCACATATGGTGGTTCTTCTCCAATTTTTTAAGTTCACATCTGTAGTATATTCTAAACCATTTTGTATAGTATACATACACATATTCTCTGTACACAACAAATTAAATCCATCCCTAAGTGAAACATCACTGACAGTGGGGTTACCTGACAGCTCATGCACAAGCTCCCTTGTGAAACTCCATAGAGATGAGACTGAAACCATAAAACCTTCCATCCATGCTGGCCATGCCACAGGGCTCATGGACTGGTTTTGTGGCCAAGTTCTAATGGAAGGGGCAAGAACCTTTCACAGAAGTGAAACTCTTGAGACAGTGTCATATAATGGATTCCAGTTAATATCAGAGGAGCTGATACAATCATTTTACAGCCCTGGTGTAGTGCCAGCTGTAGCTGAATTAGATAAAGAGAACCTGATCTTTGGTCTCAGAGACTCCTTTCTTTCTCTTCCTTCTGTGATGGAAAATGCTTCAAAGCAGTTCCTCCAACACATGCCTTACCTTGTGTCCTACTGCATCCTTTTTTCTCACCAGAAATAGCATAATTCTGGGTTTACTGACTAGCCGTACTCTAACATGCTTCTGGAAAACATAGTCATTTTTTGAAGAATGCAACTACAAGGCAAATAATGATGACAACAAATTTCTGGGCAGTTTTGAGAATCCATGCTCCCTGGTTCTAACTTCCCCACATCAGCTGAAAAAACTTTACTTTATTTAACTTTCAGATTCAAAAACTGTACTCTCTTGAACCAGATGGTAAATGTCCACTGTTATTTTTTAGCAGATGTCACATGCCTAATTTCCTGTACACCACCCTGATAATTTAACTGCTCTTGTCCAAAAAGAGAATTATTTAGAAAGGGGGTCTTCTTTGGAAAAGAATAGACAGTTGTAGGCCTAATGCAATCTGTAAAGCTGAAAGACTTCTCACCTCATCAATTCCTTTACCCTTAACTGTCCCAGATGCCTCTGGGGGTGTATATATGTATCTTATTGCAAAAAAGCAGCTGCAATGCAGCCTGTTCTAGCAGAGATCTGCATTGTAGCATCAGTGCTCTGGATGCCAGCAGTGGCTGCTTCACCATAACTGATTTATAAACAAATCCACAAAGGTGGCTGCAGCACCACCACCTGCAGGCAGGGCTGAAAGAACATTCCCCAAGCACAGCCTGATTTCTTAAGAAAGAGAATTGTTAATGTACAAGTCAGTCTGAGCTGTTCTAATAGACCTCCTCTGAAGAGACCAAGGCCAGAAAACTACAAAAATTGTATCTGGTTGTTATTTTTTAAACCCCATGATTTTTTAAAATCCAACCTTATTTTAATGACCAACTCTGTTGAGCATACTGGACAATAGCAGTAAAATGGGAATAAAAGCAGGGCAGCATTCTGTTCACCCTGATAAATGCAGAACATTAGGGCTTGCTGGGGCTCAGAAGTCATGAAGCCTGGAAATTCATCAGATTCACATGCCCTGAAAAGTCTAGTCTACAGAGAGTTTAGCTAAAATTCAGAACCACATTCTATTTGAGTTAAAAAGCCTTTTATTCACTAAAATTAAAAAACAAGCACACTAAATCTCAACACCACTGCCAGATTTGCACTCTGCAGTTACCAGTGTTTGTTCTGTATTAACATCTGTCTTGGTGGTTGTGTTCCTAGATACATCTAGATCCCAGACAACATCTCAGACATGGAAACAAAGAGTGCATTATTGCTGCTGAATTTATGCAGTGTAATTACTTGTTATCCCATTCACAAATCTTGCTTTGCTGTCATATTTTCAGGCCTGCTCAAGTGCTGGAACACCAAACACTACAAGGAAAAATGACAAAATGTGCTAGTCCAAAACTACTGCTTGCTGTGACTGAAAACACATTCACTACTCACTTATCTGGTTTATGTGCTAGCTCTACTCTATGCTGTTTATGTTTATGTGCATGATTTCCCCCTGTGATGCAGTTATTAAGTGGACAGAAATAATTAATACACTAAGAACATATGGCAATGAAGCTCCTTGGGAAGGCAATTCACAGGTCTGAGAGGAGGAAAAATAGACAAATGAATTAATTTTAATACATATTTGTCATATATTGCTGCTGGCCCTACCAGTTGTCAGTGTTCTTTGATATAAGCATGTCTCTAAAGAGAGAGCTGGGAATCTTGTGCTGGTAGCTGGATTATGTAAGTTTGCTGTCAGAGTACCTCAGGAAAAAGCTCTTCTTTGGGAAAAAAAAATAAAAAAAAAGAAGAAAGGAAAAAGGGATGAGTTTATGGTTTGGTTCAGGAATTCTCCTCTGGAGGCATAACATAGTGCTTAAAATAATGGAAACCCCTGCTTGGAGCTATCTCTTAGTAAGAAAGATCTGCAGTTTAAAATTGCAATGCTAGAAACACTACCCTAGAGGAAGTTATAACACAGTGATGAAAGACTGAGATGCATTTCTGCAACACAAGAAAAATTCTACCATGGCTCTAAACCAGTGCCATCATAAATCTAGGAACATTTGTGCCCTAAAGACAGATGCTACTACAGCACCACGTACCAACACAACTGTGGAAATCCAGACATGACAGCAGAAATAGAATATCCTGGAAAGGAATTCCTCCACTGAAGGCTGATGAAGATTTCATTTCACAATTTCTGTGCCATTTCACAATTATCACTGCAAGCCTCACCATCAGTGTTTTGAAGGTTGCTGTGTTCCTTGCTATGCTTGTCAGTGAGGCATTTCAACACTTTTCCACATCATTCTGTGGTTTAGTAAGATGTGTTATCCCTTTCTTTGTGGCAGCTTTGGAAACCCATTCCTCCTGACAGAGAGGTGAAAGGCTGACTTGCTACTGGCTGCATTTGAGACTCCTCCACTAGGAGAAGGCTCAGGAGGAGTGATGAATCCACAGGTCATGATGATCTGCACTAGAAGTCAGCCAAGGAAGCTACCTTGATATCAGAACAAATGACATCATTCCTTTTCTAGAGTGAGATGGTATCTGCAGAAAGGATTGACCATAAGCAAGAAATTCATCTTTTTACCACATCACACCAATACATTTCCCTTTTTTATCAACCAACAATGGGTTTGTGGAAGTGAAAAGAAGGACTAAAGTTAAATTCATTCAAATGGAATATCTTAATTAGAAAAGTATAGTACTCATGTAAAAGAAATTAATTTGAAAGCAGCCTTGTGTACCTTTGATGGCACGTCTGAAATCATCTGGCATCTGTTGGTCAAAGAAAAATTAATATTCTCTCTTTTCCCAACCTTATTCCATTACATCAATTCAATGAATAAACTGGAATGATATTTTAATTTTATATTAACCCTATGGGCATACTTGACCCAAGGTTCACAGGCTTGTGAAATGTAGTTCTCTTGACATGGGATGGTTGCTCAGGGTGAATTTGTCTGTGTGACTGGATGACCATAATGAAAAGATGCAAGAGGTTATACTGAAGAGAGACTGATTATGCCAAGCCTAAGTAGGTATCCACATTCTAACATTCTAAGAAGTACAGTTATGATTTGATAAGGGAAAACTGTAATTTTTTTAATCTGACATGCTATAATGGATCATTCCTGCTCAGTGTATTTGCAATTGCACCTTCAAGGACAGTAACTACACCTGTAGGTGCCACACCTTCATCAGTCTGTATGCAGCTCGTTGAACAGCACCCACACGAGCCTAATCACTGTTTTATTCCTCATCCCCCAGTCCATTGCTAAGTGTCCATGGCTGATTTATGCATCACAGAGTGCCAAGCCATTGTCTGAGACTGCAGAAACCATTCTCAGACAGACAATTCCCTCACCCCACCGTCACCCGGGCAAACCCATCCACACCATGGTGGGGCTACACTCCCTTTTACCTTGGTGTGATTGTGACCCAAATGACTCCTCTAGGGTATGCACATGCTTATATTCTTCACCTTTTAGTTCATTCTGAGAACCTCAAGAAAAGAAGAGAATGCATAGGATACTAAGAATTAGTGGCAGTGTAATTAATGAGAAACTATCAAATAGATGTGGTAATTACAATGCTCTCTGGGACAAGGTGTTTAATGGAACAATTCAAAGTACATCCAGGGTGTTTAATCCCTTGGAACTCATTTTACATCTGCTTTATTACAATTGAAATGGGAAGACTTAGGCATTTGTCTTGCTTTCATTGTTCAAGAAATAGAGCTTATAATTATCTCCATAAAGTAGGAAAGTATTTAAATACTTTGCATTGTATGTATAGCAACAGGGTACAGTTCACAAAGCAAATCTCACAGGAGCGAAAAATGCAGGCAGATCAAAAGGAAAATTGTGAAGTAATTTCACAACTGAGATGTGGTAAAGTATTGTGTATAAAAACTTATTCTCTTAAAAATAAATATTGCTTTCCTGTCTAGAGAAAAAAAAAAAAACTAAAAAAATAAAAACTGCCCTCCTCAGTTTCAGGGAAGCCAGCAGTCCTTGCCAGCAGAATAAATCAGACAGTAGGAGACAAAAACTATTATAGTTTTGCTGTGTGAAAAAGTGACCTCATTGAAATTGGCTTCAGCATTGTGGATGAATGCCCGATGGCTCAAGACAGATCCAGTTTAGTCAACCTTATCTTCTTCAGTGGGAGAGGTTATGAAACACTCTGCTGATAAGGTCAGCACTGCAAGGTCAAAAGCACGTGTTGTCATGTCCCAGGCACTGCACTTTTTAATGCAAACAAATAAGAGGAATAAAGGTATTATGTCAGCTATTGAGCAGACAGTCACAGTCACATAAGAGAAAGATGGAGGGAAAAAAAACAAAAACAAAGGAAAATTATTGATTCAGCTAATAACTGATATCAAGGAGCATAGATTCATGCCCCAAATGTTTCATGTGGTATTTTGCCTCCTGAAATTTTGTTTTAGCCTGGTCTACCTCTTAGACCCTTTTCAGACAGCAGAAGCCATCACAGATGACTGTGTTCAATACTGTAAATTCACCCACACTGCTTCAGCTCCTCTCCTCTTTTATTTGCTGGACTGGCACTGTAAATCAAGCATGACCAAAGTACCTAAAGACTAATGGACTGGCTGCCAAGATGCACCTGTGTGCCTTCAGATGCTAAAGTCTGCAGAAGAAATTATTTTCACTGGTACCGTCTGCACCCTTATGAAAAGTGGTATGACGACCCAGCTAAATTAATGCCTCTCTCATTTTTAGCACTCTCCCTGCCCCTGTCTATTGAACCATAGCCCAGTACATCATTTGGAGTATTATTGATTGCATAAAGAGAAAAGGCAAAGTGAAAGAAGTGTCATGAATGGTATTCCTATTCTTCTAAAAACAAGACTGGAAAAACAAAAAAGCCATGATGAGGAAAGGAGAGAAATTAAGTTACTTCAATAGCATAAGCCAAAGTTTAATGGAGACTCCAAAATGTGATGTAACAGCAAACCACATGTATTATTTGGTAGAAAACTTTGTTCTGTCCTTATTTACAGAAATCTGCACCAACTTTGGGTAATGGAATTCTCTTTGGCAGCTGCAATGTCCTCCCAGTATTTGGGAGCTTGGTGCATCCAACAGCAAGGGCCCCTTTTTTCAGAACCTTCACAATCCTAAAGCATTCTGCTCAAATCATCTGCATGGTCTCAGACTTCCCAGGAATGAAGCTTGTTTCCACTGAATTTTCTCAGAGCAGGTTACTTAGCCTTGTCCTTCTTGACAGTTTACAAGGAGAAATGGGTATTTGAAATTTGAGAGCACCACACATGGAAACATAACTGTAGAGAAAAGTTGAACATGCTTCAGTGAATTTTTACATGCCATGTTACCTACATGACTTTTCTGGAATTCAAAGCTAAGGGCACCCCAAGGACTTGTCACCACCTGTTATGAAGGAAAAGACAATCGAAATCACAACACAGGAGAACAGAACATTTCTAAAAAGAAACCAGTCTAGCAGGAATTCAGTCCGCCATCCTCCTTGAAAAAATACCAATTTTGAATTCAGTACAGCCAGACATGCACACTAGCCTCAGGCTTGACAATCTGTCAGAAAACAATGCTAGTCTCCTATGCCATTTTGCATTTGGAATATGAAATAAATCATGAAATGGTTTTTCAGGCCTGAAAAAGCTATTTGTGTTCTAAAGCTTCTAAAAAGATAGGCAGATTACATTACTGATAACATTTGTCTGGAGGAAAGCAACTGGAAAGGTACTGGGCTCCAGGGAAGAATTCCACTCCAGAAATGCTTAAGAGCACTGGAAACCCTCCTGCACTGGGCTCCTGGGGTATTATCTAAAGCCTGACTTTCCTCAGCTCTCATGGTATTTCCTATGTCCAAAACTACCTAATCCTTACAGCATCACAGTAAATTCTGGTACCTCCACACCCCAACGAAATTGAGTTGCCTCACTCAGAGGTATGACTCAATTGTGAGACTGGAATCCCTGGCTCTCAGTGTCTCCTTCCCCTCTCCTTCTGGCAAGGGTTTGCTTCTCTCCTGCTTGAGCCTGGCTGCTTGACAAGACTGAGAGCTTTGGAAAATGTTGCTCAGTGATAACAAGACCAGGTTACACTGAGGCATAAGTAGGACGAGTAAGAGGGGAAAGACATTTATTATGCAGCAGAGTCATAAACAATTTATTTAGTAACTAATCCTACCTCCTTTTTGATAGACCATATGAAAGGTTCCTCAAAATAAATCATCTTGATGCTAAAACCTTTCTTTCTTGTTTGGAGGCTTTGTTTCCCTGGACTATGTCCAGCAGTCTACGCCAGCAGAATATCAGCAGTGCACAGGAGCAGTGAATGTAGGCTGGAGAGCAAACTGCAAAGTGAAATGTGACTTCAGATTAATATTGGGTCTGTTCCCTCAGGGTCTAAATACTTCTTTATGTTCTCTCAAGCACCACAGCCAATATGTACTGTCTACCACCACTCCCAGATTTGAAGAAAAATTTATGAACCTAAACATAGCAAGAGCAGAGCTGTGAAAATATTTTGCATTTACTATGAACAACAAAAAATATACTGGAAACATTTCACCAATATACCAGCACCAAAGAAAGCTGCTGCCCCTAAGCAGAAGTCATAAATCTCTGCACAAACTGTGGAAGGCAACGCTTGGGTGTAAGCACAACATCATTTCCCAAAGTGAAATTCTGTAGAGTGCCATATAGACAAAACAGAGATTCTTAATCCCAAATTGTGTGTTCATGATTACTGTGTGTACAAAAACATTTACTTAAACAAAACCCCAATTTTTTATATTCCTTATCATGTCGTCTGTTGTTACAAAGCAAAGCTTTCACAAGTAACATTTGCAGTATTGCTCTGAGAAAGATCTATAAATTAACAGAAAATACCTACCAAAAATCCTCAAAATTACTTACTTTTCATTCACTTTTACTGTAGCATCTCTAAAGTTATCAAAAAAGATGTTAACAGAACTTCATGTATTGTCAATCATAAATTATGTCTTCCTGATTGCTAGTTTATTTTAAATTAACAAACATTTCAAAAGACAGATACATATTTGATACTCTCTGGATTTTCTAGATGCTTTTTTCAGTCTATATTTTTACAGTAACTTCTAAGTTATTTCTTACTTTCTCAATCAATAAAAAAATTAAATATTAAAAGGACAGTCAGAAGACATTTGGGCATTGAATCCAAAAGGATCCAGGTTGCATCAGAAGAATTCTGTGGTTTAAAATCCCATAGCTGCACCTAAGGAAATGCTGGGAATGGCACAACCTATTTCGTTGTGTCCCTTTCTCCCCTGGTTCCTATGGCCTGGCTCCTGTCCACCCCCTGCCCTGCTTCCCCCAGCCCTGCAGTCCAGCCCACGCCCTCTCCTTTGCAGCACTAGTTCTGTTCCTGCTTCCTTCATGTCCTGCTAATATTTCCTTCCACAGGATCCTTGGCTTTGCTATTCAGCACTGTTATCTGTCTTGTCACCCATCATACACTTTATTTTTCTGCTTTTATCTGCCCTTTTCTTCACCTGCAGGCTACTGTCTGTTTATCTTCTCTTGCCATTCCTTCACATTTAGCTCAGGCAGGTGTCTCCTGCTGCCTCCAGACTGTCAGCCCAGCACAGACACTACCAGTCTACCCTCAGGTGCTGTGCCAGGCAATACATTTGTATACAGCAGCACAGAGTTCCTGATAACTGTTTCCTGCATGTTGGAGCGTGTTTATTGTCTCTCAGTCTGGGATGCTGTAGTGCAAGCCCATCAGCAGGACTGGTGCTGACCACACTCAGTAAAGACAAAATATTACAAGAGTCGAGGTAGCAGTTGTTAACAAACTTGTATGGATTATGTTTGGAATGTCTCAGAAGTTTAAAGTTTGTTTAAATTCTCCAGAGAAGTTCCCCAGGACATATCCCTCCTTGCTGACTGTCCCTTAGATCCAAAGTTGCTTTTCAGGAAAAATGGTTCATTGTCTTTGGGTGTTTTTTTGGTGATGCATAACTTACAAACATTTCTGTGTATCATAGGGAATGTTGGGAAAGCTTCACTCTCCCCACTCCTGTTGCTTTCACCCAGATGTATCTTAGCCCATCCACCACTTGTTTCACTTCCCAGGATCTGACAGTTCAGTGCTTTTTGCAAAAGGACCCTGTCAGACAGGCAGAATCACAGAATAATCTGAGCTGGGAGAGACCCATCAGATCATTGAGCCCAACTCCTCACCCTGCACAGGACACCCCAACAGTCCCCCCTTGCTCCTGAGAGCATTGTCCAAATGCTTCTTGAGCTCAGCCAGGCTTGGTGCTGTGCCCACTGCCCTGGGGAACCTGGTCAGTGCCCAAACACCCTCTGGGTGTAAAACTTTCTCCCTGATACATAACCTATTTAATCGTTACTGCAATGCTTTTTCAGCCCTTGGAAAATGAAGATCTTATTCAGCCAGAGCTAAACTGCCACAAAAGGATCCAAGAGCATCAAAATCTCACTTTGAGAAAGAAAAAAAACTAGAGAAAGGAATAAGTAACACCTCCTGCATCCACCAGGGCAAGCACCTCATTTCTAATCATTCAAATGCAAGCTATAAAATGCCACATTAGAAGTCAGAACAGTATCAGCACACCTTCCTTCCACCTGACACCATGCAAATGCACAGGCAAGGCAGACATCCCTGTCATTTGTACACAGTCTCTAGAGGCTCCAGGAGTCTGGATCTCCACATCAGAAGCAGATTTATTGGACTGTGACTATGTGCTCTGCACAGTAAGAACCAATGAATCTTGTGTTGGATTGATTAAAATTGTAATTGTACAATCTCTGTGATCCAAAGAACAAGGAGTCATTTTTCACAGAGAAACACTTAGCAATTGGACCGACTCAAACTCTCTGCCTCATGGCATTTGTAGCTGTTCTTTACATTGCCACATAAATCAAAGGCATGTATTTTGACCCTCCTACACATTATGCAGCTAAATAGGAAGCAATACAATACAAAAAACATCGCTAGTTGAATTTAGAACAGCTTTTCAGAAAGAAAAACAATGCTGGATACCTCTTCTTACCATTTCAGAAAATTTGATATTATCTTCATAATAAAAAGTACAAATAATAGACAATGAACAATTAAGTTGCTTAAATTGAACTAATATTCCATTTTTACTACTACATATAAAGAGGAAGAGGGAAAAGAAAATGCAGACAGAAATAGAACTACGAGATTAATTTCAAGATTAGAATGAGGGAAGAAAGAAACCTGAATAACCCTCACTTACTTCTTTCTGTAAAAGCTGTTCATGAGGCCAAGAACTAAAAATCCTTGATCTCCATATCCGATAAGGGGTTTAGGCAATCAAAATCAAAGTAGTTTTGAAAGACAGTGTAGAGTCTGCTTTGTCATCCATTTTTAGGGAGAAACATAAACCATGTAAACACATAACCTGTGAAATACCAAAACTTCTGCTAGACATTTCAGGAATTCTGTAGCTTCTGGGCTAAGAATTAGGTGCCAAAGAACTTGTGTTGCAGCCTTCAGCAGCTGCTGCATCTCCCAGCTCATCCATTCTCTGTGCAATCACTTGCACAGGCAGCACAGTCCTTGATTTTGAGTTATCCTCAACAAAGTCACTTGCACAGCTCCTCACACCTCTTGTCAGAAGTGATGAGAGTAGATAAAAATTGTGTCTTGTTAACCACAATTAATATGTTTACAGCAGGTGATGCCACAGTTCTACCCAATTAGTGATAGTACATATTTTCCAGTGAAAAACAGAGTGGCTGTGTTTAATCACTTCCCCTTATTTCACATTATTTTTTTAGATTTAGATACAAATGAATGTAACTCGTGTGTTTTTCTTAGCATAATAAATTAAAAGTCTGTGCACAGAGATCTGACCATTCAGAAGCACAAAACTCAAACCCAACAAGGCAAAACATTTTCACTAAACTGCAATCTAAGATCAAAAATTTACCTTCAACCCACCCTTACTAACTTCAGGGTGCACGTGATCAGTGTAAGTACTTGATGCAGAAGGGAGAGTCAATGCAGCTGGTATTAGAGAGAGAAACCCATGCACAGCCTCTGCCCAAGAGCCCAGTGTCAAACCTCAGTCTCCAAGCCTTCAGTTGTGAAGATCAAGGCATTTTAAACTCTGTAAAAATGGAAAGGGATCATCATAGCCCACGGCATCCTTTTTCTTTGGAAGTCTACAGAGCTGCTGCTTCTACTTAGAAAAGTTGTAGAATGATAAGTCAAACCTCAGAGCAAAATCAAGACTTCAAACTTGACCTTGACAGATTCTGAAGTATTAAAAACCTGTGTTCAAAAGCCTCTCTTACAAGGTTTACTATTTTTGTACCTTAGCTCAAGTGGGTTGAAGATACAGTTCAATTTTTCATTTCTCTTGAGAGCTCTTCCATATAGTGGAAGAAAAGAGCTACTGCATTCCTAAATCACTGAATCGATGTCAAGGTCATGTGTTTATTTGATAATCTTTGATAGCCTGTAAAAAACATTCCTTGAGATAAATGTATCAACACGACTGGGGTTCTGTACCTTTTTATCAGAGACAGCTACTCCAGAACAAATAGAAACAAAGGCATCCTTAGCTTATCAAAAACTTGAGTTAGTGATCTGTTTTCTTCATTTGAAGTCTGCCCCTGTTAACTTCCTGAGAACTGGGATCAGACTCGTCCTGCCTGGGGTTTAAACAAGGTCATTCCAGAATGTGGTGGTCCAGCTCCTGGCATTGGCTGGTAACTTTCTTTGCCAAAGGGACACAGGGTAGTCCTTGTTCCAGGAGTCCATTCCCAGGACAGTCAGGAGGGCTGCAGGGACCATAAAGGGCTGGCTGTCCTATAGGTAACAGGACAGGCTGTAATTACAAAATAAAGCAACAGGCCATGAAAGACTATAGCCAGCCAAACAGGAGTTTGGTCTTCCTCATAAATATGTAGGAGTTGTTTCCTTTTACTCCTTCAGTTAATGGCCATAGGAATTGTGCCAGTTTGCTGTGTCAGGTGTGTCAGTGCTTATTTGACTTTCCTAACGAGGCTGTTCCTAGCAACACTTACCAGAAATATACTCAAAAAAACCAATTAAACAAACCCTAGACCCTTTATCATCTGTTGCAATTACATAAGTTTTCAGACTGCTATGACAAAATGTTTATTAGCACATTAACTGCTTTAAAGGTGAATGGTCAGTATTTCAACACCCCCAAATGGACCAGTAGAAAAAGCTATGATAGGTTTGTACCAGCCCTCAGTCCTGACAGTCACTGCTGTCCTTTCAGATGTCACTGCAGTTGGCTGCTGGCTTTACTTTCACCTCTGTTTCCTGGGAATGACTTGAGAACAGAAGGGTCACAGCTGGCTTTCTTTCACATTAATAAAAGCAAAACTTAATTTAACAGCAGAGGGAAAATATGATAATAAGAAACACCATCTCACAGTCCCCTCTCTGTGCACCCCTGGGAGGCTGCAGGAGGAATGGAGCCCCAGGAAGAGGGACTTTGCAGAGCACTGGTTTTGTCAGCAAATCACCACCAGCAGCTCCTTCTAGTGAAAAGTTTTCCATACTACATTTGGGAAAGTCAGTCATATGCAGGACATTGTGGAGTTCCAGAGGCTTTTTCCAGAATGACTCCCCAAAAGTCCCATCTGTGGAGGTCCAGCCCTCTACATCCCATTCTCAGGAAGTACCTGTACAGAGCAAAAATGTGACACCAGCTGGACTTTTCATGTAGGACTTTTCTTTTTTCTTTCTCCTTTTCTGTCTTTCTTTTTTGTTTGTTTGTTTGTTTGGGGTGGGGGTTTTGGTTTGTTTTTATGCTTTTTTACCATTCAAGAGAAATGCAAGTGAATCCTAAACTACTGTCAAGAATCTATGAGAGGAAATAAAGTGCAAAGCAATTTACAGTGAGCATCAATCATTTGGTTGAATGCCCGAAGTCAATCTGTGCTCCATCTTCCCTAAGGTACATTTAAATATGATATGAGGAACAGGGATGGTGGGAATGTGTGAGAAAGGACAAAACTGCCCAGCAGTGAGGGGAAAGCAGGAGGAAAAGTGTGAGGAGCAGCATTAGGAGCAGTGTGAGGAGCAACAGGAGGAACTGTGTGAGCACCAAGGTGGGACAAGGGGGTGAGGAGGATTCCAGCTCCAGGGGGCTGGAGCTGGGATTCCCCTGCAGCCTGTGGGGACACCAGAGTGGAGCAGATCCCCCATGGACAGCCCCACAGCAGCCAGGACAGGTGGAGAGTTCCCAAAGGAGCTGTGCTGTGTGGACAGGATTCACACTGAAGCAGGGAAAGTGTGTCAGGAGAGGGGACAGTGGGGAAATGCTGCTGGGACACACAGCCCCACTGGGCTGGGGCACAGCATCACCCCAGGGGTGGCTCCTACATCCAGCTCTCATTGCTATCAGACAAGAATTAGACAATTCTCACAGGAAAAATCCTGCCCACAAACGAGTCTAGATAACAGTAATACAGATCACCAATTCTTGTGAAGCCAAATCTCCCTTTGAAGGTAAATACAGTGAAGGGAATTGCAATAGATATCATCTTCGATCTAACTTACATTTAATTAATTTTAAAAGGCCTAATAACTTTGAAGGAGGATTAGATCTCTAAAATACACTTCTTTCAAGCAGTTTGTTCACCACTAAATTATTGGTTTTCCTGCACAATATAGGCATGTGCAGGTGCACATACTCCAGGCCTCAATCAAATGAAGCATAAATTATGCTCTGAAGTTGTACAGAATATGCAAAAGACACATCCTACCTCTATCTCTTCATTACATTTTACTGACAAAATAGAATTTTGGCAAAAACAAGTTTTTTGCAATAGCTGTCAAGTTTTAACACAAGACACTAATCCTAGATTTTTCTAAATCCTCTGACTCACACGCCAATTAAAGTGACTGCCGTGTTCAACATGTACAAGCCAAAATAATGCTGAAATCTCCAACTCATAGTGCAGCCACTGCATTTCAAGGATCCATTTTGATGATTCTCCATAGTGCTGACAACATTTCTTTGAAATCCACATTTGCCACTTCCCACTCAGGGTGAAAGAAACAGCTTTTTGCTTCTGGATTGCATTCCAGTACATGATATTTTCCTTGGAATTACTGGTTAGCATTGTTCTGCTGTTTTCACAATAGAGTCTTAGGAGTCAAGAGATGGCCATATTTCCAGAGATGCACAATGCAAATTATGGAATTATGTGTATTCTAAGCTATTTTGGCATAGAAATTTAAATAGACATTTAAATTCATTAAGCAGAAGGTTGGATAAATTTACTGCATTTCAGTATAAACATTTGTTTAAAAAAAATTTAACACCAGTTGGAAATTCAGTCTTTAATGGCCATAAGACAGGCACCCCAAAAAACTTACTCCAAAAGTTAGAGACTTTTGGAATGGTACTGGAGATGGAGCAGTGGTGGGATGAGGCAGCTGAGTGTGAGAGGGGCACTCAGCATCAATTCTGACCCAGTCAGGGGCACCACCACTGTGGAAATCAGGTTAGATCCACCAACACGTAATTATATATCCCTCAGGCATGGATTACTGCACCTTTTGGAGCAATTACATCTCATCCACTGAAAATCCCTGCTAGCAGTTTAAACTGGATGGAATGTGCCCCTCACTCCACCCCATTAGTGGCTAATGTGGCCTTGCCTGACTGGCCAGTGCTTTTATTCTGGCCACAAGAGCTCATTACTGTACAAAAGCAATTTTGTAGCTGAAGTCATGTGTATATTCCTATCCTAAGACAATAAAATACAAGAGGCAAGAAGAAAGGAGAAGGATTATGAACTATTTCACACATAATAAAACCACTTATGTGAAAAAGTATTTGTGATGGGCAAAACCAGGAAAGGGTTTATATACATAGAATACCATTATTATTGCCTGTAAGTACTTGAATTTGACTGTTTCACCTCTAGATGCCAAGGACAATAGTTAATTTGTACAAAGTAGATAAATGAGGTGGAAACTAATCAGAAGAGGTTTGTTTATCTGTTCTTTGATGATATATTACACTACAATAATAAGACAGTAAGTGTGTGTTCTATCTGATTGAGAATAACTTCCAACATCATTTCTCATTTTTACATATCAGATCTGAAAGCACCTCCCAGTCTTTGAAGTTCAGCAAAATTCAAAACCATTAATTAAGCCCAGCCAAGTGGTAGCAGGGGATTTTAACAAGAAAAGTAACAACATTAAAATCCACCAAGCCTGTAACACGTTACTTCCCTCAAGTGACTCCTGTGCATGTCATCTCCTGTCTCCTCTGAATTTAATGGCCACATTGCATTAAAATGGTAATTTGTCTTTGAACTGGGCAACTGTAAATGCATGTGTGGTTTTAATTGCACTTGTTCAAAAAATGTGAAAATACTAATTGTCTTTTGTTAGTGTATTGTATTTACAATGTAAGAAAACAATTATTCCAGAACACATCAATACCATACTTTGATTTTAAAGTCTGTTTGGGTAAACACACCCATGACAATCCACCACAACCTGCTTGCTTTCTGGGAAATGAGAGGACAGAGAAGGTATTTAAAAGACAATTTTCTGTCTTATGCAGAAAATCCAGGGGCTTACCAAAGAGCTGATGTGGCTCAGCAGATGCCACAACTCCCAGATCAAAGACAACTGAGGAAATGGAGTGGCTCACAATTTCAATGTACTTGTTCAAGGGCAAGGGCCTCTCCTTCTCTCCCCTCTGACAAGCACTGACATGAAGTGTGTTTTGTGTTATGGTTTTTCTAGAACTCCCAACAGAAGAGATGCCATTGGCCTCCAAAGGCCAAGATCTCCAGAGCTGGAGCAGTGTGACAGAACACACCAGACCTGCTTCATTTCTTTTTTCTTTCCCAATTAAAAAACATTGCTATTTGGTTTCCATTAAAAATGATCATTAAAAGCTGCTTATTAAAAAAATTATTTACAGGATGGAGAAAGTTGATGAGAAGCTACTATTCTGACAGCAGATTTATCAATAGAGAAAATGATAAAATAAATGAAGAGGGAGAAGAAGTCCATTTAGAAAAGTCAATGAGACTAGATATAAAAATAAATTTATGTTGTGATAAGTGGTAGGAATTTGATCTAACAGAATTTATAAACCATGCATATGGTATTTCACAAATGCATAAATGCAAGTGGAGGTCTAATACAATCCCATTTCCTCCCCTGCCATCTCACTTTTATAAATGTAAAAAGCACTGACAGCCAAGTAAAAATAATGTATTGCTTCAAGTGTCTTTAAAAGAAAAGAAACTGAATTATTGTTATGCAGTAAAATTTATACTGTGTGTGAGTGCGCTCTACCTCCTTGTTATAAAACATACATAAATTTTCAAAGGAGTGTATTAGAGCCTTGCCTGAAACACTGAGAGCTGCTTCTGAAGTCACATAAGAGACGTGGATTCACCTTGGGCTTTTAGGGAGGCACAGAAAGACCAAAATATCTCATTATAGAAGGAAAGATTTTCATGCTCATAGGTCAGAGTCCAATTTTGTAGGTTGCTGCAAAATCAGAATTGGTGATGGTTTTAGATAACCTGTAAACATTTTCCTTTCTAATACAGTGTAGTAAATGTGTGGGATTTGAACCCCATGGAGAATGACCTACCCTGTGTGAACTGAGTTTTTTCACACATGGGAATAGCCAGGGGCAGTCCTACATTGAATACAGGCTAAGTGAACTTAGATCTTAGGCTAAGCAAAGGCCATATGTGTATTGTGGAAAATCAGATTTTAAAAAGCAGAAACATAACAACTGCCAACAGATCATGTGCCAAAAATGGGGAACACAGGGTCCAGCTGCTGACAAAACTGTGAGGGTTTAAAAATTCTTTTCAAAGGAACAACAGATTATTTCTGTAAGTTTATGAAGAAGATACACAAGGCTGAAATTCTAAAACTGGGGACTCTATTTTGTAGCTTGTTGTTTTTTTTTTAATTTATTAGCAGCACAGCTTGTTTTCCTAATTAAAAAAAAAAAAAAAACCACAACACACACAAATTCACAAATTCCAAATATGAAGGGTCTGGTCCTGATTTTTCAATTTTTTTTGTTTTTTCCAGGAGAGACAAGGCCATGCTTACCTCACAGCAGTGATGGCTGGAATGGTTCATGGGAATGCTGCTTTCAGTCAATTTTAGCCTCAGTGGCAAGTCCTTCAGAGTGCCACAGCCATTCACAAATAATCCAAAGTGTCAGATGGGGAGGGATTCTCTGCTGCAAGATGAGTTACATAATGAAAATGCTGACAGTCTTTTAATTATCAGTGGCACAAGCGGGTGCTACTATAATAAATCTCTCTTTCCTAAGCACAGATGAATCAAAAAACTAATTAGTAGCTTCATCAAAGCTCTCTAGGATCAAAGCTGGTCAGAAAGATTATATAGGGAATGCTACTCCAACGGAGTTTAAAATGAGGTCGGTCACCTGGGTAGACTTAAGCATCCCACACTGGAACCAAATAAGAATGGGCTACAATATTCCACATGAAAAGACACCAGGTAACATCACACTATGGAGACATAAATGCACATTTTAGTTTGGAGTTTTTCATTTCCTTGTTCCTGAAGGAAAACATGAAGCACATTAAAAGGGTGAGTGAATGCCACGGAACAATTACGATGATGACGATACAGCTTTAAAAGACCTTTTCCATCTACATTTTATAGCAAAATCATGGGAATGGACATTGAACACTGGTAATTTGGATATCTATTTCTATCTCTCACATGAACAGCCATGATGCACAGTAAGGTCATAAACCAAGGCAGCTCAAACAACAATTACAAGCTCTCATAAAAAACAGCAAATCAGCAGTCCAGAAAAAAGGCCCAAGACAGAAACATGTCCAAGTAAAATATTTGAATCAGTCTCAGCATGGTAATTATAACATAGTCTAATTAATATGTTTGTTGATATGCAACAAGCATGAAAAATACATTACTCTTAGAAATTAACCTTTTTATCTTCCCTGGAGAAAAGATGCTTTTCCTAGAGAATCACAGTGTTATCAGTGGAATTCTGCAACACACATTGCACTAAAGCTCTGACCCTTATCCTATTAAATGGTCACATATATTCTAGAGTTGGGTAAAAAGTTCTAAAATACTATTTCACATTTATTTCACAAACTGTTGTTCACTGCAAATGACTGAAAACAATTGCAAGTTATCTTCCAGTCTTTCATTATTATCATGAAGATAAAACAAATGCATACTCCTTGCACACACAAACCAGAAAAAGATACTCTTCTGAAAGAAAAATTACACAAAGGGTCACAAGCCCCATACAGTTGGAAAAACAAAATATTCCAAGAGGGTGTCTGTGGAGATAAAGCATTAATGAGGAAATTTCAGAAACATTAATGACATTATGTTAGAGGGAGTTGAGTGCCAGCCTACCCCGTCATGACTTTGAAAGCTTTGCATAAAGCAGAGGATAAGCACTGCAAAAAGGAAATCTTTAGTATTGTCTAAGTAACTCTACAGAATTTTGTGGAAAATACACTTAGAAAACAATGCTGATCTGACAGAGAACCACAAAAAAGGTTTTGTTTCGAAGGTAAAATATATTAGTCTGAGAACTGAAGTATCTTGAAAGTCCTGTTAAACCATAAATTGCAAAATCAGTGTGCACTGAGATTTACACAAGAAATTGCTGAGGTTTCAGTCCCTACAGATATGTATTTGAAAGTATTTGTGCAGCATTTTATAATTGCAGCTTTCAAAATGAGGCAAATTATCATAGAATGGCTTGGGCTGGAAGGGACCTTGAAGATCATCTGGTTCCAACCCTCCTGCCCTGAGCAGGGCCACCTTCCACTAGAGCAAGCTGATCAGAGCCCCATCCAGCCTGGCCTTGAAGGTGTTCTCCTAACTGCAAACAAAGAAAAGGTAAAATCTATCTCAGCTGAAACCCTGACTGAGTTATAGTGTTTGGTGGCATTTTTATTCCTTGATGCCTGCAAAAGTTGTCCCATAATACAAACACAACAAAGCCTGGGAAGAGCAGCACCAACACATTGTTTGGATCCAGTCCAGTAAAATGTCTCCATTTCCTTCTCTGGTGATTCAATCTTGTTTCTTTTCTTTCATAAGAGGTGCTGTACTGCCAAACTTTCTTACTTGAATTACATTTCCAAGTGCAGATATTGTAAAAAGTTACGTTTCACTTTTGGAGTAAGATATTGAATTTTTACTCATAAAAAAAAAAGGCAAGCAACAGAAAAAGTGAAACCTGGACACCTATGGATTTTCATCAGGTGAAACCTGGACACCTATGGATTTTCACCAGGTGAATGTTCTTTTTGGAGGCTGAAAAGGTACAATGTCATCTGAAATCAGAACATCTGTTATGTTCTCTGGTGAAACCTGATAAGAAGAATGATGAAGCAGGGTACAGAATTCCTATGAAAGCTGGTTTAGTTCAACATCTGCATGCAATGTTTACATGAAAGCAGAAATATCCCCAGAGTTTGGTTTTGTGAAATCAAATCACAAAAGAAGATATTTCAGGTCTGCATTATTTGTTCAGATACAACATCTGGGCATTGATCAAGCAAAAAAGAAATACTCATCTTCAGTAAGAGATTCCTTTTCTCTCTTCTTCCTGAAGTACATTTCCTGGGAGCAGCATCTGAGAACAGCTGAAGTAATTGAGGTGCTTAAGGATGTTGCAATGCCTGCCACTATGTCATATATTTAGGACATTTTTTATACTGCAAAATAACTGGATTCCATTTTATCTTGAATGATGTGTAGGGGAAGGAAGACATTAATTCCCTATATTGATAAATGAAAATCCATTAAAAACAGTTTAATATCACAAGAGTAATTAAGGTCAGTACTGATACCATCAAAAGCCAGCCTCCCAAGAGAACAGTAACCTTCCAAGCAAATACAACCTACTAGATGTCTCTGTACTTTTCCAGACCAGAAGTTTTTTCTCATCCTCTGAGGTAAACATTTCATTTAAACTTCAAAATAAAGCTATATTCCCAGGCACTAAACCATTTATCCATACTGTAGTGACAAAGCTCTTAGAATTATGTTAGACAAGTAATTAAGTGTTGTTCAAAAAAAATAGATTTTGCACTACATAAACATTCCCTTAGTGCTTCCATCCCTGCCAAAGATCTAGAGAAGATATGCAAGCTGACCTAGCTAAGAAGCCCTTTAATGCCCTCAGTATGCTTCCTGCACTAACAGTGGTCAGGCTTGATTAAGCCACCATTATTAATGACTGAGTGGGATTCTCTCTGCACGAGTTTTCTGCCTCATCTGTTTTGCTGTATACATATTCATCAGCTATGATCACCACCTAAGTCTAAAATACAGACATGCTGAAAATTGCCCCAATCTGGGCTTGCATAGCTTTCTGTGATTCTAGGGTGCATGTCCTGCAGAACCCAGGACAAACAGCTGAGATGAAAAGAAGTTGAACTGACATGTTTATTCCATTTTACTTCCTACTTTTCCTTTTTTTTTTTGGTTTCTGAGTATTTTTAAAACATCAAATAGCATAACTTAATGGGATGAGGGAAGCTGTGAAAGGTAATATCAGCAAATGGGAGCACAGGTAGAAAAAGGAATCTCAAGGAGAACATAAGAGAGATAAAGCTCAGAAAAATAAAATGAAACTGCTGTTCCAAAACAAACCTGGGCTGTCCTGGGGCTCACAGCATGTTTTGTTGGGTTGTGGGGAAGTCGAAGTCACATCCTAAACTCCTGTTTGCTGAGTCCCCACAGAATCCAAACCTAGAGTGAGACACAGCTTCTTTGATTATGCACAAAAAGCAGCTGAAGCTTCTCTCCATGGATGGAAATTCAACTTATCTCTTACCAGCGTGCATTTCCTGGCATTGTGCAGGAATTATCTGCTGCTAATCATACTGTAAGCTGCCAGGTAAATTCACATCCATCACCTGCTGTCTTTTGGTTGCTACCATATCAAGCAAATACTTTCTAGCACCCCATGGTGCTGCTGGGACATAACTGTGCTGCATAATAATTTTGAGACTTGCATATTTTGTCAAACAGAGCCAAAACTGGTTTGCAAGCAGAGATAGGTATCCATGGAGGAAAACAAGGAATGACACAGACAGCATGGTTTAATTGTGTTCAGGCAGAAATATTGCTAAGTATACTGTAAAAATTATAAGGTTTATACATCCTCAGAAATCTTGAGCTGCACAATTGTAAACAATTTAGCAGATGTACACACAGAATGAGCAAAGAGGCAGCCACCTGATCATGCACATGTTTTTAAAACTAATTGAAATGCATACATTAACACTTAGAGTGGGGTGTTGCTCACTCAAAATCCACCTGTAATATTCGAAATACTTCCAGGTTTTCTGGAACTCTTTATTAACCACCTCCTTAACAGTACTGAAATGCTGCAGAATAACTTGGGAGGCATTTCCCTTTGAGTGGAAAGTGAAACTGGACCACCCCAGAATTCCACAGACAACAGTCAGAATCATTCAGAGCAAGTCACTTTTAGATCATTAAGAGAGAGAAATCACCCACACACAATCTAGAGAGAAAAAAAATTCTAAACAGCACTACAATTGTTGAGATGCTGATAAGCCATTACATTAAAAAATGTATTACAGACATATTGGCTTTTTACTAATTTGCTTCAGCTTTCCTAGAACTCACCCCTGTCTTTCCAAGGTAAGTCAACTTTTATTCCAAAGCCAAATACTAGATGGAAGGTGCTGAGATTCATTGCTTTTTCTGAAAATAGCCTTTCTGATCTGGCCTTGGCTGCCCACAGTGCTGCACTGGCTGTCAGTGTGTTTGCATAATGCAAACTCTGCAGTAAATGGATTCCTCACTGAGAAGTATAACATTTTAATGTCTGTGGGATTTGTTGCAAAGAAAGCAACTTGTCTCTGGGACAGGCTTCAGTTGAACAGCCAAGCAATTTGACCAGGAGTTTTAAAAGACCACTCTAAAAGTGGTAACTTTAAAATCATCACTACAATGAAGACTGTGCATCCCCAGAGACAGTCCTGAGCTGAGGGGAAAGAGAGCCCCAAACCTGACCAATGCCCTTCCCATGCATTCCCATGGAGAGAGGGAACCAAAGCTGGATTTGGGATGTCACATGGACAGGAGACAGAGGTGTGGTGACCTGCTGATCCCTTGGCATTCCTCCCTTCCTACCTGTGAGCTGCCAGTGCTTGGTTCCAGGGTCAGCTCAAAAAGGAGCTGGCTTTGGCAGGCCAGGGCTGATGACCAGACCTTGATGACTTTTGCTCCTGTGAGAAAGATAAACGCCAGCATGAATGGACTTGCCCTCATCAAGTTTTAAACATCACCTTGTCCCCGTTAGAGCTCCAATGTGCTAAACTTAAGACTCAGTTTCTTCCCAGCATCTCAGCAAAGAATTCTCAGAAATTATATTTTGGGGATCAGAATTAAATTTTTCTCACCATGATACAGAGAAATTCTTGCCACAGGAAACTCTTTGATGCGTCTAGTGAGGAAGAACTTGCCCTGAAATCAAACCACACAGATTCCTCAGGAAAAATGGCCACTGGACTCCAGCTGAGACATTGCTTTGCTGTCTGTGAAAATATTAACATATTCTAATAACCTACTTCATTTAAAAGAACATGGTCATGATGAGCAGTATAACCACTGAGACTTCAAAGTTTTAGGCAAAGGGCTAATATTCACTCACTGGCAGAGGACTTTGAGCTTGCTGTAAGTGCAAATTGTGATTCCTTTCCCCACATAGCTCCTCTGTCTCAGTACTGGAAGATTTTTTTAAAAGAAAAATGTTCAGAAAATTGTAAGTATGTACTTTAGACCCATATTCTGTTGTGTATCCTTGTAAAAAAGAAAGGGAAAAAGAAGATCTTATTCTTTTTTATGCCTAAATCTTGGAAGAATATGGTTAACTGAATAAAACATTAAAAACAAACACTTGGATCCTCTAACCCAAGCTCATGTAAGAGATTAAATAATTCTGCATTATATGTAAAGATTCCTATAGGAACACCAGAGAACTGAATATCCACATGGTGTTGACCATGGAATTTCAAGCAGTGTTTTTCATAAGAGAGTCAAACTTACAAGGCAGAGAAATTTAAGAGGATTTGAAGGGCAAGTGCATAAGCATGTCTGCAGGAAAGTCATTAATAGCATAAAATATTCGTCATAATAGCCTGATAAATGAGCTTTCATACATCCTCCTCAAGATTCACAGCATTTCAATATGCCTTTTTTTAATTACCAAATGTAAGTGAATTGACCTTGAACATAACTTGAATGCTGGCTCATGATTCTTTACACAAGGTCTCAGTTCATTCAACAGTGTCAGTGGAGTAAATTTACAGTCATTTTCCCTCTAATGCACAAGTCAGCAGAGGAAGTTAAGGGGTTTTGTACAGCAGGGTTCCTGCCAGTCAGCTGAGGGTGCCTTCCACTTCTGTTTGCAGCCTGTGGATGACTCTTCTAGATACGTGGGGGCATCAGAAATGCAAATTAAAATTAATTTTGTAGATAAAATAAAGAGGAAAACGTACAAAGAACCTTCAAAAATAGCTGCATTTGAGCTGCATTTTTTGAGATACACCTTCCTCTTCTGCCACACTATATTTGTAATCAGGCAGAATTTACTTACCTTGGTACCTGCTGCATGTTCTGTAAGTGGCACAGCCCTGAGACAGAAACTGGGTTGATATCCTTGAGACTTAGACCATCAGAATCTGTAACATTACACTCACACCAATAACTGAGAATTCAATTCTGAATCAGTTTGGAAAAGCAACTTCTGTTTCCAATGTCCTTTTTATATTTCCACTGAAGATATTTTCCAGACATTGCTGCCTAGATTTACAACTACTTGCAATGGTTTCCCTCACTTCAGAGTAATGCCATCGAGTTTGCTGTGCCTGGGAAATGAATTTCTTCAGATGAACACAGGGTTCATCTTCATACCACCCACACAATGTGTCAGACACAGAAAGGCTCACACCTTCCTGAAAAATTACCTTCACCAGGTCAGAATTGGTATGTCTTGACCAGACATCCTTTTTTGGTGGGCCTTGTGGCTCAGCATCCTCTGTTTCCACAAAATATGTTTCTTCATATACTTCTCACTATATAAGAAATAAAAATTATCCAACACAGGAAGAGTAAACTGCAAACTTTTAGAAAAAGAAAACAAAATGCCCTAGAAAAGTTTAGAAAAAGTATAAGTGTTTACAGAAAAGTGTGTATATTATCAAATTAGAGTATGCAGCAAAATAATGAGATCATTGCAAATGTGTCACTTTGCATTCAATAACTGTGGTCTATTGCAAATGCTCTTGAAATACCCTCTTCTAATTTGCTGGTGGTGTGAATTTGGGTTTGGAACAAGGCCATATATCTTTTCATTATGAAGCAGTTTTCTAATCCTCTGCATTTATTACAGCTGTAGTCCTGACAGTCTATAGCTAACCTTGATTATCATTTGATATTTATACAGTGCTAACTGGAATCTTCTGCATGAAGCTGCCACAACAATCACACCTAACAATGCTTAATTCTGCAACAGGATTCTTACTTACTGTCTCCATTTACCTTAAGTTTTGAAATTTACTGCAAAGAGACAGATAGGGAGACACGAAGGAGAACCATCCAGGAAGTAAATGAGAAAAGGGACCTGTCAGCTGTAATTACTGTGTAAATGAAATATAGAGCCTGTCTCAGTAATTCACACCCACACACCATTTGTGTTTGGGGTTTGTTAAGAAAAACAGCAGGCTTATGTTTATATTTCTTATGACAAATGTAATGTCTTATTTAAGTCTCCTCCTCTTCCAATGAATTCAGAGTCAAGTCAGAAAACTAACCTAAACTATCGTCTTACACATTTTTTTTAGAGCTTCAGCTCAAAGTTTCTCATTTTTCAGTGAAGTTTTATGACATGTATGACATTTCAGCATCACTGTATTATCTCTCAAGCTTCAACATTCTTTTCTTCTAGATTTCGTTATGAGTCATAGTTCATTCATTATTCTCTGTTACTTCATTTTAAGGTACTGTTACCCAACCACAATTTCCTGACATGTTAGACTGAAATATTTCAATCCATCTGATACTTGCACTATCAGTAGCCTGCTTGGGTTGCTTCTTTGAAATTCGTCTTTTTTCTTAAAAACGGGCAGATTAAATTGCTGCTATATGAACGAAGGAAAATGCTGGTAATCAGTACAAGTAAAAAGACAAAAATACAGGGAGAAAATCAGACACAGTTAGTAATACAGGGAAGATGGGAAGAAAAAGTTCACTGATGACAGTGGACTCCATGAAAATAAAACTGAATGCTCCTTTGTCAGAGTCCTGCAGGTCAGAGACAGAACTGGCTTGCAAAGTCCCCTTGCCATAGATTCAACCAATATTTTTGGATATAATTTGATTTCTGTGAAAGGAACAACATTTTTAAGAACTTTTCCACAAAAAGTCCACACTAGCAGCATCCTTTCCAACACATCACTCTTCTGTTGCATCCTGCCAGGACTGTCTGTTCTAGTTCTGTTCTCCATTCCTCATTCGTCTCTTGCCTCACAGTTACAGTCTGCTCCTTCATCCATGAAGAATGATAATGTCTATCCTGGTGGTGTATTAACAGATCAGGCAGCCTAAAAATGAATTGGCTGTATTTTGAGTCAGAAAAGCCAAAGGTCTTATCACTCTGGGGTCCAGATGCCTGGGGAGAAGAGGTTTTAGTTGATGATCAGGAGCTCCATGAAAAGTCAAGTGTGCACTTGCAATGAGTGTCTAGGCTAGTCCAGACTGCACTATGGGATCAAAATAATGTTGGAAAAGGAAAAATAAAAATCTTTTGGTTGTGGTTCGGCACTGGGTTTATAATTGCAAGAAGAATATTCTCAGGAACACATGAAGTGGAATAGCATTATTCTATAAGCATCTATTTCAAAGCTAAAGTGCTGCCACTCCTTAAGACACACTCCTCTGTGATATTTACTAAACCAGATTACAAATCTACATCCACATGCTCTGGCAATTCATGGGACCAAGCATCAGGAAATACTCCACTCTCAGTTTTGAGGCTGAAATAGCTGCATTTTTGTGCACACAGTCACAGCTCTGAGTATTTCTTTCTCTGGTTGTTTTTGGTGGTTTTTTTTTGTTATTTAATGACAGTTAAAATATAAATATATGAATATATGATAAACATTTTTATGTTAATCACATTTTCCTAACACACATGTGTATTTAATATTACATGCCTCATAAACTGGCTCTTTGAAAAAAAGGATCACTATTTGCATTATAATAAATACTCTATAAATACTAGAACAAAGTCTACTGCTTTTCTTCACTGTAATAAGATAATCTGTTTCCTGGTATGCTGAATATCCTGAGAAATGGCTAGATAAGAAATTCTTTGCTTCTTTGGGAAGCAGTGGATGTAATACATAATTAAAGTTGTTTTTACATGACAGGGTACTCAAAAATCATTTTGAACATAACGCCATCATTTTCCCAGTTCATTAGCTTTTCAAATATATCAAAATTGCCAGTACCAAACAAATGTTCCCTCTTAATGTGATCAATTTTTAGTATTCCTGTATATTGCATAGTAAAACAACAGTTTCAAATTAGGACTTACTTTGAAATGTGAAAGCCAAACAATTCATGCTTTAAAAACTCATGGTTTTATTGGAGGATTTTTACATTTTCATTTTTATTTTTTTAGGGACAGTTTGTCAGAATCTACAGAGATCTAGATCAGTAAACCTGCCTGCTTCACCGGAAATACTGACTATTTGCATATATTTCACTGAGTGCAATTCATGAGGAACTCAAAATTCATCCAAAAATTACTAGCAAAGGTTCATAAATCCATTTCATTCTGCTTTATTGCTAAGCATTACTCTTTTGTTTCATCCATTTATGACAAACAGGCACAACTTGAAATACTTCTTTATAAAAATGTGAATCAAGACACATTGCTTCTAGCAAGTCCTGCTACAGTTTTGCAGGGTTCTGCAGATTATTTAAAGTGAGCATCAAAATATGATTTTAAAACATACCAGTTTGTGTCTGAAATAGCAGTAAGTATGAAACCAAAGCAGAGTGGTGTACAATACTTCTTTGACCTCTCACAACATTTCCTTAAATTGATGGGATGATTTTAGCCCTTTGTGGATCTGACCTCCAGCATGCAGCTGAAAATCTTCCAGGCCATGAGTACCATCGTTGCAGCTCTAGACTATTTTAATTTCTTCCTGTGTGAATCTGGAGTAATGAGCCTTCCTGCCCCACCACCAAAGGAAAACACAGTGACCTTCCTTAAGTCACTTGTTGGAAGTTCCAGACTTTATGCAGAGGACTCACAAATATGAGTGGCCACTCTGCTCATGCCTTTCTGAGATACTATTAAAGCTCAGATGCCAAAAGTGTAGAACAATGCTGTGGTACATGATCCAGAAGTGAACCAAAGAAAACTCTCTTATATCAAAAGGGAATTTATATCTTACCTGACAGAAAATAAACCAAGCAGGGTGACAACACCCTGCACAGTATGACAAGGAATGAAACCCTGGATGCAACAGCCACTAAATTACTAAAATCCATCACAACTGTGGGAATTGAAGTCATGGATATCAAACTCCAATGGTAACTAGATTCCACAGTACCTTAACAGAAATATTGGGACTTTATGGACTTGCCTAAGGTGTTTATTTTTGTACTTCGTTTTTCTGTTCTTGGCATGGAAGGGTTCTGCTGAATGATGAGACTTCAGCTCAACAAATCCCTGATGCCAGGACTGGGGGCTTTTTTAATGAATAGGTTGGAGTTCTATGCAGCTGTTCTGTGCCTTCCTCTATGTTTTCTGTACACAGCCTGGAAAGGGAACAGAGCCACATATCCATGACAGTCAGCACCAAACCTGCACCACCAACACTGACCCTGACTGGGCTCCTACCAAAACAACTGAGGGATTCTCTGAATGGAAGTACAATTACATAATGATTTATAAACTATAGAGATACCAAGAGGTACCACTCTTAAAGAAAATATAGAAAGCTCTATTTATGTGTGCAATACCAAAGAACTATTGGTATTGGTCTTCCCATTTTCTTGTTTTGTGCTGTAGTTATGCACTAAAATATTTGACCTGTTCAGGTATCTGTGACTCTGAGTGAAATATCATCGGTATTTCATGATCACTAGTAAATAACTTCTGGCAGTGCAGTTAAAAAGAGTCATAAACTGTGTGATTTATTTGATAATGGAGTAATGTTCTCCTTTGCAGACCCAGACTTTGATTTATCTCGATAGATTTTTTACCAGCATATACAGATGAGATCAATCATATTTCAAACATACTCTGAAGGAAACCTGGGGTGGGCCACTTAAGAAGAACGTTAGATTAGAAACTCAGATTTTAAAGAAAAAAGCTCAGGCAAATGTACAATAAATTGAAAAGGAGCAGAATTTAAACTCCTCACAGAAATAAAAACTATTCAACTCATCATATGTGAAATGACAATGACTGAGCACTGCAATGGTTCTATATGCTGAGATGCATCTTTCATAACTCACATAATATTGCAGATAATTAAAAATCTGATCACTTATTTAGTGACAGGGATAATACTGAGCATAGAAAATGGTACAGATAAATCAATCTCATGTTACAGATCAAAATGTGGAAGGCAATTAAATAGCTTTTATTACTACATGAAAATAACAAATGATCCTGACTCATTTGAATTTATATATTTCCACTTGTATATGTATAGTGCAATTTACAAGCAATTTAATAAAAAAAATAAGTTCCTAACAAATTAATACCTGAGTACCGAATATCTAAAACCAAAGATACCTAAATGTGTAAACTAACTAGATAATTCAGGATATGTGTGATGAAATAGAACATTGAATTAGCATCAAAGAACAGAAAGTCCCTCAGTTCTAAAGCATGCCTCTCAATGTTTACATGAAGAAAAAAAATAGTCTGATAATATAGAATTCCCTGGGCCTGACAATATACAATTCCCCAGGAATAAAAATAATTAGACTATTTGCTAATTAAAGCTAACTGAAGACCCGTAAGTACACTGAGGTGTGGCCTACTTCTGATCTGTTTATGAGGAAAATTGAAGGTAATTAAATTTCTATTACTTAAGTGTTTCTCATTCCCTCTGCCCCCATCATAGCTGGTTTCCATTTCAGATCTGTGAGTTCTCTGAGAACAGACTCATGTACTTTGGCATGATTTCTTTTCCCCTGGTTCCATGGTGCTGGATCATTGAAAGCAGACAGTGTGCAGACTCCCCTCAGTGCTTAAACTACTCAGCTACCCAGCAAAGCAAAAAGGTCAATTCCACAATGGCAGAATTCATCAAACCTTTTCTTAATCTGCTGTTTAATAAACTCTCAGAAGGGCTTCCTGCTTTTGACACCTTACCCTCAGTTCATATTCCAATTCCCAAACCAAACTGAACTTCTGTAAGGACAAACACCCTGCCACAGCCTGGAACAGCCCTGCTGATGGAGCTCTCTATTTCCAGTAGCAGCTGACCATCCTCATCATGACTCCAGGTTTCTAAGTAGTGTCCTGTGAGTCCAAATGGAGAAATAATTCAAATCAAAGTAAATATTCATGCAGTTGTTAAAAAAGCCATCACACAGGCCACCACCGTTCTTCCCAGCTCACATCCTGCAGGCTTTCTGTGGTCTCTCACCTTGAAACTCCTGGCAGGTTTGTTCCTCTCCAGGGTACAGCTATGTGCTCTGTGTGAACATAAAGCTAAATCAGGCACTTCACATTTCACTGTCATTCGACATGGAAGCAATTTTAACTGATCATTACTCTTATACTGCACTCAGCTCAGACTTCTGCTTATGCCATCAACTCTTATTAAATTCTCTATAACATCTGATTCATCCAGAAAAGATGCACTTATTGTTTTGTGTCTTCATTGAGGTGGATGGACACGTTCAGTCTCAGTTTTGTCATCATGCCAGAGCTTTTCTGCCCTCATCCCTCCTCTTATCTCCAGTTTAGAGCAGGGTAGGACAGGCAGCAGCAGCCCTGGACACTTGGCATCCACCCAGTGTCCTTCATTCCCCCCAGGGCCAGGACAACCACCTCACCTGAGTTAATTAACAAACCCCCACCACAGTCAAGGGCCACTGACAAAATCTATGGATCTTGCTCATTGTCCAAAGTATGTTTTCACAGGAAAAAACCTTCCACAGACACCCTGAACTGCCATTAATACAGTCTATTTGCCTTCATTTATCTTCACCTGTAACACAGAGCAAGTATCTGTCAGTCAGCTTAAAAACAGCAAAGTCTAATTGCAATTTACCAACAAGGCTTTCATTTCTAAAATATGTTGTGTAGATAAGGAATACTTGAAAGCTTAATGACTTCTTACTAGATCAATGATAACACATAAAGGTGTTTGCCGTTTTAAGGGGAAAACCAAAGGTTCTTAGGCTCCAGTCTCATTTCCTTTGAATAATTTTTCAAAAAATTCAAAAAAAGGTAGAAAGGCTTTATTTGGTTTTAACAAGGTCAACAGACCAAAGAAAAAATGAAAATTACAAGAAACAGCTGGTACCAGAGTGGGGGAGAAAGCAAACGAAAAAGAAATGTACACTTGAGAGTCATAGGATTCTTACTATTTGAAACCTCAACATTATCAAATACTTTGCTCAAAAATCACACCTGTTTTAAAATTCGATGTTCACTTCCCCTCAATGGAGTCTGAATTCAGCCTAAGCTCAGACACTGCTTATATTGATCATCCCAACACACCCTGCAGCCACTTCCACCACCTGCAGCTGTTGCCAGGGACTGGCTGAGCTGGACTCTTGCATTTCCAATTTTGCCACCATTTCAGCACACGAGGGATTAATAACATGACACTTCTCAAACAAGTGACAAATTCTGAAACAAGAAGGTCAGATGATCTCAGAACCATCTCAGTATCAAAATAAAAATTTATTTCCATGCAGATTTTTATGATAGCTGTCTTTATTTCTTCAGGGAATTGTCCCAGCTTGACTGAAATGACACTCTGAGATATTCAGCAAAAAATGATTATGACCAGTTCTTGTACTGGTGGGTCACCCCTGTCAGACTGTCTTGATAAATAGAAAAGTCTGTCAGCACACAGCAGAGAAAATTTCTTTCAAACTGAGCACACCCCAGAGAACACTTTTTGTCTGAAAGATACTGATGTATAAGTTATCTTCTTCATTAACAATACAAGAAATTTTACTGGGAATTGCAGGAGGAAAAAAATTAAAAGTATTACATTTTATGCAGTTATAGAGTCTGGCACATACTCTCAGGATTATACCAAAATATCGTATCAATTAAACCCAGAAGTGTTTCCTTCAGCTGCAGCCGTTATTCTAACTCCTTGGGCAAGCTCCAGAAAATGTTTCTCATAAGAGTTTGCCACATTTTCAGAAATGTGCAGCTCACAACAATGCACAGATGGACAACATTCAAATTTTAAATAGTTGAGGGTAAAATCTTTTTTAAAGGCCTGAAAATACAGCTTAGTGAAACCTATAGATTTTTCTGTACATTTTTCCCACCAGATATTACAATACTCAAAAATAATATTAAATTCAACACATCATGTAATTTTAAAACTCTCAATTCAGAATTAACATTGACCCTTACTTTAAGTGGCTTTACTCCTACTCATTTTAGTTCAGAAATGGAGAGAGGATGTGAGAAAAATACCATAATGAAAGATACATTGAAAGAAGTAAAATTCTACTGAATTTCAATGGGTTGTGTTGGGTTTTTTATTCAAAAAACATAACACTCTCTTTTGGTAACTTTTTCCCTCAAGTTTGGACCTTGAAATGCTGGCAACTTTTTTTCAGTATAGTTATAAGATGAAAAAGAGTAAGAACTGGAAGTTTTTTTCACATTTTTGATACTTAGAGCTTACCAATGGTCAAAAAGTCAGACAGAAAGGAATGAAAAATGGGATTTTGAGTCTTTACCAGTACTTTATGTCTGTGAATAAAGGTCAGTGCATTATAACATCCCATAGTAAGAGATTACTGCAGCAGTATCAACAGGCTGCACTTTCAGCACTTCAACTCTAGCACATGTAAGTTGGCAAACCAGAAAGGAGCCAATGAAATGACTTTTCCCTCTGAGCCTGAATGCCAGGCTGCCACTTCAAAACTTGGATTATAAAGGCCTCTCTTAGGTCCAGAGGGGAAATGCTGGGTTAGCTGCTTAGGGCTCTTGAAAAGGCACAGCCAGGCATGCTCCAAGGGCAGTGCTTGGCCTTGGGGTTTATTTCATACAGGTTTTGGGCTTTATCAGAAGAGCACAGCTTTGTGGCTCCATAGATTACGTCAGGTTACACTCTCCAGCTCTCAGGATTTCCCATGGAAGAAGCAATAATAAGATACAACAGTCAAAGCCACAGACAATTTGGCAGAATGCTTGGAGGAAAATACATCTTTGTGGTCATCACTCCTCCTTCAGATGTCACTGGAGTAATCATGCAATTTATAAGGCTTGAGTTTAACAACTGGCAAGTGTTCTGTGTAACTGCTGGTTTATCACTTGCTGAAATTGTTTTAATAACTGTCTCTATAAATTTATTATAGAAGTCATCTAGCAAGGTCTTAATTTTCACTAGACATGTTAGCTCTAAAACCATGAGACTGTCAGACTTTTTGTTCAGAAAGCCTGCACAGAAACAAGATTACAAATATCAAAATAATTGAATTTACTCAGGTTAGTGCAACAATAAAGTTTTCTGCTTTATGTAAATTCCTATAAAAGCCAGACAGACCAAGCAATCACTGATGATATTGTCAAACACTGACACAGAAGTAGTGTCATATTAATAAACCATTTCTGAATTGCTTCATCCTGCAAAGAACATAAGTGGAGCATGGATGAAATAGATATCAGCATTCACCAAACTGGAATACCTAATCCCATTTTAAAAAATCATACTGCTAATTCACTTTTCCATCTAGATAAGCAGAGAAGCTAAATACAAACAAGGTTCACTGTACATAAAAAAAATGCACTATATGCCACTAATTCATATCAATCAATTTCAGCCAAGGATAAGAGGTTTTGAGAGTCTATATGATTTCGTCTAAGAGCAGACGTGCTGATTCAGAGACAACTGTTCTCAGGATTATCTCTGATTATTATGGATCCACCAAAAAAACACATGGACCAGAACTCAGAGAAATTAATTAATGTGAGTGAAACTGAACCAGCAGTTGCCAAATGAAATTCTGTCAAAATATCCTCCCAGGGAATGTCTTTATCAAGTATTAATAGAGTATGCCCACTGTGGCAATACAATATCAAATTATCCCAGAGGAATATGAAAAGGGGCATCTTCCCATAGGAGGGCAAATGGAGCCTTTTTTCTGTCTTTTTACCTCCAATAAAACTGCATCCAGTGGTGAGATCCTAGTCACCAGATTGTTACTGTGGAAATGCTGGTGGCAGCTATTGTTTGCAAGGAATCTTTAATAAAGCAATAGTATAATAAACAGGGAGGAAGGGAGAGTCTCAGAGCAGCCTTGTGTGTGTACTTGTTATTCTTTCCACTTGCTGTGAATATCACTTGGAAAGGTCACTTGGATTTAGCAGTTCAGAGCATCCTGAACTGCTGGCTCAGATAAAGGCATTAGACTGTGGAAGATGATAATATGTTCTTCCTTCTAGAAGATATTAATCTAAGCTACACCTCTTGATCTCTAGACAAGAATTTTAATTTGCCCAGCAAGGATAACCCTGAACACCATCAAAATATTTTCTTTTGATAGTGGAGTACTATCATGGAAATGCCTTTTAATGACCCATTTAAATCCAACTGTTTACAGCAGATTAGTGCAGCCATGCAGTGCAGCCAGCTCTAAGGACACTCAACACCCCATAATAGTGTGGATGCTACCAAAAATCACCTCCACAGAACTGCTCATTATACTTTTCTTGATGAAAAAGCATCACTATACTTTTCATTACTCAGATCACTTGATGAGTTGATATAAATAAATTGCTGGATTTCAGCTTATTTTCCCTTTATCCTCTATTGTTGTTCTCAAAACAACTCATTTTAACACCATCTGCAAGGAGATGATGGTAACACCCCCAAAAGAGTGGGGAAATAAAGCACTGGCCTGTCTGTGGGGATGACTTTGGGAAAGATGGTTCATTTCTCCCACAGCTCCCCTGTACAGACAGAGAAATTCATGATTTAACAATACACAAGCCTCCTGGATTTCCAGAAGGGTTTCTGATAATGAGGCTCAGGTCACTCCTGTATCCTTTAGGAATGTAAGTTGAACCATGTATTACAATGACTGTTTGTTTCCTGTATATTAGCTGCAAAGTGAAATATTTTAATACAAGATATTTTACACATGCATCAACTTGCCAAATTTGTGAAAGAGGGATTGAGGGTTTGATTGATCCTTGACAAGAGCAAGCCAAGATTTCAGTGTACATTAACCACCCAAGTTAGCACTTTTCCTACCAGCTGCAATATTTTTCATGCTCTCAAAAAAACATTCTTCAGCAAAATTACATGGAGTTGTGTGGAAGCATGATCCTAAAATATATTAAAAAAACCCAAAAAACAAAACCCTAACAAAGAAACAAAAGCCAAAACACAAAACCAAAAAAATAAAGACAACACATAAAGAAAATGTATTATGATTTTCCTGGCTTTACTGCTTTTAGATTTAGATGATCAGTCCATCAATATTTCTCAAGTGAAGATCAAAGAAAGAAATAAAATTTAAGACCTATAGCAGAGCTGTCTTCTGTTCACCATGGGTGAAATTTTCAACATTTTAAGAACTATCAGAATGTGCTTTAACTATTCTTCACTTTTTTGCCAAAGAATAAATAATGAGAAATATTTTGAATTTTTCCCTTTAATCACTGAAAAATCAGTCAAAAGCTCTAACACTATTTAGTGTCTGGCTGTAACACTAATTAGTATCTCAAGCACTAGCAAATGCAATTAAAATGTGCTTCTAAGCATTCACATCATGTAAAGTAATTTCTTTTGTATCTTTAGGTTCTAATAGGAAAGAAGAAAAATATTTCTGTGCCAAAAAGTACCAGAGGAAAAACAAATTACTGCAAAGCTGTATAAATGAGAAACTTTGAAATGTGTTTTAGCATTTCTAGATTAACTTCTTTCAGCAAGGTCTAGTTACCAATTGCAAGGTCAGATTGGTTGTTGTTTAGCCACCACCACATTAGATAAGGAGCACTTCAATGAAATGGGAACCAGCCAGAACTAGTTTAGAGAATGGCTATCATGATCCTCAAGAATATTATAGAAACAATTCCCTGGGAGGTTTTGATGTCAGAGAAATGGCTGAAATGGAAACATTGCATGGCCTTTTTGCACAAGTATTTGCATCAAGAGCTCTGATCATGACTAATATAAAAGCATTTGCTGGACTTAAAATCCATATAATAGGAAAAATAAACACCAGAAGCTTTCCAGGGTTTCCAGTCACACTGTAGCAACAATGGCCAGCAGCAGGAAGGAGCTGGATAAATAAGACACAGCCTGAATTATGTTTGCTTGAGATTTCCCTGTTTACACTGGGCAAATTTGAACAACGGATTGTTACAAGTTAAAATATTTAGAATTCACTCAGAGTAAAAAGCCAGATTTGACAACTGTATCCCTGCTCCCACCAGTATTTAAGTATTTACAGACATTTGGGAAATCTTTCTGAACCAGAATTACTTCTCATGGCATTTCCAGGGCTTACATGCACATCCCAGCCAAACTTTATCACCAATAAACTTTAAGAAAATATAAGAATTAATTTGATTGCATTATTAAATAATTTGGGATCATATTTCTGGAAGTACTACAGTGCCTTAAAAATTTGATTTTCTGTGGGAAAAAAAAAATAAACACCCCAAAAGGCAGCTGACAGGCCAATAATAAAAAGCTTTGGAAGTAAAAAGTATCCAGATTAGAACCACTACCCAAATATCGTGTGGCTCTGAACAGCAGAAGGACCTTTCAGGAATGCTTGTGTGAATCCTAGATTAGGATAAGAACAGTGTGTGGTTCCACATCACTCACCACTCTTAAGGTAAAAACTTATTAAATAACCCACAACATTTAATAAAAGTTGCTGAGAGGCATGTTTTCAAATCAGTAGTGAATGTGACACTTACCATATGTTCAGACATGGCTTTCTTCACTGTTTGAACAGTGTGAGAACTTCCCATAAAGCTCCACTAATTAAATTAAAATAAAAAATGACAAGCAGGATAAAGAGCTGGCAGTTTTCACAAGCCCAGACCAGGCTAAGTATTTATCTTAAATCCTAATAGCACCATCTGATGGAGGATCACCACAACACTACAGCAGAGATTCAAAGTGTGCTAGACATTAATTTGAAAACGTTTTAATATATTTCCTTACTTTGCGTATTAAACTGTAACCATAGGTATACAGAGTAGTGGTGATCAGCTAAATAAACCTAAAGCAGATTATGACACTTTAAGTCAATAAAAGCTTTGATTTAGTAAGAAGCAAATCCAGTCTGAAGTTAAGCCCAACAGAAGAAAAGCAATTTCTTTCCAGACACATCTTTTGTCAAGTCAGGATAATAAATTTAAACACATCTGATATCCAAGTCAAGTCTTTATTGCCCTTAAGCACACAGGTTATCCACACAGGATAAAGTATAAGTGAAGAATAAAGGTCCGTGCTCCCTTAAAGGACACCAAGTAGAGCAATATTTTTAATATGTGATTCACTGAATACCAGAATGATGTAAGAGAACACAGGCATCACAAGGGCAGCTGGAGGGGAAATCTGAGGATCAGAGAGCTGCATGCAAGACATACCAAATATCTAATCAGGAGGATGTTATACAGCAACTAAATTATATGAATATAAGTAATTACACATTTAATTCATTTGGAATTACAATTCCAGATAAAGAGAATTTACTCTGCTTTGATGTATTAGATGGCCCTCCAACTCAAAGGCTCCTCATCCCAACTCAGCCAGGAAAAGAAAATTCACAAAGAGCAGGCCTTCCCTTTGGCAGCTATAAGTGCCTGCAGTTTGGACATTCTCTCTATTGCCAAATTGGTTACTTAATCCTTAAATACCTCCATACATATGGAGAACTTGGCCCAATCCTTCAATTTTTCTACTTTCTGCCATGCCTGGGCAGTCTCCTTCAATCTATTGCTTCTACCACACCTGAAGAGATTCCAGATACGATCCTTGTTTATTTTAACTCAGATTTTCCCCCTTCCACTCTCTAAAATCTCAAGAATCTAAAAAGTCACTTTAACTCTGAAGCTGCACAACTTCAATACACTTTTTCCCCTTTACTGTAGTGCAACCCCAAGGGTAAAATTGAGAGTCCAAGCCACCAGCTCCACCATCAGCACTGGAAACCAGGAATGTGCTGCAGGACCTCGTCAGCACAATGCTGTTAATCACCAGAGCAGTGCTAAATAACAGCAAAAAGGGGGGAACCAAATAAACAGTGACAAGTGCTTTAGACAGACCAGGCAGTGGAAAATGTAGAGGAACCTAGAGGAAAGCAAGTTAATTAACTGTCCCTAAAAAGTCAGATAAAACCACATGTGTCACCATACAAGAGTTCTGTGGCTGCTTTGCAGAAATAGGTTGGATTTTAGCTGCCCTTGCAATCAGACTAACAGGATCAGGAAGCATTTTGATCTGTTGACTTCTGTGATTAGGAATTCCTTTAGTTCCTGGCATGGACCCTGAAGATAAGAAACCTACACCATCCAAGGGAATCCTGATATTGTTATTGACCTGCTTTAAATCAAACAAACACAAGCAGTGTCCACAGAGCTCGTGGGGCAGCTAACAGGAGTGGATGAACACAGGCTATTTAGGGAGGACAGGCCAGGAGGGCAGGGAAGGGAACTGTCCTGAGTGTGGGACAGCAGCCGGAATTTGGGACCTCTGCCTGGGGAAGGGAAAGAGCCAGAGAGAGCTCCTGGGGCAGGGGCAGAGCACCATGGCACAAATGATATGATGGGGGTTTCTGCTGCCCACAGCCTCCTCAGCAGGAGGTGGAACCTCCTCCAGACAACTGCAAGTCCCACATTTGCAGACCTTGGCTCCCCCTGGACACTTTATCCACCCTTCTATCTGCTGGAAGGGCACCAGCAAGCCAGGAGGCGCCCAGCATCAGGGATGTGCTGATGATAATTCTGAACACATCTGACCCAGGAGGCAGCAGGTGCAGGTTCTCTGCTGGACCTGACATTTGCAAAGATCTTCTTGGGTGTATGAAGGTAGTTAAATTTGAAATGGCCCCAGAGATGCTGCAGAATATCTGACCCTGGAGAAATGCAAACTTGACTGGACAAGGCCCTGAGCAATTCAATCTAATTAACCTATCTTTGAAAAGCAGTTTGGGTTAGAAGACCTCAAGTGGTCCATTTAAACCAGAGTTTGGGTTTTTTTTTCAGGTAAAAAATCTATTTTTACAAATGTTTTCCAAAGGCATTTCATTTTTCAATAAAGTAGAAGTCTCCTAAGATGTGCTTTAAGGAAAAAAAAATAGCAGCAGATTTTTGTTAGAATTATTTCTCTGCATCTCAGGATAGACAACAAAACAAACATGCAAGTTTCTTCACAGAAGAAGACAAACAAGCAAGTTTCTTCTTGTACCTTTCTGAAACCAAAGACACAAAATGTTAAGAAATGAGATAACTGATTACACACTGTTGACTTCAGAGTATTGTGCAGCGTGGAAATAAATAACAGACACGAGAGTGAATTCTGAAGCAAAAAGCAAACATCAGTAAAAATAATGGAGAGAAAAAAAGGGAGAACAGGACACAAAGACTGAAGCCATTCCAGTTATGCCTGTTTTGAAAAGCAGAATCCTCCAGTGGAAAATAAAACCAGGCAGCAAGAATAGACCTTGGAGCCCAAGTGTTTGGAACTAAGCACACCTGCTGTTCAGTCAGCTCCTCACGTCCTTCCTCAAACAAATGCCTCCTGCTTTGCATTCACAGGACAAAGGAAAATGGGACATATTTTTGCAATAAAAATTTAAAAGGCTTGTTACAGCTTTTTTACTGCCTTTTCATGTTTATGCTTCATTACTTTAATTTTTGGGTTTTTACTACTGTTAGTGCCCTAAAGTTAAGGTGGTAAACTACAAGCTTTTAAAACAAGCAGATGCTTCCTTACAGTGGAAAAAGACTGAAGCTGTGCTTTATGCCAAGAATAAATTTTAACTTTTAATGGCTTTCAGAAAAAAGTCTCTTTTTTGAAGCAGGTATAAAATACATTAATTATTTAATATCTGCAATTCATTTATGAGAATGGAAATCCTTTCCAGACTTGCTATTAGCATGGTCACTAATGCATCAATAAGGGCATGAACAGGTCAAAACCATCCTTGTCATGAGTCTATTGACTTTATTGAAGTTCTGTAAAGAAGAGTATTAATTACCTGAGCAGTGCAAGAACTTAACATTTTCAGTTTGTTTTTCAAACTTTACAGAGGAAACAATATATTTTTAAGTACACAAAAACATTGAAACAAAAACAAAACAAACAAAAAATGAAAAAAAAGGAAAATAAAAACTATACTGTTCTGTAACTTAAAAAAAATGTTTTCACCTTTTAGCCATTTTTCAGCTGTGGTGGTGATTTAACTACATCACAAGCACTGCTTGTTCCTATTGTCAGGTTCTACTCCCTTTGCCAATGCTGCAAATATTAATACTATCTTTGCATAAACTAGCTCTTAGTTTATTTCTTTATTACATGATATTCTCTGGTTGAAAGGTTGGTTTTAACAGATATTACAAAAAATTCACTACTGCAGAATACTAGGAAATTACAAAATTATACAGCTGTTTATTCTCTGATCATTTTTATAAAAAATTACTACTTACCTGCTTCCAAAAGCCATTTGACATTGGACAAACAAGATTTACTGACTGTGAATGTATAAATTGTAAAATAACTCAGTTTTGGATAACTGTAATTTGTTCATTTTGCAACTTGTAACATGTGTAAGATGAATTCTTGAAATTAATACTATCAGAGACAAAAGCTCTCAAATGGCCCTTTTTGTTATGTGGTGAAATTGAAATAAATAAATACAATTGATTTAAATACATTACAGTCTCTAATGAGAAAAATAATTGAATTTTAAAAAATGAGAGAAGATCAGGACACAATGATATTCCAAAGCCAGAGAGGTGAATTTTACCCAGCATTACCAACTTCAGTTGAGAGTTCTGTAGCTCAGGGCACAAAGGCTGCCTTGACTTGTTTTCAAAGAAAACACTTTATTGACTGGTTTTTTCCCCATTGTATCATTCAGCTGATTTCAAGTTCACAATTATTCTTTCATGCAGCCCAGAATGAGTTTATGAAAGATTTACAATAATGATAAGGAAGCATTTCCCTCAGAACAGAAAGCTGAAGGAATCCAAATGCAGAGACATGAACATCCATCTACCAGTTTCCTTAACTCCATAAGGCCACACATAAATCAACCAAAACACAGAGAATTGTCATTACAGGGCCTCAGTTTAACCATTTGGGACACTAAGCTGATATCTGGCAGTGCTCATTTATAAGATAATTTGAATTTAAAAAAAAAAAAATCCCTAAAAACCACTACTGAGTAGATAATACAAAGATACACAACTTTCCCCCTGAGATTTCCTAAGGACAGGAGAATATAATCTAAAAATATATCAATTTGAAAAGTAATAATCACAAATTCAATTACTTCTTATGACAGACTAATCAATTCTGGGCATTTTCCATTTTCCTTGCATTGTACATTTTGCATATATTCTAGGTTTAAATATGGGACTAATATAAATGACTATGAAATGCTTGTATTTCTATTTAGAAAATAAATCCATACAATGTCCATTTTGTGGAAAAAAAAATTAAAATAACATGGGCATGCAGGAATTTATCATCGAAAACTGAAGTATCTTGAAAAAGTAGCCCATATCTTTTTAAAATTACCTAAGTATTTTTTAACAGCCCATTTGTTTTGTCCATTAGAGATGCCTGAGTATTTACTTCAATATTCTGTAACAAAACATCCCACAAGTCAAAATAATTAAATTCTCACATTATTTTTCCTAAATGTTGGTTCCTTTTCATAAATTTCTACCCTGTGGGCCTCCCTGACCCCAAAGTACAGGTTTTATATTACTTATTTAATGCACAGTGGCTGATCTCTGATGTACATTTATCTGCACTGCCAAGATGTGTGAGATAACTCATCCTTCAGTAGGCATGAACTCATACTCAAACAGATGGAGCACATTGAAATTCCAATACATCTTAAGATACTGAGGTCTTTAATTTAGTGTATTCCACAGTACAGTGACAAATAGTGAAAACACTACCCTAAAACCAGAATATTTTCAATTTCTCCAAGACTGTAAATTTCATTTAGTTTTTTAGAACAGATCCATTTTCAATTTGCAACTCAGGGGAAAATAAGGAAGGCTTCAGAACATATAACACTGTTAGAGAAAAAATATTGCTATTTATTCTTAAAACCCTTCTGCATTTTGACAAAGACTATAAAAAAATTGTCATCTTTTTAGAATTCCTAAAAAATTTCACCTGAATTTATTAATAGGTGCTGTTCTGTCTTGAGGCAGGATCTTGATTTTGAGTTAAGTAATTGTTGAAAATATTGAGGACAAGGCTATGTAAATAAGACCATGACACTGAAAGTAGGATGCCTCTGACACACAGAACACTGCAGTGTGCTGAAATTTTCTCTCATCTGTCATCCTTAGATGTAAATCCAGATGGGAGTATTTCAAAAGCAAAGACAACAAGTAGGAAAATGAGATAGGAAACAAGGAAGCGATCATAATTTGAACGTTGCTATTCATGCCTTCAGCAGCTCACAAGATAAAAATGAAATGTGGATAGCTGGGTGACATGGTTCTATTTTATTTGAAAAAATAGCCCTAAATCTCTCTGATTAATTTACATGTCAGACTGCACAAACAGAAAGATGAGATTTTAAGAAGAGGAGCAACATATCCTTAACAAGCTTATACATCAACGTATTTTATTTCACATGAAAAATCCTTTTTTAACTTTGACTAATTAATACTGACAACAGCAGAGATGAACAAGGAGATTAAAGTCACCCCTTGGCACTACTTTTAAACAATTACAAGGTCAGAACTAGCACAGATTTAGGTGATACATATAAAAGAGGCTCAATCTCATTCACACAAATTACCCCAACATTTTTTTCTTATTTCCAGTATGCAACTAAATTTCATTTGCTATGATTTCTGCACAGCATCAAGAGAATAAAGAACACTGATTATAAATTCAGTCTGTTATGTCATTTACTTAAAGACTCAATGAAATGCAGAAAAACACTGTTAGTGTACTACAAAATTCAGAAATTTTTCTGTTGGGCTACATAACCTCTCAGGCATCCATTGTATCTACAAAAACAGAAAACAATTTCATTTGTGGTCACTTCAACCTCAGCTGCTGTTCTAAAGCTGAAAATAAGTGCATGTTCCCAAAGCCTGTCCTTGAGATAACAGACAATAATCAAGAATTCCCTAACCTCAACTCTTTAGGTTTTGTCTAATCACTTCTACTATTAAAAAAAAAAAAATGATTACTCCAATTGGTCAAGGAGTTTCCTTTCAGAAATACCAGATGCAATCAAATCAGTTCTGCCAATCTAGCCTTATTACTCATAACTAAATTCTTTAATGGATTCTCTTTCTGCAATAATTAATTTTAAACGAGAAGAGCTATCAGCTAACGGGAACATTACTCTGAGGTGACATACAGGTGTTGTCTTGGCCACAGCTGCAGGTGACACACAGAACTACATTCCAGGTAAGGTGCTGTGCCTGGGGAGACATGGAGAAATCACCTCTTGATCTGGACTTTGGGCTGCAAATAAGCTGCCAGCAACAAAAGTATTCTGGTGAAGTTCTAGCCACACATAGCACAACAGAGAACAGAAAAATGCTAATGGTGTTCATTACTGGATCATTGCACTGTCTTTTGGCCTGAGAAGTTACCTGATGCCTAAAGCCACGCTGGGTAATTTCCCTGGGGAGAGGGGAGGATTTGTCAATGAGCCTGACATTTCTTTTCTCCAGCTTTACTCATTGCAGGAAAAAGAGATGAAAAGATCCTATTTCCCTGAGGAAAAAGCAGCACAATCTATTTCTCTTGCTGGCATTTTTCAGACCTGCCTGTCTCCTTCTGTCTCACTAGTGGAATTACCAGTTGGGGTTTTGTTAATTTTTTATGATGGCTGAAGTAAAGTACAAAAATAGCTAACAATAATAGAGATTGTGATTCTCCCACAAACAAAAAATATGACAATTAATTTTTTGATCAAATTTATAAATTAATTTCACCAAAAACAATTATTTTGATGATATGAAGATTGAAATTGAGCTCACTCAGGAAAATGCTAAATGCAGCCTTTTTCAACATTATATTTTTAACCCCCATCCCATATTCTCCCATATTTTAGGATTATTTCCTCTCCATATCTCCCTTTGCAGTTCCTACCTGGAAGCCAGCAAACCTTTCTTACTACTGAGTCCAAAGTATTTATATTTAGCCTTCCTTCAGACTTTTTTTTTTTTTTTTTGGTCACTACAGTTTCATTTTCTTTTGGGATGAAGCATTGACACACCTTACCAGCCTTGTTGACAAACTTCATTTCCCTGCTCTCCCTGGCTTCCAGCTCATGTGCCTCTGACCTGTGCTACCACAACAAGCAAGTGCTCCAAACCTTGCATTTGCAGTCTGTTCTCAGGGAAGTCTCCCACCCCACCTGCTTTACTTTCTGCTCAATCTTGGCTTCCTGTTGGGTGATTTTTTTCCTGTTTTTCCTACTACAACAATCCTGCATCATTTTATTAACTTCATCTCAATATGTGAACATTAGGAAATAGGCAAAGCTGAGAACAGCAATTCACAGCTCATAGTGCTGAAATCTCCAGCCTCAGAAGAGTGAATAATTAAAGACTGAATACTCCCCAGCGTGACTTTAATATCCAGGTGTATAGAAACACACAGAGAAAGCTCTCTTCATCTTTTCCCCACAAAAAAAACCAAACTAAAATCCATGTCCAGCACTGAGAGCTCTATCTGGCTAGATAACCATCAGGAGACTCCTGCAGAAGAACTTCAGTGAAATCTGCATTGGTGACACTCAAGGTTTTATTCTTTGCGCACATCTGATCTGAAAAACATTCCACCACACTGGGCTGATTTTTACAAAGCATAAGAGTAATATTTTTCTATTTTCCTAGCTGGCTTTGATGACCTACTGATTTACTCAACTGGTTTTCTGAAACATCTGGGGCACGCAGATATGGCACCAAACTCTCCCATGGATAGAGGATTAAAGCTGAAAGTTTCAAATTGATGTTTCATTCTGTAAGACCCAAAAATGACGTGTAGGCTTCCTCTGACAAAGGTATCAGTGCAGCCCAGCCAGGAGGAGCTGCAATGATCAATCTCACCAGGATTGGAGAGCTGTTTGTGTGATTTTATCAGTTATCAGCTGTGACTGACTCCCTCTGAGGCTTGGCTGTAAAGGCAGAATCTGTGTGTGATCTTGAACAGCTGCTCATGTCACAGAATGTAAGAAAATGAGTGGTGGGGAGCTGGAGACCTTTATGACCAGAATATGCACAGCCAGCACAGCAGATATTCAGACTCACCAATGTTACTGAGTGGGTCAGTGGAGGTTCTTGGCATCCTTCCAACAGGGATGTTCAGGGAGGAGCAGCTTCCAAGATGTGTTCAGGGTTCCTTCAAGAGCAAGCCAGGGAAAAGCTAATTAGCAGATGTTTCCAAGACATAGCTGGGACTTGTAGTGACACACTATGGCCTAACACAATATAGATATAACCTACACAACATAGACACAGCCTTGCCTCACGTGTCAGGACTAACCAATGCATTAAAACTGCATTGGGTTCTATGTTCCTGGTGCATTGAAAGTAAAGAAGAAAATGTAAGTCAGAGCTTCAAGAGGGTTATATATATATATATATATATATATGTGTGTGTGTGTGTGTGTGTGTATGTAGATATATATATAAACAGAACTAAATAGAGACTGGAAAAATGGGCAATATATAAGAAAGAGCCCCTGTCCAAGTAGATTATACAATAAAACAGAACTGCTTTGGCGCACACAGTGTGGGAGGAAGTTACTTCCAGGGTCAATTAATGAGACTTTTCTGAAAGAATTTCACTAGAAATACAATATGTGCAGTACATACCATATCTTTATTTTGGGGCAGTTTCTTCAGTGACTGAGGACATTCTATCGCATTTTGATCATTGTCACCCTTCCCTATGCTTTTGGTCTCCCTACTCTCTCATGGACAAGGCTAAATGGAGTTCAAGAGTTTTTTTCTAACCATGGAAACCTCAGCTCCCCTTTGAAGATGCTCTTCCTTTCAGAACTTAAGTTATAACAGACTTTTTTAGGCTTACTTTCTCTTTGGATTTAATTGGATGACTTAAGAACTTTCTTCTACTTTGAATAGTAACATTCTGGAAAGTTGTTCTCTCAAAGAACATTAATTTTTCCCTCCCCTGTGTTCCTGTTTTCTTGCTGACAGCACCACTGTTTGTCAAGTATTAAGCCACTGTAACATGTAGAGAATGGGCATTCTAATTTTTGAGCAGATGATAAATGAACTAAATCTACCCTGAAGAAGCAGATAATTTTCTGATACTCATATTCAATCATAGTGTGAAAGTAGATCAATCTTGCCATGGTCTTTAAATTGTATCCACGCCTTACTGAGACTGGTGTTTGCATTAACATTTGCTTTAGCTTAGTTTGCCAAGTCACACATTAAAAATTACTCCTGGAAGTTGAATTATACTTCACTAACCTTCCAACACTCAACATAAAGTTCTGAAAAGCTCTGTGCAAACTCTGCTCCCTCCCCAGTCTGGAATGAGACCTCAGAGACCCAGGGCCCTGCAGTTGTACATTGGCCCCTCACAGCCACAGGAATTAAGGGTTTAATGAAGGGGTTTTCCTAACACCTCCAATTCTACCAACACATCTTCCTCCAAATGGCAAATATTAAACACATCTGTACTTCCATTAGCTTTTGAGATCACTGGGATAAGGCACACACTGAAATACTAAAACCAGATGACGTTACTGTCACCCAGCAGTCTCTCTGAGCCACAACCACAAATATCTCATTTAGCACATACACCTTATTCTCAGTAAATTTGTGGGAGTGAATTGCATTCTGCCTCTAATAGAATGTACCCAGCCCCTGCCTCCAGCTGCAGTTCTAAAACCTGAATCACAGGTATGCTGCTTGCTGCCACAGTTTTATTCCAGGAAAAAATACCCCTGAAACAAATGGAGTTTTGCCAGGTAAAAAAGAGCAAATAAATACATCTGGCACAATCTGGCAGTGCAACATGTACTATCAACCAAAAACAGTGATGAAAGAGGAATATGTGTTAGTGCTTTTCAGGGTACAGGTATGAGGCTCAGAATGATAAAAAAGCTCCTTACCCCTTTCCAAGAGATTATGGAAAGCATCCACAGCTTGCCTTTTCCACACAGCTAACTGCTGCATTGAACACCTTCCAACCATTCAGTGGAAAAAGATAAGTTATCAGGTTTTACTATTTACATATAAATAGATATTTTATGTCCAGATAGTGAAGTACAGAAAATCACCTCTGAAATGTCTATGATCAAGCCCCATTTCAGAATCCAACAGCCTGGTTCAGATTTTCTCTTTTCTGCTACCTGTTCAGTCAAAAGCCTCTCTTTCATGCTCCAACAATTTTCAGCTGCTCAGGCAGATCTTCTTAATTTCAGAATGTGCACAACAACACAGCTTTGCTAAAACAATCTGGGTCTTGATCAAAGAACAAGTCCTAGGATGCATTATTGCTTAGTAAACAGGTTGAGTTTCAAGAGTGTGGTTTCAAAACTAATTCTGCTTTTCTGAATTTAAATACTTGTGATCATGTGCAGAAAACAACAGTGTATTATTCCAGCCAATGTTTGCTACATTTCAAACTGTTCCCCTGCTCCAAGACAAGCAAGTCATGTGTTCAAATAACTCAGGTGACAGAAAATAAATGCTTGGCTTCTGCCAGATTCAATGCCAAAGCATAAAACCAGCGCAGATCAAAATGGCTGAGCCTTCTTTAAATGCCTCATCCATGCCAAAGAAAAGCTTTTTGGGGTACCACAGAGCGTGGGGTGCAGTGTGCATGCCCTGCTCTTTTCCAGAATCACTGAGGTACAGGAATCGATGTCCTCATGATAACACAAGGGTACCGTGTCCTTTAAGTTTTGTCACTGAACTTTATAATTTTTGAATTATACACAAACCCCCAAACTGTTCTCAGGGCTGAGATGACTCTGTTCAGACTCTGAAGCCACTGCTTTTTCAGCACAGTTTTGTGTTGAAGCAGCACTTGCTGCTGCCCCTGATGCTGCAAAGGACTGTGATTAGCACAGATATTGATATTAATTGCTTTGGTAAGCATATAAAAAATTGCACACAACAAACTAAAACAGAGCTCCAGCTTGGCACAGAAAACCAGAAACTCAGTAGCTCATACCTTACCTTTACTAACCAAACAGTCCCTCCTTTCACAAGTCAATAAAATGATAAAAGATTAATTGTGAAAAATACACACGTCATTTTATTTCCTACCATAAATCAATGATAAAACTCTCATTTACAGGTTGTCAAAAGGAAAGTTTGTAACAAGTGGATGTGATGTTAAATCCACATGTAAGATAACCTAACCTTTCTTGTCACTCAAAAAATGTTGTTTATTATTAGATGTGATGCCACATCCAAGAATATAATCAGTTTGACTGATAGCTCCAATTGTGAAAGTTGAACAGAAGCATTTAAAATAGACCTTAGTCCTCAAAGTAATTCTCATATATTGATGCAAAAAGGAAAAAAATCCAACAATTCAGAAATAGTATAGTCCTGGTGTTAAACAATTGCAGATGCCCTGAAGAACCACTGCAATGGGTGCCTTTGTTTCACCCACTGAATTTCCTGAATTTACACAAAGCAAGAACCAGAAATGCAAAAAATACCTTCAATCTCTGTTAGACAATTGGCATTTTAAACCAGATACAAAAATATGGGTCTGGATATTGTTTAAGCTCGACAGACCACCTTACTGGTGATCATTGCTGTGGATTTCATGACTGGTTCATATTCACATCTCACCCTGTTGTAGCAGATTGTATTTTATTTGAATGTGAGTTTCCAATGAGGCATTGTGATTATGCAATACAGAAATCCATCCTTCCACCCTTAGCTGGCCTGAACTGGCATGGCTTCACTGCAGCAAAACAACAAAAGCAAATGGAAAGAAGATCTTTTTAAAAATATATGATTCTGCTTTTCTTGCTCACACCAGAGCTCCTGTGGAGGAGAAGGGGCAGAGCTACACCCTCGGCAGAGAAGTTCAGACAAAGGGAAAAAGGTGACACATGAATGCAGGGATGTCCCTGTATTTACAGCCACAGCACAGCCCTCACCTGTACTCACCCACTGCAATAAACTGCCTGCCTGTCCACACAATACACTCTTTATCTCTTAATTCACAATTAAATGAATATTTTTTTGCCTCTACATATCACTTTCTGGCAGTTCAGCTCATCTCTAAAATGTTGTATCACATCTCCCAGAGTCCCTGCACTAACACCTGTAGTGCACACAGTAAATCTGCAGGCGTGCAGGGTGTGAATGTCCCCTTTGCACACCAGATTTGCTGTGCCAGGACAAGGAATACACTCCCAGCTTGGTGGCTGCCACACAGGGAGCTGCCAGCTGGGCTTGGTTCTGCTCCACAGAAGTGTGGAAACTTTCTGTTCAGTTCTGTATCAGCTGGATATACTCTGTATTCTGGGTATTTCTAGGGTTAGAAAATGGCAGGGTAAGTGGTAGAGGTGGCACATACTTAGATTGCACAGAGAAGATTTCACTAACAGTGATTCCACAGGTTTCAGATTTGCTGCCTGACTGCACACTCTGAATTCTCTCACCCAGTCAGAATGTCTGGTTTAAGGTGCCAACCCTCTCCCTGGCACTGCTCTGGCAAACACTGTTTAAATAGTTTTATTATGTCCACCCAAGGATGGCATAACTTAAACTGAATATAATTTATACATTTTTGTTCCAAATCAGATTTACATTTACATGCTAAATGAAATATTTTTAGCCTAAAAACCAACTATCTGACCTTGGAGATGGACCTAACTGTTCCCCAACACATTCACTGTCCCCCAGTTCTCCTCTGCTTGGGGACAGCAACAGTGAGGCAGAAGGAATGATAAGATGCCACAGTAAGTATTAGCTACTAGTGATATAAACAAAACAACAAAAAAAATCAGATCTGAAAGACGTGATTGTTATGAATATATATTAAAGGATACAGCAGTGATATCAATTATTTGGACATTTTCAGAGAAAAACAACTTGAAATTCATCTTCCAAGCTGCATATCATACATATTAACAAAGAGAAATTTGGAACTAATCTGAATAATTTGCTTTTTTGCTTTAAGAATCTTTCTGACATAGAAAGATTGCAATAAGAAAAACACTAACAAGCTCTTTTTTGCCTAATCATTCAAAACAGGAGACATTTGCAGCAGAGCATTCAATGTCTTTTCTGGTTAAGAACTTCCATTTTAATAACTTTTTTCCCCCTGATTGTTTTATGCATACATGGATACAAATATATTTGTTTTTATAAACTTTCTTTATGCAAAATCTTCTGGGAGAAAACCAGTAAGATGGAGTGGAATTAAAGACCTGTCCCACTGCATTTCTGCTTCTCTGAGCAAAACAAAAAGCTGTAAATCCACTCCAAGGTAACACCTTGTGAAAGCATGTATTAGGTATACCTTCTTTCAAATATATGTATGTATATATGCATACATGCAGAACCACAGAGAAGCTTGTATCACAAAATCCAATTACTTCAGTTCTTTGTTATAGAAATTTTGCATAAATACACTGGTGACACCCTAGCATAAAGTGTGCCTCTATCCGAGCCAACATGGCACAATCTTTAACTTCCTTGACTACTCCCAGTCACAAAGAAATAAAATATTTGAAACACAGATTATAAAACTTTTAACCTATTTCTAAAAAAGGATGTTCTCCCACCTCATCAAATCCTCAAAATACAACAAATTTTACAAACATAACACAGTAACTTCTGCCTTGCTCTCAGAAATACAAAAAAAGAATAGAAAATACAAAAAAAATATAGAAAAAGTTAAAATGCAGACTTGGAACCAGAAATTACTACAGTAACACAATCTCAGACACATGCAGTGCATGAGACATTGAAAAGATCCATGAAACAAAGACAGGAGCTACTAAATAGAAGACAAAGGAATCACTTTTCTAGAACAAAATATAAGGTAAACTTTCAGATTGCAAAGGAATCCTGGCATGAAGAGGGCTAAAGTTAAGCCTAACAACCTCTGCAATTCTCATTAAATAAAAAAACTAAAAAAAAAAACTTAAAAAAAAAAAAAAACCACTAAAAATAAAATTTAAAAAAAACTTTAAAAAACAAAAACAAAAACAAACAAACAAAAAATCCTTTTACCATTTGCTTTATATTCCAGTGTGGGTGTTATACAGCTGCTGCAACATTGGACAGGATCAGCAGCATTAAAAGAAGGAAAAAGAAACAACAAAAATCAAACCAAAACAATATAGTCACTTAGTTCTTGTCAATACTTCCTGAGGAATTCTGGCAGTAAAGATCAGCAATGGTTCAATGGCAACTCCCCTGAGCTTTGCCTTCCATCTTCTCAACTGCAATGCATAAAACTGGTGCTTCTGATTTTTCTGGTTGTAATAAAGTTTCAATATATGCCTGCCTGCTATGGAAATATGCAGATATCCAACCACCTGGAGATATTAAAACCCAAGGCTCAAAACTTCATCACAAAGTGGGGTAATAACAAAAACATGAAAAGCTAAATGGAAAATAGCCTGAAACAACATGGGACTTTCAATTTCAGCAACTAAATTCCACCATGTATTGTAGGAGAGTTCAGTGGGGTACTGAATACAGAATAAGAGGGTACACAATTTACGAACTTTAAATAAACTACTGCAAAAAGCAACAACAAATGCCAGATATATAAATCCAAGTTCTTGTTCTGCCCCACAGACCTTTATCCAGGGATAAAGCAAGTTAACTTATTTGCTTTGCACCTGTGCATTGGAGAGAACTGCTATTCCTCATCACATAGGAAAGATGAGATGCTTTGGTTTCACACTAGTGGAGACAGATTTAAAAAATCTTATTAGACAGTTTTAGGCCTTAACTTGATATGAAGAAAACAAACAAGAATCAAACTGCGTAATGTTTTAATGCTGGCAATATTGTTCTTCAAGTAGTTACTACTCTTTGCAAAGGTAATACTTAAATTTATCTCCACTTACATTTGAGGCTCTTGTAAAGACCAAGACATAAACCAGAAATGAGAAAAGGCTGAGGAAGGTACTGGCTGAGCAGTGTAAGCAGTGCTGGTGTTCTGGCAATGGGTCTAAAACCCTTCTGCTTTTGTGGAACTTCCATCCTCCCAAACATAAATATGTTACCCAAGGCACTGGTCTCTCTTAGCTGACTGTGTAACTTGATCACTAAAGCTCTGCCAAAGATGTAATTGCATATTCATAGTGAAAATCCATCAATTTATTTTAAAATATCTTCCATCTCTTTATGTTAAAAACCACACATTTAAATTTTTCCAGTGTCTGAAAATTTGCTTTTGATATCCCATTATTTACAACAATTTAATACTGTACCACATTATGCAATGCCACTAAAACACGTGATAATACATGAGTTGTGGGCACACATAAGTAAACAGCAGCATGCCAAGTACTTTGTACACGAGTTTGAGTTTGGGATTTTAGCAACTTTTCCATTTGCAGTTATTATTGCTTTAAGTCCAGCAGTAAATGGAAGGAATCAGACAGACAAGTATTTACCAGGTGAAGATCATCATTTGACATTTCTGTAAGTGCTTTCCTGAGTTTGCCAGCCTTCAGAGACTGTGTAACAGAATACAAAGCTGGGCTTGTTCTGAGTGAGGATGCTGCAACTCCAACTGCAGTTTATTCCAATCGATATTTCTTTTTTGAAGCCAGGGACTCTCATGTAGTGCTCATCTGACAGCTTTTGATGTGAACAGCATTAATAAATGTTGGCATTTGGGTTGATTGCTCTCCCTCTACAAGCATGGGCTAGCCAGGCACTGGCTAATCCCTTCATTCTTTCTGCTCATGCTGCTGCTGGTTCTGTCCCACTCACTACTGCCCAGTTTTATCTGGAACTTTCAGAACCAAAAATACAGGGTTAGAAAACCTGACACTTCCAAGGTGTGTGGGGTTATTTAGCACCAGCCAAATCTGTGCAGACAGGGACCAGAACTACCAGCAGTGACACATGTGTCTTTCTAATGTCTCTGATCCTTACAGCAGCACCATCCAGCTTTTGTTTCAGTGGAGATAAAACCACTGAGACACTTTTGGGGGCCATTGTTGCTTTCTCAAATTATCTGCACACGTGGTAAGCACCATATGCCCTCCCGGGAGAAGTGCAAAGAAGGAAAGTGCACAAAGACTCAGTCTCAAAGGCCCACAGACCATTCTGAGCAAAGCAGAGATGTTTTCTGTGCATTGGAAGGGTCATTACTGGGAAAGGTCATCCAGATCCCTACCACTATTCCCAGGTTCAGCTGGATGATTAATGAGTGCACAGTTTCTGCTCCCCCTTGCAAAGCCAACGTCAGTTTTTAAGGGAAGATCACATAATTTATCAGACAAGATGACTTTTCTTTAGATTATTGAACACATCAAATGCTTTCCATCTCATGACATTTATAATTCATTTTCTATTATAATTAAAAATGCTCTATTGCCATATTTCTAACCTAGAAATGGATAAACAATTTACTCAAGAAAAGAGTACATAAAAGCCAGCAAGGTCTTGGGAATCTCCCTTTTGGAACTGGAACTCTGAAAAATGCTCACCACTAAAAACTGTTAGCTTACTAGCACTGATCTTCCTCCTGTTGAGCTGAAAGCCAGAATTCTATTTAGAATCCTAACTCAAATCCATAGTATGTTGCTATTCCAAAAAAGGATTCTGAAAATTCATGTACTTTTTTTTATTTGAGGCTATAAAATAATAATTAGGCGATAATTTTTTTAAATTCAGTATCAAGGACAACCACAATACAACAGAGTAATCAGAATATAAAACTGAATGAGGTAGCAGATAAAGAACTGAAACACAAATTTATTAATTTACAGGACTTAAATAACCTTCCTATAAGATACATCATTGACTGCTGCCCTGGCAAAAATTATTTATAAAGTCTAACACGTGTAAACAACAAAATACCTTCACATATATTAAAGCAATAGCAATTGTCCATTTTTCTTACATTATTACCAAAAGCACTTAGACTTCATCCATCAACAGAACAGATACCTGAAAGATTATCCATTAGTGATATTATATAAGTAATACTTAGATTTCATCAGGAATGTTATTTCAGTTAAAACAGATTTTTTTATGAAACTATATAATTTGATATTTATATTAACATATATAAATTAATCCCTTGTAAATATTCTCCCTGAAAAGTCTGTTTGATTTATATGAGAAAGCAAAAAATAAAAGCACCATCCTTATAGGTTTTTGCTAAAATAGTGAAATAATCTTTACCTTGTCAGTTCAATCTTTTCCTATTTTTGATAAGTTTTAAGCACAATGATATTGGCTGTTCTGAACTCTAAACTGAAGCAGAGATCTTAGTAAAAGCTTCCCCTAAGAAGTTTTTAATGCTATTTGAGAATTAAACAGTCATTGCATACACTCCATAATCACTCACACAAGATGCAAAAGTTAATTATCTCAGCTGAGCAGTGGCCTTATAAATTGAAATATCAAAAGCTCAGTCCTGCTATCTTATACTATACTTGAAATATTTTAAAAATTATGTATTTGCCATAGTGAATCTTTAAGATTTATCAAATTACACAATAAATTATTCAATATTCAATTATTCAAGAAGTTATTCAAATTCAAAATTATTCATCTCCTGAGATGAATTTTCATTATTGTCTGTGTCAATGTTTTATAACACAGAAAATTTTAATTTCATTGTTGCCAAGAACCCCATCATTTTACCATGACGTTCTCAGTTTTTGGTTCACTATCTGGGGTCTTACTGAAAGAACCAAATATTTTCCTGAGAGATGGGTGAGCGATAAAACAAAAACAAAATTTCTGTGTATTTCCCCAGAAATTCCAAGCTCCTCTCAGGTCAGAATTTCCCCCAAAAGTGTTTTCAACTTTTTCCAAGAGCCACAAACCCCCTGTTTATTCAGGTTGTGCTCATTTTTTTCCCTCTTTCTTTTCTGCTTCTGTTTTATTATTACAGGAAATATTTTATTATTATTATTATTACTATTTTTACATCAAGCTTCCTATAAGAACAGTGTAACTAAAATCACTCTAGAAAATATCTAATAGAAGATTCCACTGCAATGATAATTTCTCTTTGTTAAAAAAAAAAACACCCAACCACAACAAAACAAAAGGCCAATGCCAAAACAGAGAATGCACTGAAATGAGTAATTATGAAACCAAAGGAAAAAATATTCATGTTTTAAATGATAGGCAAATATTTCAACATATAAATGAACAGGAAAGGGTAAGATGTGTGTCAAGTACCATTCACAGCCAGCCTTGGCTGCACTGGCCCCTGCTAAAGGAAACCTGTCTGGAATTATCCTGACATCCTAGTCACTGCAGCATACACAAAATCCCAAACTGTGCACCACTGCCTTTAGGTGGGAAATAGAATCCACCTGAAGCTTCCCAGACCTGACTGCTCAAGCCCTAAATGGCACAAAAAGAGGCTATTGATCCAACAGGGCTCTTTTCCCTGGTTTTCAGCACTTCACATCATTTAGGAAAAGAAAATTTGTACAGTAGATTCAGCCAGAGCTTCTGGTCAGCCAGTCTGGCTGGATATCCAAGAACATCCCCAGCTGTGTTTGCAGTTATTCTTCCACATCCTAATATGTGCTGACCCCATGACCTTCCTTCATCCCCTCTGCTCTGCACCATCTCTCTTATCCATGTTCCTGTCATTCTCCAACAATTCAGAGCTCAAAATCTCTCAGGCTGAGCCAGAAACAATATCTTTGTGTTAAACTGTGCTACAAGGAGCCACAGCATCTCATCCAGTGAGTTCTGAAACTTGGTTACATTGTGTGTGAAGAAGTGCTCCTTTTATTTGTTTGGAACACTCTCCTGATAATTTAATTTTGGTGGCACCAATTGTCATATTGTGAAAGACAGGGAAAAATCATTCCCTTCCCTATGTTACTCATTACATCACTGGCCTTTTTCTTATCCCTCTCTGCCATTACTTTTCCAGCATTAACAGTTCTAACCTATTTAACCATTTTTCACATGGAAGACATTCTACTCCCTCATGCCCTCGTGTTGCTCCCCTCATACATTGCTAGTTCGTTAAATATTGTTCAAATGAAGAAAAGCAGCACCCAACCAAGGGAAACCTTCCCACCTTTACTGATACCCCCAGTGTAAGATGTTAACAGAGGAGCAAATGTGACACTGTTTAAATATGCTGTATATTCATATTCAGCTCAAAAAATGACTTTTCTATTTTTATTTCAATACAAAGAACCAGAGAATCTTCCACTACAAGTAAATGTCAAAAAGGGCTGTCACCACATTTGTATGAAGCCATGATTTATTATGGCTATTGCACAGTTGCCACAGAGATGAGTTTTGTTTCACTTTCCTGCTTATCTCTACTAAGAACTGTAGGATATGAGATTCAGTAGAAAGAGGCCTGATAGAAATGCTGGCATGAGCAAAATATCAGGAGTATAAAATCACCCTTCCATCATGATGTCATAAAGGCTGCAGCTCCATATTCTCTGCCTATTCCCAAAATCCCACTGGTACTGACTTTATTGCTTTGTAAAACATTCAAGCTTGATGGCATTTTCCATGAGAATTTAATTCTCATTTAAATTCAGAGCACATTTTTCTGGTGGTTTAAGAATGCTGCAAAACACACCTCCTCCATTCTTCTGAGAAAATTCAAACAATTGCAGCTAGCACTCAAAATTTTCTAAGGCCCTGCAAACTTACCTGTGGAGATTTTGTCCATTAGGATCAAAAAGCATCAGCAGAGAACACTGATAAAAACCTACTCTCCAAATACTCGATGAATAACGTACATCCCACTGCTTCTGTGGCAGATTTATTCCCAATTAAGTATGCAAAGCTATAAAAAAACTTGCCTAATACCAAAATCCACTTCCCCCTGGATTAGTTCTGTGCCTGCCAATATGAAAATAACAAGGCAAAGCTCACAAAGTTACACTGGTATTAACCAGGTTTAATGAAATCATGAAGGTGACTAACCATTTATTTTAATAGGTTTATACATATATTGCCATTGTATTATAAGGTTATTAAACTACTTTTCCTTGTGTGTTCCTCCTTTGGAGTCTTTTTTTGTAGCCATTTCTGTTAACAAAAAACAAATATATCTACCTCTTATTTTTTGAATTACACAATTTTTTTTGATCTGTTTTGTTTGGGTTGTGGTTTTCTATGATTGACATCAAGTACATTAAATTATAGCAGGATTTTATCTACATTCTTTCCTTCTGGTTTTAGGACAAAAGAATCTCTGTACCTTGCAAAGATCTGCAGGTAAAATTATACCTTCAGAGACAGAAGAGCTCCATCCTACACTCCCAAAAGGAACTAATACATGAGATACCCCGAGGTGATGCACTTCAAAACTATCAGCAGATGACAAAACCATTAGCTGGCATCAAAGTCCTCCCAGAGTTACAGAAAATGTAATCAGGCACAGCTTGTATTGTTGGCTTGTCAATATCAATTCAGACCACCCACTGCTTCTTACTTATTTTTTATTATTGATTCTGCATCTTTCCTGCCCGTATCATACAGCTAAATTCCTTCCAATATGACAAAGCCTCGAGGATTTATAGACATTTTTCAAATTGCTATTCTTGTTAGGGTTCCAGCTACAATCTTTATTGGAAAAATGTTATGAGAGAGATACTATCAAAGTGAACCCTGGCTGCTGATGCAGAAATGAAGACAAATCATTCTTAGTTAAAATCAAAAAGGGCAAAATAGTAGCAGAGTGAGTGTTTACTAATTTACAGTAATTTATTAGAAAGAAAGAAAGAAAATTAATTACAAACCCAAAACAGTGTTTAAAATTTTGAGGGTCTGTAAATCATTACTTTGATATTGCAGTTAAGAATATCTACTTATTAAAAATCTAAATGTGAGATCATCTTAGACAAAATATTTTGCTTTTTTTGTTCAGAAATCTCCATGCAAAATCATAAGATAAACTTTATGAACTGAAATTATTTAGCATTCCAAAACTGCTCTCTTCTTTAATAATTGATTATTACATTCAGTATAAGAAAGAAGCATCAGTGGACCTCCAGATATCAGAGAGATTCATGATGAGGCCACAGCCATGGGCTCAACATTTAGATGCCCTAACAAAAGGCAACAGAAAAAGAGAGGATGCTTTCACTTTGTCAATTTTTTAAAGACAGTTCTTACTGAAAATAAGAAAAAACAAATCTTTTTTACACACTTACAAATAGTTTATAAATTATATCTGTTTTTAACAACGGAGCTGCTCTTTGCTAAAATCAAGAGATCAGTAAAGTGTGACCAGTTTGAAAATGTACTCTGACATGTACAATCTCAGAATTTTTAAATTGTTGGCATGTGCTTGATAATTGGCATGAGTAACAAAGAGAGGTTTGGGGTTTCTCACTTTGTGCAAAACACCAAAAGATCTGTCTGATGAGACTCAGTCAAGTTAACTGAGAGTCACTGGCCCTATTTAGAACTTACAATGATGAAAACCAAACAGAATAAAAAAATGGAACTGATCTCCAGAGGCATTCACTAGGAATATTGTAATATTTAAATCTGAGGATAGAACAGGCATATGAACCAAAAGTTCACCAAAATAATGGGTGGCAGAGATAATAAAACAGTACAGGTTTTAGCCCACAGTAATAAAAATGCAGCTTGTCCCATCCCTCTCTGTAAGCAGAATGTAGGAAAAGCACACACTGTCTCTGAAGGTGAAGGGACATTGTACAGTGTGAAAGGACTAGAGAAAGAATTAAGGAATTAACCAATCTATCTTAAACCCTTTAAAGTGAAACTGTAAGACAGAATCTTGCATTACAGATCAGATTAGAAAAGCAGCAGCAGCAATCATGAAAAGCAAGGACAAGAAGCTTGTTTTTAATAAGGGGTGTGATGATCAGAGCAGTGGAGTCAGGAAGATGCTGTTAGCAGCAGCAGTCTGTAAGGAAGTGATGACAGAAAAAGGGCAGCAGAAAACAGCCTGAGAGGATATTACTGTTGAGAAGTGTAGAAACAATCAGATTATGTGTGAGAGTTTGGAAAGCTTAAACATTACATGTGGAGCTGGAAACAGAAGGCTGAACTGAGATGCTTGAAGGGTGGTTATAACTCTCAAAGCTCACACAGAGGAGAAATGGAGTGAGAAAAGCCTGCAAGAAAAAAACAAAACTCCATAGAAAATACGAATTAAGAGGCTGTTAAACCTTGGACAGATTTTACTATATAAATCACATCCATTACACACGTGTGTGTAATGGATGTGATTTATATAGTAAATCATCTGACTTCACCTGCCCCCTTTTTCTGGTACCTCCTTTACTATAGACTTCAAAATTTAAAACTTTTATTCAGGACACCATTTTAGGCTGAAAAACACACCACACATTTATCTGTGTTTTTATCCTCCATTATCCTGCACTCCCAAGGTACAATTCTGTTCACATGTGCTCGTTTTCTTGGGGTTGAGTTCGTGGCTCGGGCTAACTCACAACACATATTTATCTCCTCAACCACTAAATATTGATGCTGCTCATCAAAAATTTCTAAACTGCAATCAACAGAACAGTTTGGTGCTAATTATATTTGTAACACAACTGTGCATTGCCTCTTACAGTGATATTTGAGCTTCCCTGCTTGTCTTTTAGTATGAAGGCCAGTGCAGGCTACTGCATCATTTTGTTCAGGGAACTGCAAACTTCACAGTCATTAACTTGGTGTCTTGAATGCTGCAGAGCAGCTCAGTAAGAAATTGTTTATATGATTCTTCAAAGACAACAAAATGCTTTTCACAAAGAACTCAGATATGAAACACAACAACACCATACAAATTCTGGTCCAATTTTCAGAGTCACAGAACTGTTTGGTTTGGAAGGAACCTTAATGATCATCTTGTTCCAGTCCTGTCTCATGGACAAGGGCACATTTCACTATCCCAGGTTGCTCAGAGCCCCATCCAACCTGGCTTTGGACACTGCCAGGGATCCAGGGGCAGCCACAGCTGCTCTGGAAACCTGTGCCAGGGATTCAACAGCTTCAAAGGGAAGAATTTATTCCTAACACCTCATCTAAACCTCCTCCCTGCCAGTGTGAAGCATTCCCCCTTGTCCTGTCACTCCATCCTTGTATACAGTCTCTCCTCAGGTTTCTTTGCAGGCTCCTTCAGGCCCTGCAAGGCCACACTGAGCTCAGCCCAAAGCTGCTCCTGTGCAGGTGAACAATCCCAGCTCTGCCAGCCTTTCCTCCCAGCAGAGCTGCTCCATCCCTCTGCCCATCCTGGAGCCTCCTCTGGCCTGGCTCCAGCAGCTCCAGCTCCTCCCTGTGCTGGGCCCCAGCTCTGCAGGTGGGGTCTCACTGGGATTGTATGGAAAACATGCAGAGCATCTGATGCTGTTGTAAAGACTTCTGAGTTCATAACTCTTTAAAACAGTCACCATTCAACCATTCCTTAGGCTGATCTGTCACTAAGGAAAAAAGCATTTACATGCAACAGCAGAAGCTATCAAAGGCTGAAGTGATTTTTACTCAATAAAATTACACAGGTTCTATATAAACATTTTAGAAGAGAATAGCAATATGACAATAATCAAATAATCTCCTACTATGCTGAATAGGAGTTCATCTAGTTAGGCTGGGCAATATAGTTCATTTCCTCATCACAATTTTAAAATTAAAGATGACTGTACAGCAGTGATTTATTCTGATCCTTATAGACATTGCAATTACCCTAATACAGAAAATGGTACAGTTAGCTGAAAATAATTATTAAAGCCTAAGTTATTAGCATATAAAAGAGCCAAAGAGAACAGGAGAAATGTTGGTTGCTATTGTTTACGTGGTAAATTTTTACACTGATTATTATGCCAATGGGACCAAATAAGGATACTTTGCACATGTAATGAAAAGAAATTAAAAACTTGACTAAAATAAATCACATTTTTAACATAGTTCTTTCAACTGAGTCTCTGGTTGATACATTAGATAACCCTATATGCCTTCACCCTGACATACTCTTATTTGGAACAGTTTGTAACATTCCCATTCTGTCTGTGAAAAGACATTTTAATTGAAAAATCATTTGCCCATAAAATTATCATCATCAATTTACATTCTACAAAGGGACTGCATTATGACCATAAAACAATTTGTAAGTGGATTCATTCTACCCACTAAATCACTTTACATTATTCTGTGAACAGAATGATTAAAGCAGGTTAGCATTTTGCTGGCAAAGTAATTATGTTGTTATGCATTTCAGCCACACAGATACTTGTAATAGCTAGTCCATTTATCTTGGTGACAGAACATCTATACTAAATGGGTAGAATATATTTTATTTACTTGATGCAATTCACTTAATTCACAAAATACTTTTAAACTTAGTTTTTGTCATCAGGAAACTTTTGTCTATTTATTTATTTAACTTTCCTTTTATTTTATTTAGCTGATCAGAATTTGTAAGCAATTTTAAGAAAATCTGAAAATAGATGTTCTACTAGAAGTAGCTCAGCTGCACAGAACTCATGTGTTAAACTTAGGAAAAATCTCCTCAGTACAACCTGCCACAGTCTTTTCTTTGGGCTAAATTGCTGTTACTAATGGGTTAGAAAAGGGAAATGACAATTCAGTTCTGAGGTCAGCAGCCACAGTTTATCATAAATTACAATGAGAGTGAGACTCAGTGGCTCTGGGCTGTGACCAGGACCCAGCTCCTGGTATTTGATCATCAATGTGTGCGTGGACACTTGGCAACTTGCAAACCATCCCAGAGAGCAGCTACAGCAATCAATCCATGGCAGTTTTATATCTTTATAACATCACCAGGGGACTCCCCACTGTCCTGCAACTGAAAAGGATCTCTGATTGTTGGGTTTAGTTGAACCCATCATAGATAAATTCTTTATGTTGTCTGCATTGGAAAGCACATGCAAATATGCAAGCCTGCACTTAAATCTGACTTCCTCTGGTAGTCAAGATTTAAAGTCCTTTTACAGGAATCCTACTGGTGTAAAAACAACAGGAGCGAGGAACACCAGCTGACACATCCAAAAGATCCACCTCTCATAAATTCTTTAGCTTCAAGGTAGGAAGAGTTAAACGTATGGGTCAGATTTCTAAATATGCTAGCAGTGTCAAACTTTTAAATTAATATTCAGAGGACAATATGTCAAAATCTATTGAAATATCTGTGTGTGATTGCTTAGGCAGTCATGGCGTTTCTTTCTGCCATGGTTAACTATAACTTGCATTTAACAAAAAGAAATAAAAATAAAAGCACAGAAAACATCTCCACACAGATACCCTTTCATGGACTTCTCACACCAGAAGGGAGCTCTGGACTGGACGGGAAAAAACAAAAAAAAACAATCCTTTCACTTCACCAAAGCTTTGTTACATCATTCCTATGACTTCCTCACAAGCCCCAGTCAAGTTTTTTCAAGTTACCTAGGGCTCTTTAAAGGTTTTGTTGTTTGACTGGGTTTAGTTTTATGGTCTGGGGTTTTCTGGGGGTTGGGCTTTGGTTTTCTTTGGGGGCTTTTTTGCTTTTAAGGAGTTTCAATGAAGAGCAATGCACCAATTGCTTGGTGACCATAATAGTGTGTTTTTATTTGATGCTCAACCCATCGTTTTTAATCTGAGGAAAATGTGCTTGCAGTAACACTATTCTTGTTAAAAGAACTCTCAAACTGGTTTCATTCCACCCCTGTGCAGATTTTGTAAACTGACAGCAGCATTACTGCTCTCCAAACACACTCCATTCTCATTAAATGGCTAATCTAAAACCAATCAACCAAAACATAGAGAAGAACTGCACCGAATACAAATCTTTCTCAAGATGGAATTCAAATTAAGGTAAATCACAGTTTATCTCAGATCTGAGTGACCACCTTTCAAAAATAATTTACTACAAAAAGCAGTAGCTGGAAAAAATCAGACCTTTTCCTTAGTAGCATCAGCAATCATTTACTCATGTGAATGATCAGTACACTTAAAAATTTCAACAACATTATGTAGGCAATAATCTATATACAGTTAACACATCTCCAGTAACAGTGGAATAAATAGAGTTTAGCAAATGTTAAGATTGAATAATTAATATTATTTCTACTTAAGTGGATATTGTCAGAAGTCAATCTAATTCCTAATATAGTACATATCTGCTTAAAAGTGGTGTAGTAATCCTTAGAAACTGGTTGAACACAAAACACATGCATTATCTTGCACACCAAATTTGACCAGACAATCATTACTTGAAGTTTTCTATTTGCTCTACTCCTTAGAGTACTAAGGAGTACTCTACTCGTCCTATACTGTGTGAAGAGTTTCTTCCTTAGATCCAATATCATTCACCTATCTAGGACATGCACTAAAATGTGCATAAATCAACATCACTCACAAGTTCCAGCAGCATAAAGCTTGTATGCAGAGTTTGATATTTTTAATTTATCTGGGGAGGGGATAAAACCAAATGAAAATAAATAAAACCCACAAGCTTTGAAAACTTAAAGGAAGAATACTTCAGATTCCCCTTTGGAAATAAAGGAAGATTTGAAGTTCTCTCATCCTGTTATTGACCTGCTGTAGAAACTCCCTTGGATAATTCATTTCAGAACTCTTTTTCCCTGTGTATTTACAGGGGCCATAAATGATACCTGTCTTCACTACTAATGCATTTTGAAGTCCACAAGTATACAGTGAATGATCAGACATGATTTACACAAAATAGTAAGCCATAAACTGCATAAATAAATGCCTCAGGGTTTTGTCATGATCATTTTTTAATTAGAAACCTACACTTCTACAGATTTAATTTTTAAAAACATTTCAAAGTACTTCATGGAAACAATTTGTAGTTCTATATTTGTCTTGCAAATTGACAGCTCATCATATATTCCTTTTTCATGTGTCTAATTGGCCATCTTAAATTGCATTGTGACTGCAACACGCAGTTCTAAATATTTGTTATTATAAAATCTTAATTGCCCCTTAGCAAATGTTAGAAACATTGCAAAGAAAGACAAAATTGACAAGCAGCATTCTTCAATTAATTATTTCTCCCCATCCTATCTGTTATGCTTCAACAATTATACTCAACAGACCCTCCTATGCCTTTTTAGGATGTTCTTAAAATGATGCTATTATCACTTCCTCTATGAAAGCTCTAAGTTAATAGATAGATACTCAGCTGAAGGAAAATAACTAATCTCCCATTAAGTTAAGTCAGCAAGATTAAGTCACATCACTGAGAAGAAATTTAACCTACAATGTTTCAAAACAGACTCCCATTCTCAGTAGTCTGTAAACCAAGTGTCCTCTAACAAAATATACTGGTGGGATACCTGCATGTCTGTATGATTTCATAGATCAAGGGAGACAGGAATAACATCTAGGCTGGTACAGTTGTTGCTTTGGAGGAAATGTGTTTTATGTAAATAATGAAGGAAGAGAGAAAACAAGCCATGCCCTTGAACATCAATGAAAGAAATATAAAGCAGAGCATGGTCTATTTCTTTCACATGGATACTCAAGAACTGTGCTAAATCACATTCTTTACAAAACCGATTTGGAGACTCATTTAATCAGTTATTTAATTATGGATAAAGCAAACAGTGTTTGAGCTATGAAAAGCACAAATACGCTTGGAAGCCTTAACGGGTAAATACAATTATATACTGTAATAAAACCTTGCACAGATCTTTTCAGCCAGTGGTTCAGAGCACTCAGATGCACCTTTGGAGAAGCATAAACAATGCAAAAACCTATAATTGCAATGTCAGTCATGGTGTCCATACAGAATACCAAGTACAAAATCATATCTTGATTTATTTCCGTGGGTCTTTGGCAAAACAAAACCCTACAAAGCCAACAGCAGAAGCACAGTGTCCTCTGCTGGGGAAACTGCCTGACATGCCTTACCTGAATATAAGGGGGCCAGGGAAAAACATGGCTCTTCCAACCAAAACTGAGCTAGTTCAATCAGTCATTTGTTCCAAAAATTCCATTTTTCACAACACACAGAAAAATAAGAGAGAGAAGACATTCCTGGAGATCTTGCTTCAGCGACTTCCAACAATTCCACCTTGACTGATTGATAGCTCAATAGTCATTACTTATATAATTCACCATAAGTGATCTTAAATACTTTACTTTTTCATGCATACTGTCATTGTTAAAAATGACCAGTTGAGCCATTTGTCAAAGCAGACTAAAAGGGCTCCTGAGCACAAATGTTCTTTATCTTTTCTTTTCTTTTTTTTACATAAGATGAGGATTCAGCTATAAAATGTGCCATCTGTAATTTAGACTGGAACAAGAACTGCAGCATAAGTCAATAGCTCTCTTCGATTACTGGATGTGATCAATTTGCCCAAAGACCTGAAGAAGCTGCAGCTCTCTCTGCTAGGAAGATAAATAAGATATCTCAATCTAACTGAAGTACAAAGGAAAAACCCATCCCTACCCTCTGTGGATCCTCTCTCACAACAGCAGTACATAATGCAAGGGTGTAAAGTTGTAAATTTAACTGGACAAAAAGGAAACAACTATCAGAAGCATCTCTACAATTTATATGGCATTCATATTTGAATGTTAAATATAGCCTTTGAGGGGAAAAAAATTAACAAATTCATAGGAAAACAGAAAAGAAAATGACAGAAGCACCAACCATGGCCAGCAATAAATTTTTGTAAATAAATGAATTTACAAGTCACATCCCTTATAGATTGCTTCTGTATTCCGTGATAATTCAATAAGATCGACCTCTTCAAGACAGGAAATATCTTATTTGCACATAAATATTCCTTTATATTTAAGCTAGCTGATAGAGTTACATTTTTTGCTTAGTTCACCAATGTAACACTGCAGCAACCTCACAGCAGTGATGTAAATGAAGTTGAATTAACTTGTGGACAGACTGTATTGCTGCATACCTACAGTTCACTACTGATGCAGGGCAAACATCTTGGGTTAAATTTGCACTGTTAAAAGACCCAAAATGCACTGAATAATACAAACTGAGTACATATCCAGAGTGGAGAATCATCTAGCTGTAAAAAAGAAATATGGACAGGGCAGAACAAATCTGGTACTGATCTGAAACACTGCCAAAGCCAGCATGGCACCAACAGGGTAAAACCAGGCAAAAATCACTTGGTTTATTGTACATTCAGTGCACCCCTGTCACTTTGTGACAGGCTGGCAGTGCTTTAACTCTTCAACTGTACTGAAAAATCACATGAGCCTTTCACTCTAATGTTTAACGAGCAATGGATGATGCAGTGAGACTCAAAATGTGTTAATTTGGCAAATATGTCTCCCTGGAAAAATACACTCTACTTCAGCTCTTACATTCATAAAATTGTCCAAATATATATTTTTTTGAGTTCTCTAATGGGCTTGTAGAAATCATGACCTTTGTTGTATTTAGTTAAATCAGTAAAATAGCAGCTTTTAGAAACCTTAATTTGTACGGCTGTACCTGAGCAAGAACTGAAAGACTACAAATTGTCAGTGCTGGTTTGGAACTGGTGACCAACAAATAGTGTGGCCTTATCTTCTTTTTCAGTTCACATGGGCATAATTTATAATGTCTCAAAAAGGATTTTTGCATTTGTCTCCTGCATACAGATCTTTATTAGGCACTCCTCAATAAATGTTACTGGAAAATCCACCCCCATGGATTCACAGTCACGACAGACAGACATATACACCTCACACAGAGCAAAGCACACATTTACATGCAGTAATAATTGGATCCAAATGGCATTTCACCTGTCTCCTGATCTATTTTAAGAGCCAACTGCCTTCCACATTTTCCTTCTTTTCTCTTGCAGAGAACCTTTATCCCATTCTCAGCTATCAGTCACCAGACACACTCCCAGGAACATAAAGCAGCAGAATAATTTAATGCCTTGGATCTATATGTCATTCCTGCAGCAGTGCTAAGCTCTCTAAAAATCTCATTCAAATAAATCATTGCATCTCTAATGTCAGGCTAGTTAAGTCCATCAAAGTCTAGAAGTATCTGTAATTGTTTAGTTAGTCCAGCAATATTTTCATTTTCCAGAATAAGTAGAGGAGAGGGGAGAGAAGATGACTTAATGTTGCATAGATAAACAGGGACTGCAGGTTCAACTTGAATGGATTAAATAGAAGTTTTATGTTTCCAAGTCTACTGATGAAGTGTATCATTCCTGTCTACTGATAAAAACTCAGGAAAAGCCACCACAGTCATTCAGCTGAATTCAAAGCACTGCCACTGTGATCCCCTAAAGCTGCTTTCTGAAGTTGGAAATAAATGATTTTTTTTTCTCCTTTGTTTCCTATGCCAAGAAGAGATAAGGCAGCACATTCAGTTAACATTTGTCCCTGAAGCACATTATCCCTCCAGGAGTATTACGTGGGAGTAGCACAGACATAGTGTTTCAAATTAATCAGGAATGGGATTAATCATGCAAGAAATAAAGTTTAAATGTAATATTTAAAAAAGTTACAGCAGTAGAAAAGTATAATTAAAATATTCTTCCTAGCTACAATTTCTGTTGCCATGTTAAGTTTGATTTTATCAGTTACTTTCCTCTGTTTTATAATTTCTCAGTTTTAATGTCTTAGAGTACAGACCTGCTATTTACTGAAGCCTAGTTTGAAATGCCTGAGCCTTTCTTCGTGCTCTTCCCTCATTTTTCAGCAAAATATGACAACTTCCTGAAGATCCTGATGTGCAGATTGGATCTGAGAGCAGCAGGTGAGGACAGAGCAGGGCCAGCACTGAGAGAGGGCAAGGTGAGAACTGAGCAGGTGGAAAGAGGGAGTGTTGTTCCACCTGAGAACTGACCACAAAAATTAAAGCAGAATTTGAGAGCACACTCCAAATAATGTCACGTGAGTGCCAGCATTAAGCACAAGAGAAGGGAACACAACTCATGACAAAAAAGGGGTAGCAGACGAAGGGCAACTGGCAAAGTTCACCGAGAGCTCTGTGTTACCTGAATGTGGAAAAATATTCACACTGCAGAACTCACATGTCAATCACTTGGTCAGGATTGCTCTGACTGGAAATATGGGCAAGCATGCTTATTCCCTTCTTCACCCCACATGTGGTATCTTAATTTCAATCAAAACCCTTTAATTTACTGAAGCCTTGTTTCTCAGTGAATTCTGCCAGGACCTCATTAATTCCTTCAGCTGCAATTTCCACCAACTATAGCACAGGATCAAGCATCATGACATTATTTGAAAAAGTTATGTATCATGAACTGCTGGCAGAAGAATAGAAAATGAAATATTTATTTCATGTGCACATTATGAACCTCCTATTTATTTATCACAATATGTGTTAACAAGGATTGCTCAAAACTTCATTTTTACCTGGCCAGACAGAGTTTTCCAAGTGGAATCATGGTTTTATTATTTCCTATAAACACAGCAAAAAACTAAGAGTATAGATAATCATGTATGTAGATTGCTGTATCAAAATTAATTGCCTATATTAAATGCAAGGACAGTAACCATGTCTGTATCTTTACAGGTTCCAACCTAACTCCTGTGGAAGATACAAAGGCCAATACTTTATTTCTGCATGATCAGAATGCAGCTGCTTCCCTGGAACCACATTTTCTCTCTCCACCCATTTGTTCTTCAGAACTTGCTGTCTTCCTATTATTTTATGCACCCATTATCTTATATCAGATGTTCACTTCAAATACAAGAAGCCCTTATCCTTTTGGTCTCACAAGGGGTTTTTGGGTTTTTTTGTACAATGATATTGATATTAAATATGCCAGATCAGCATTAGTTTTCCTTTCCTACAAAGAGGGCAAATGAAATCTCCTAAGAGAAAAAGTGCTAAGTGTTTTATCTGGTCCATGGTTTTAATCAAACAGTATACTCTTAGTTTAAAATGTATTGTACAAATCAATACAGATCCTAGGATTTTAAAATACTAAAAGTGTTGCTGAATTAAATTGCTGCCACTAAAAAAGGAAGAGCTGCAGCTTGTATGAGTAAGGCATTGACAGGCTTCACATTAACATACAGGGGATTAATCTTAAATATTGAAAAGCTCAGAGGTTTACAGTTAGCAGCATATTTAGAAGCTCAGTCGAGCACAGGTTTTACACAAATGGGAAATGCTCCAGCACTTCATCCTTCTCTGCTGGGAGCACCTTCAAATACAGCAGAAATGCAGCAGTAATTTCACACTCTCAGGAGCCCAACCCAGCCAGGCTGCACCAGGTTATCCCCCCACATCCAGCACTTCCAAACCATGTCTCGAGCACTTGGTTTGCTTTCAAGCTCCTGTTGGAGGAAAAGAACCCCAGCAGAGGCTCAGCAAAACTCCTGGGGTCTGGAACAGCTGTGGGTACATGGTGGGGGAATTGGAATTGCACAAGGTGACAAAGGGAAGGCTCAGGGCACCCCACTGCAGTTCTCGATTCCCTGGGGCAGTCAGGGTTTACAGAGCAGACACAGCCAGGCTCAGAAGGATGGAAGGAGAGGAAACAGCCACAATCTGCAAACGAAATTCTGATTGGATAGAATGGAAAAAGTTCTTCACCATGAGAACAATCAAGCCCTGGAACAGAATTCCAGAGAGGTTTGGAATCTCCATGCCTGAAAACACTCAAAGTTGAGTTAAAGAAGTTCCTGAGCAATTTGGTGCAACAACGAGTCCAAACAAAAATACATATATTGGAGGTGAACACTCAAAAATTTTTTTGGTGATAATCAAAAGGCTTGGAGACCACTACAGCAGGGAATGACACAACCAACACAACTCGTTCAATCTGAGTGCACCTCAAGGCAAGCTCATCACCCATTTATAGAAAAATATTCAGATCCACAGAATATTCAACACTGCACATCAGACTGAAAGAATGTTGAAATTCAAGAGAGAAACTAGAAGATCTAAATAAAGCTTGAGTTATGTGAAGGCATGCAAAAAGATTTTTGTGGATTTAGTAAATTATTCTTCATGTACATTGCAGAATTTAGGACTCAGAAATCCCACTAAAATTCTGGACAGCTTAGTTATTCAAATAAATCCTCACACCAGCAGGTGGTAAGGGAATCCAAGCAGACTTCATTTCCAAGCAGGCAAAGCTTAATGTCAAGAAATTTTAAGTAGGGGCTAACAGTTCCAATTAGCTAAGACTGTTAAACCAAAGGCACCAAGATTGCTCCAAAAACTTTGAGGCACAGTTTAATGTTAAACTTGCAAACCTTCAACAAGACAAATTCCAAAAACAAATTCAGCTGGGCCTGGAAGAGGCAGAAAAATCCCATGAGTTACTCTGCTGTATTATTTGAACAGAAATCCCCAGGTAATTTTGAAATAAGATCAACTTGCTTGATTCAAATTGTGGTTTACAGTAGCTCGTGTTACAGTTACATCCCTCCTCACTTTCATTAAAAACTGAGCAAAATACAAAAATATATTTATTTGCTAATAAACAGAACTAGCTATATATGTATAAAAACCTTTTGAGATTAGAGTAAAACAGACATGATCCTTCAAAACTTTTTTTCATGTTTAATATTTTGAGGATTGAGAATTAGTTTTGAAAAAAACTCTTAATCTCGTCTATAGAATTCCCATTCCAGCCAATAAAAATATTTATATTCTGTTAAATTAAATTAATATTCTACAATTAATTTATTTATTCATTTAATTTCTTATCTTCCAAATACCAAAAAGTCTATGAGGAGCAGAGGAGGCAAAAGGGTCATTTTAAGTGCCTTTCATTGCCGATTTTCACCTCTGATCCTTTTATCTTTTTATTTTTAATTAATTAAAAAGCCAGTTTTCCTTCCAAAAACCACAAAATACTCCCCTTCTAATCTTAGTTACTAAAATTTTAGGAAATACATCATTTTGCATTGAAACTGAGGTTTTGCAGGAGGTTCTGTGGAAAATTTCTCAGTTCAGCAGCCACACCCAGTGACCCCAGAACAGTCCTCTCCCAGGAACTCGAGACAAGTCTCATTTGAAAACTGTGTGCATCCTCATTTAGAACAGGAACTTCAGCATTTCACACAGCAGGAAACTCAGTGCAATTCCTGCTTGTTGCCTGCCCCTCGATGTGTCTTTAGGCTGAGGCCAAGGAAAAGCACACATCAGAAATTTGGAGGGCATTTCTCCACCGTGCCCATCTGCTCACCTGACAGCTGAGTCTGTGGAGTTACATCCTTAGGAGTTTTATTAAAGGCTGCAATATGAACCCAGCTCTCATTATACACCAGAGAGAGTGTTATGAACATCCCAACCACAGGAAAAACTTTAATCAGCATTTGCTGATTTGCCTTTTTAGATAAGAGTCCAACCATGAATTGAAAATCAAGTCTTATTACTCCCACTGCTTTCATAATTAATTGCTTGTGAAAAAGTTAATAAGGTTTACAGAAATGTAATGCAATGTAGCACAGAAATGTCAGAACACTAACATAGTCTAAGAAATAGAAATTGCCTTTTAAAAACAATTCTGTTAATGATTTAGCCATAGTGTTTGCTGTTAGCACATTAAAACTTCCTTAATTAGAAATGACAAATTAGAAACTATCATGTCCAAGGTGTGTTTTAATCATTACAAAAAACAAGATACCTTCAAATGAATCACCAAACTTTTTAATAAGCCACAAAAATAAGCAAACCTCAAATAATCCACAGGCCTTTAATGAGAATTGAGACCATCAAAGAGAAAATAAATTGTCAAAACAGACAAGAAAGAGAGTCAACTTTCCCTCTTATTTTCTTTTCCCGGATTTTTAATTGGAAGCCACTTTTTCAATATTAGAACATTAGTCAAATGTTACTTTCAAAAATCTGTGTAACTTCAGTGAGGAAAGCTACAGTTATGGTCAGAACCACTTTAGATTTCCAAAAGACAGGGAGTAACTTAACAAATGCAAGTGAATATTTTCAACAGAATGTTATGAAATCTCAGCCTTTTCCAATGCACCGTAGATTGAAAATTAACATCAGTATACAGCTTGATAAAAGCAGTCTCATAAATTTACCACTCTTTTTTTTCATAGAATCACAAATTAAAAGAATCTTTTTGATTAAGGGAATCTCTTTGTACACCATCTGTAATTTTTTATCCTCCACAGTTACCGTGGTGAAACCTCACAGTGACACAGGACCCAGAACTACCAAACCAGTTTCATGGCTCCTCTCAGGGCACCACTCGGTGCAGCATTTTTATTCTCCCTGCAGTTCCAGTCAGACAACAAACAGGGACCTTTAAATGTGACCTCATTCTGCAGTGCTGCTGTGGTTTGGGAGCTCTCTCATGCCCTCCTACAGTTTGATCAACTTCCCCTCAGCTTTAGCAGGGACTGAACAAGGCTTTACATCTGGGTTATGTATCTTCTCTGAGTGTGTGATAGAATTGCATCTTTAGTTTTAGAACCCTTAAAGTATAAAATTTATTTGGTAGATTCAGCCTTCAGTTTTAGCCAAACCACATATGAATGGAAACAAATCTCCCTGGGGTTTACATTTTACTGGAACCAGCTCTCTTCTGTCAGAAAAGCCAAAGTTAAAGGAAGGCTGCCCTTTGGCTACAGTTCCACATTACACACAAACAGCCTTGGCAGCTGCTGGCAGAGGTGACATTGCCACAGGAACTATGTCATGCTCTTCACATTGTAGTGCACACCCATCCTGACGTTGGGATCACATCACACCAAGGGTGTGAGACATCTGACAGCACTGTGGTTTCAATCTGCTCCTTCTGCCCTTGGTGCTACAGCAGGATGGTTCATTTCTCACTGTGCACACCAACACAGCTGGACTACACATGCAATGAAACCAACAATTATGGTGAATATAAAAAAAAAAGATTTCACCGTGATTTATTTAACTTTTGAAAGAAACTAACCCAAACAAAATGCTATTTTGATTGAATGAAGCCTACTCTGTTTCATCATTAAGTCTTCATTTTATAAGAATTTTATTTTCCATGTCTGCAAAGCACATTTATTCATTGAAGTGAAAAATGTGAAAATTACAGATAATATTGAAACCTACAGATAATATTCTCTTCTCTTGATCTCATTTGAAGTATTCTGTCAATATTAGTTTCCCTTTACTCCTGCAGCAGCACTGCCTTGGTGGCTGTGGAACAGGAATTCTCTCTTCCCTTGGGTCTTGCAAAGAATTCTTTGCTGTACAAGTGGATTTCCTCTGTACATGGACAGCTCCTTCCAGCTTTTACAGGCCATTACAGGCCACCTTCGCCTCAGTACCCCTGTAGATATGGATTTTCTCTGTACATAGATGGCTCCTTCCAGCTTTTACAGACCATTACATGTTACCTCATCCTCAGTTCCCCTGCTGGTGCCTGAGCTGAGCCTGCACATGGGGTGTGAAATCCCAACACACACCAGCACCCTAAGTCCTTCTCCCAGCTTCCAAAGACAGCTGTCCTAGAGAAAAACTATCAGACTTCTCCCTCAAAATTCAAGGTAAAAACCTCCCATTCAGTGTTAAAATTGTCTCCAGGGTATATTTAGTTTTCCTGTTTCTGAAACATAACACATCCTTTAGTGGGTCCATGAGCATGACCACAATGCTCAGATATTATCTGAGTTTTTCTTTAAAAGCACAAAAATCTCTGTAGTAAAATCATTCCTGCTAGCCAAAAGCAGTTAAAATACTTTTCTTTTGATATTGGGATGTAAGTATTGATAGGAACCAATATAACATAAATTAAGGCCTGTGAATAGGTACATTGTATTTTTAGAAGACTTCATAATATAAGTGTCTCTTGACTTTTTCATTGTTTGAATAAATGACTACAGGAGAAGGGTTTTTGAGAGGTTGCTGATTAAAGTGCCCTTTATTGTTAAAAGCATAATTAAGTAATACTTGAATTTATAACTCTCTTCAGGGAGTCCACACTCCCAAAGAAATTGGAAAATGGCTCAGCCAGAAAGTCATCTAGTTAATAATAGCTTTTAATTATCACAGCTAGCCTGTGTGGCATTCACATTTGCAAGGTTTCATTTTATTTAAAGAAATTAAAGTGCAGATCAAGTCACAAAACCCTCCTTTTATGGACTGTCCAAAGTCCATTAAACAAAATATAATTTAAGAACAGCATGGAGTTATAAATAACCTGCTGTTTGCAATAGCCTGTCAGTCTGTTCCCAATTATATATGTTTAGCTAACAGCTCTCTAATTAGCAATTGCTTCTGACTACATAGCTCCTAAAATGTTTACATTGGAAGTCACAAATTACTGTCTAATTATGTTGGCTACATTATTGTGCATAAAACATAAATAAAATACCAGCCTATGCTATAAAAATGAAATTTGTCATCATTGCATGGCTGCAAGACACACCATTGATGTTCCAAGCCTTAGAACTACAACTGAAATATATAATCATATATAAATATACAGAAATATATATTTATACAGCCAAACTTGTATTAGATGATGAAATCTGTGTCTCATTCCCACAGCTAAACCAGAGCCAGCAGATAACTGAAATTTTCTTTTCCCTCCAACTCTAGGATGTACTACAGAACTGTGAATCAAAAATAAAAATAAATTATCACAGTAAACCTTCTCTCAGAAAAGTACTGAGGTACTTCAAATAAACCAGCAATTTCCTCTTCATGTCTGAGCTACTGTAACCTATGTGTGAATTTCTTTTTTCTTCATGAATTATCATGAAGTGGGCTCCAAATTGTCAAATGAAAGGCACCAGCCTCTCTGTATAACTACTATACCTAACTAGGATATTTTTGTCAAATATGCTGCCATATTTCTTTGCTGTATTTATGAAAGCTGTCGTGCTCACTTACAGTCCAGCAAACATCTCAATGCCCATGAAAGAAGGAACACAGTCCTTCTTTCAGTCAGGCATTGACAAAGCACATCCATCAGCACACAGAACAGCTGGAAAATATTTTTTCTCATCCCCTATGTGGTAAATTGTTGATTAATACCAAAAAAATGAATTGATTTCTGATGAATAAACATAGGGCAATTTTCTTCTCCTTAGAGAAGTTTGTGGGAGATGAACAAAAAAAACTTCATGAGACTTTCTAGCCTATTATTGGGAGCTGAAGCAAATGGGAGAATCAGGAAACATTTTGCTCTTCCCAGCAGGATGAAAGCTGGCAGAATATACTGGCAACTTATGACACCACTAGTGAAGCTATTTAAGGTAAATCATGGTGTGATTACTTCCATCTTGTATTTAATTGTATGGATCACCAGACTTCAGGAAAAAACTGTCTATTTCTTTTTGTTTTCAAAAAAACCCAAACAATTACTTTAGATGCCTAAAGATTTTTTAGCTGGATCTAACACCACTGCTTGCTGACACTTTCTGGAATAAGATTCTTTTTCAGATACTTTCTGTGACAGACCCCAAATAATTTCAGAACAGATGAATTACAGACACCTGAAAATCCCATGCTGTGCCCTTAAGGACTGATATTGAAAAGTTAAAAAGCCAACAAGGTTTGTTGTGCATTTCCTCTAATAATAGCTGACCTCCACTTGTAAATTATTCTCCCTTTAGAAAAACAAGACAAACCCAAAATAGCTGTTTCCATTTCCTCCAGAGCCCTAAACTATTTCTTAATATATTCTCACATCTCAATGCCTTAATTATTAATTTGTTCCCTCAGCTGACTTGTTTTGTGAGCTCTCTTCACCAGCATAAATCTACTTACCTGGCTGCAGTTTTCACCTTTTATATAAGAGCCCTCATTTTATTAAAAATCTACTCCCTAAACACTTCCCTATTACTCAGGAAACCACCTGTAACACATGATCACATTAATTTAGCTTAAAGTTCAGAAAAAATGTGCACATTATTAACAATGAAAGCAAACACATGGAGCAGGTGACCTTGCTTCTGCCAAAGAATAATGTACTTCATAGACTCAGCATTTGGTGGGGATGACCTCTACCTTGTTGATGACCTCAACAATTAGTTGACCCACTCAACTACAGTGAGAAATAAAACATTCCCACTGATCATAAATTTAATATGGAAAAGAAGTTCCCATAGTTTGTTTTCCTGGCACTGTTTTATTACAAAGGATTCTGTGACATGGGCCCCAAGGCATTAATCCTGAAGAACTATGAACAAGTTCATCAGAGCCCCAGCAAATTTGCAAGAAAATTCAATGGCAAAGCTGAATTGGGCAAAGACAGGTAAATCAGCATTTGATGGGGGCAGGGTGGGGGTGGAAGAATCAACTAAGCACAGCATCCCATTTGTCAAGTGCTGGGTTCCATAGTCCTTTCCTGCATAAAATAGTTCTGCTTGTTTCAAGAGGCTGAATGACTTTCCACGTGTCCACTCACAGCATCCACACTGGGCATTGAAATTTTCTTTCAAGCCTTTCACTCAACCTACATGCCATGTTAGTGACTAAAGGTTAATAGTGGTGGAAGCACAAAAATGAGCTTAAAAAGAGACTAAATTTCAGTTACAGACCTAAGAAAAATTGTTCAGCCATTTCAAGGTTATCCTACAGAGTCATGCACCTATGCCCAGGGTTAGCTACCAAGACATTTTTCTTTCTCAGGATCCCCCAGAAGTTTACAGATAGCAACTCCAAAAAGGGGCACATACTGAAATTATAATTACTGCAAGGGCTAAATACCCAGCTACAGGAGTACACGTTATATGGAGGGTTTTTTTTAGAAAATAACATTCTAATAAGTACTCTCATTAGAGCTCCACACCTGTTGCCAGCCTAAGCTAAACCTACATAGAGACTTCAATGTGAGGCAATATCAGTTCCAAGTCCCATATCCATCTCTTTCATTTTCATTTGCAGAAAAGCAGATATGCTCATCACTTGTTCACCTTTCAGGCCACAGCCTGTGTCCACATGCTGCTCAGGACTGCACAATACCCATAAACTGTGGCTGAATCAGGGAGTAGCAGACAAGTAATTTTCAAGTTAAGCATTTCAGAGCTTGTGAAATTTCTAGCACAAAGTCACTTGAATATGACCCAGGCAGCACCAATCCTGCCCTGTGCACACAGATTGGATTGTGGATCCTACTGCAATATCTCATTTCAAGTTAGGGGACAGTGACACACCACGGGAAATCTCACAGAGCAGCAGGAAAACAGGATTTCCTCCTGCAAGCCAATTATTTCTAGTTAGGCTATTACCTAACCCAGCACTCAGTTCTGTATCTCCAGGCTCATCTTTTATCCTGGCCCACGTTTGTATTTTAGGAAGAATGAAGAAAAGTGGCTGCTCCACAAATAATGAGGCAGCAGGGATTGGGAGGCCACTCCTTTTCAGTCAGACATGTAGTGTGCAGGGCCTGCCAATGAACACTGAAAAAGAACCTGTGTAAGTAAATAAAAATAATATTAAAAATAAATAATAATTTACTTAGTTACCTGTGTAAGTAAATAACTATAAATAAAAGACAGAGACATGTAAAAAGAATTTACCCTTCAGTCAGAATGAACAATGAATTTGTGACATTCTGCTCCTCAGAGAACACAGAAATAAAGTATTTTAATTGCAGAACAAAGTAAAATTGAAATCTAAGCAGTTTCAAACACATCATTTATTGCTGCTCAAAAGTATCACATCACAAACAGTTTTGCCATTCCATCTGTCTTTTAAAAAACTCTGTCCCTCTAGGAAAACTCATTTTTATGAGTTTATTTCTAGTATATAGAGGATCATCACCACCACTCTCCACACACACACTTTCCTCAATTTTTATTACTGTAAATAGTCAAAGAGTGTCTGAAATTTCCCACCCAGTGAAGGATAGGCCACTTTTCTGTAAAAGGAGTGAACTTTTTTCCTAAGGTACTTAATAACAGCATTGCAGAAATCACAACAAAACATTTATGACATTGGGATAATTATAATTGCATCCAGAGAGCCTGCTAATAAATCTAGTAAGACATGAAAATGAAAAGGATTTTTTGATTTTGCTATGTATCTATTTAATTTTGTCCTTTAACATAATGCAAGTAAGTAACTCAGTTTTGAGAACCCACTATTGAATAGCATTTCTTTGGAGAACAAAAAACAACAAACAAGGTCTTACTTCAGAGATGGGATTGAAAATTCCAGCATTTAGTTCCCATGGAGAATTCCATTTGAAGAATTTACCATAGGTTAAGCTAAGAAATATATTACTTTCCTAATTGTTACAGAACTTACCTCACAAGAGGAACATAAAGTCGCAGCCATTTGTTTGGCAGACTGGCCATCAATGGCAGTAATTTGACATGCTGTGAGAAGTTTAATTTTCATTAATTTTAGGGAGGCCATAAAAGGTTAAAATTTTTGTCATTGATGATTAATGCCATAAACTAAGGATATGTTAGAGGGAGTATTACACAAAACAGCATTAGACTGTAAGGAGCTTTGTTTGCTAATATAACCTTGGACCTAGTGAACACCAGCTCTAGAAGGTTAATGCAGTAATATTGAGTATTATGTTGTCTTTTGTGTTTATACATTGGAGGGTCAAACAAAAATGGTCATTGAAAGGCAACCTTGGGTTTTTAATAAGAAAAATTATGGGGAGGAAAAGAAATTATGATTAATCAATCCAAATTAATTCTACAAATTATCTCAGCTGCCTTCATCGTTTGTAATAATGCCTGTAAATCTATCATCTTAAAAATAACATCAATCCTATAGTAAAATTTCACCTGGGAATTGTCCAATACAGCCATAAGAAAACCTTAGAATTCAGCCTACATTAATTAAATGCTCATTAAAAAATCATTAGTTGTTAGCATTTGTAAAAGCATCACTTGACCTGTTCCAGCATTCCAGCATCAACCTAACTCCTCAATGTTGTTTGGATTATCCAAAACATCCTATAAATGTTCACCATTTTCTACTGGCTTTAGACAGGCTGGAGAAGAACATATAATAATAACAAATAAGCATAACTTCTAAATTGAATACTAGAAATACTTGTCTTCAACATGGTAATTTTTCTATTTTACAAGTATTTCTGTTAAGTCACCCATAATTCAACATGAGGGGAAACACAGACATTTTTCTAATGCTTTTCCTCTGTATTTTTAAATATAGGATTTTTTTTTAAATTTGAACTTTAAGCTCTGTCAGCTATTTCTACCATTTTACATTATGCACACAGATATAATAATGTTTTATTCCTTCATATTTGTTTTTCTGAATATTTCCCAGATCTCACTTAGATCCCTTTTCAATAGATTTTTATTGTTTGTATTAACTTAATTTCATGTCTCCCCGCCTTTCAAAGGGCATCATTTTCTCCTAAGCAACAGATGAAGCTTTTATCTTTATATCAACCTACTTTTTACCAGAAAAGTTTTCTGGTTCCTTTTGTATTACCCACTGCACGCCAGGGGATAAGTCCATTTGCTCCATGACCACAATCACTTCAATTTTCAAACAGGAAAAACAACAACACTGGTGTTTAACTAGCAAACAGCCTACACAAATAACCTTATCAACATTTCAAGGAAACAAGGCAATTTCTTGTCTTGTGCCAGCAGAAATAAAAATATCAGTAACATTTATTGCATTTGTCACTAACTTGAATAAACCTAAACCCAAGCAAACATGCTCCCAAACTGAGCAGAAAATAATGCCTCTTGCCATGCCTGTTTGGAAAAACAACATACTCCCCAGTTTACACACAGTTTATTTCAGATCTGTAAGCCAGCAGAAACACACCATCATATAATCTTTTGTAGTTATAAATTATTAAACAATAATTAAGTGTAAGTCGTGAGTGTAATTGGACCGTTAGGATGAAGGTTTTGCTCCTGGGGTTATTCAACTTCAGCTTTAGTGGAGGTCTCTGAACAATTTCCTATTACCTTATAATGACTTTCAGTAAATGCTTATCTGCATCCAACAGATTGTTCTGCTTCAAAATACTGTGCTGCAAGAGAGGCTGAAGTATCATCAGCATGAACTAATTATTTATGGTTGAAAATGTCAAAGAAACCCTTACAAGTTGCTGAAGCATAAAATTTGCCCTGCCTTCAACTTGCCATAGTCTAACGAGATTTCAAGTTATAACAGAACATCTCAGGGCCTCCTCTGATGCTGTTTTAATCAGATTGCCTTTTTTTGTTTGCTAGGCTTCTGAGAGAACATTGTATATTGCACACATCCCTTCAAAAATGGTCCCTAACTGGTAATGAACCACAAAATGCCTTGTGATTATTGTGTGGTTTCCACAAGCAGCAGCTGTTCCACAGATCCCATTTGCTAAACCCTGCCATGAGCCCTAGAGACCTGGAAGGGTCCTGTTGCAGCAAATCTAATTTTCCCTTCTAATACCAGGTGTTTTGCATCTTATCAGATAACAAAAGCAGTTAGTTTTCCTAAGTTTATAACAGTACACTCAACACCAAACACACCTCATGGGACAGAAAATATCATAACAAAAATAAGGAAAAGATGGTGATATGTAGAAACACCACAAACATTTATCTGAAAACTATTTTCCTACTTAAAATCTTTCCAGTTTTGATCTACTAACTTGTATTTGAGACTATGGGGCAGATCAGCTGCTTGCTAAATTCCTCAGATTTGCAGAGATGAGTAAAGAATAGTGTGTCACAGATGCCAGGCCAGAAGGGTTTTTCTTCACCTGTAATGTCCTTTCCACAAGTTCCCACAGTCCAGAGCAATTGCAGCAAAGCAAAGAAAAATGTGTATGTGGAAAACCAGCTCTCTCCAACTGAGCTGCAGAAAAATCACCTTCCTAAGTGAATCTTTTCAGTATCATTTTAGGGTTTCTGCAATACTGTAGAATGCTGAAAACACTGTTAAAAATCAATGGATGTGTAAATTATTGTAATTTTGAAGAAAGCTTGTTAAAAAGGAAAATTCCCCAAATAGAGGCTTTGTTGATGGTACCTGTATGCTGTTGGTTTGTAAATGTAATTTTTTTTAAAAATCCTTTCTACCATACCTATTTTTAAAAAACTAAAAGATGCATTACATTCCAGTTCAGGTGTTGATCCCAAACTGTTACCGACTTAAATCAACCCCAGAGCTCCTGGCAAATTTTTATTAATGTAATTGAGATCCACAGAAAGTGCAGGAACAATTACTGTCAACTTTAGTATGTTTGTACAGTCTACAGGAGTACAGAGAATGGCCTTTAGAGATCTTCAAACATTTTTTTTCTCCCTGAGATCCTCTTGATCATTTCAGTAGGTGTTATTTTTCTGACAGACATTCAGGGAACTAAAAAGTTAACCCAGAAGTACATGACCACAATATCTGAAGGTCTCTTTAATGTGTTCTTAAGACTGTGAATATCTTTTGGACCCAGCAGCTCCCAGCAAAATTGTTACACAACCTAACTTCTATATGAAAATATTTCTAACACATCATGTTATAATTGCTGGTGATCTGATGTCTTTTTATAAAGGATTGCCAAACACCTTGAAAAGCAATGAAGCTCTCTGAACTATCTGCTGCCTCCTGAACAGTATAAAATAACACAGGTGTTCTAAGAGTCAAACTCCAGCACTCTGTGCCAAGTTTTCCACTGCTCTCTGTTGCTTTTGCAATAACAGCAGGAGATTGACACCTTCCTGTGAGTGCTCACTGATGGGACAGGGGGTAATGACCTTAAAATAAAAGATGGTAGATAGAGATTTTAGGAAGAAATTCTTCCCTGTCAGGGTGGGGAGGCCCTGGCACAGGATCCCAGAGAAGCTGAGGCTGCCCCTGGAGCCCTGGCAGTGTCCAAGGCCAGGCTGGACAGGGCTCTGAGCACCCTGGGACAGTGGAAAGTGTCCCTGCCCGTGGCAGGGGTGGCACTGAATGAGCTTTAAGGTCCCTTCCAACCCAAACCATTCTGTAAATCAGAACTGCAGGGAACTGCAAGCCTTTTTCAGGGTCCATCCCTGCTATCAATATGCAACAAGTTAACAGGTCTTAATTATGAAAGCAGCACTAAGCAATTAAGCAAACTGAGGTATTACAAAGAGTCCCAGCTGTGGCAGAATGTTTCTGTAAGATAACACACACATATTTCTATTGAAAGTGAGATTAATCTTCTAAAGCATATCAAAAAAATCTTGCTCTGGGAAATGTCTCTCCTCATGAATTCAGAGAAATGGATTCAGATTTGGTAATGACCAGAGAAAAAGTGCCACTTGGGGCTCTCCACTCGCCAACTGCAGACAGCCATTTGAACTATGGCCCAATGAGTCCAAATAATAGGAAGAAGAAGAGAACTGAAATTATCTCTGACTTAATGTGCTATGCCAAGTACTGCAATATGCAATACTTGTGAATCTCCTCAGTTTTATATGACAGTGACAGAAAAATTTCAGCTATTTCCTACAAGTTTCCTTCTATAAAACTTTTTCATCATCTCATAGCTTGCATAGAAAGAGCCCAGTACACACATGTAGATGAAAAGCATGAAAAATCATGCACAGCACTGAAAGCCCACTGAAGACCCAGCCATATCCAAACAATTGTATCATCTTTAAGAATAAGATTTCTCTTCTACTCCCAGAAATCCCCAACATTAAGAGAGGAAATTTGGGGGGAGTGTGATAAATACTCTGCCATGCTAGCAGAGAATTTTCACCTCCAGTTATGGAGGCACTTCAAGATAGGCTGAAATCCACCAGGTTAAAATTTAAGCAATTAAAAGGCATTTCTATTTTCTACATAAGAATCTTATAATATTTTTTTTGTTGATTAATAAATTTACTAAGTCTTTGCCAAATGCAGGCTTCTCTTGGCTGCAAAGCTGGAGTACCTTGAGCACTTCCACAGCAGCTGTTTGCCACAATTCCATGTAGTATTCCTGCCATGGATCCATTGAAAATAGGGCTAGTAAATGGCTCCTAATAGGAAATTATAAGTCTACAGACCAAACCACTGCATTCCTGTCTCATGAAGATACACTGCATTTGGATTGCTGAAACTGCCAGACAGGCTTTAAAAAAAACCAACAGAAGATATTATGAGAAGAACATTATCATTAAAATGTCAAGTTCTGCATTCTTCCAGGGAAAACCCCACACAAAATGAAGCTGAATTCCCCTCTAAACAATAAATTCAGACTGAAGCCATCACTTTCACAGTATACTATGCATTTATATTAAAAATCCAAACCAAACAAAAAAGTAACTTGGAAACATTTTAAGCTTCTTTACACAGGAAATTTTGAGAACTGAAATAGGCCACCAAATTCTACTCAGTCTTCCTACCTTGGTTAATTTTCCTTGAATCAACAATTAAAGGTACATCTGGTTTCTTTAAGAATAATATTTAACATTAATATTAAAGTAGCAGCTATAATACGATAGAGGGAAAAACTCTTAAAGAAACCATTACATGAAATGACTGTAGTTATTTACTTGGCTTCCACCTGCTCCATTTGTTTCACTGCTATTACTCCTGTAGCTGTAATTAAAACAGGACAGGAGATTTTTCTCTCGGGTTTTTCTGTCATTAGCAGGTACTGTCTGAAAAGGCACATCCGTGTACCCTGAGTGCCCCCTTCCCTCACAGCAGCACTTGAGGCTGCCCAAACTGCAATTTCTCCATCTTTTCATTTCCTACACTTCCCTTTTTAATTTGAGTGCTGTCACTAAGGACCCAAGTCACTGATACCCAGCAGAAAAGAGCTTTTCATCAAATTGCTGGTGTATCAGCATTCCGAATGTGCTACTTTTGGAAGTTCAAGTTTGCAAACAAGCCTGATTTATTGAGCTGGAATTGATTTACCATACCTTATAGGCAACATTTTAAAAAGCTGTTCTGGGCTAATTACATACTCAGCTGATTCCCAAGTGATTAATAAAGTTCCTGACTAATTTTCTGTCTCTCTTCTGAGCTGCCAGATGGAGTACAGAAAACCCATGTACATCCCCTAATGCAGATTTTCATATTAATGGATAAAGTTTACAGCTAGGAAAAAAAAATAAACTAGGGAAGATTTTACATCTGCTTTACTTTAACATTGCTAAAAGATATAAATAGGTCTCACAAAACAGGCTTACACTTCCCTCTGTTTTCAGATCAGGTCAGAAATCTTTTTGTATTGGCCTCTGTTTTCACAACACTGGTATTACACCACTATTTTAAGGTGAATAAAAATATATTTTTTCATTAAACAAGACAGAAGCTACCACACTGCTTTGCAGACACTTGTGGCAGTCAGAGCTGACATAAGTTCCTCTGTTCCTGCAGTCTCTACTCTTTCTTAAGAATGGTTAAATGGAGTTTGTGTCACTTTCCTTTGATTTTCTCACAAACAGCCAACACCCTGAAGGTGACCTTGCTGTTCTTATTTTTTTCTTCTTCTTTAATTTTCATCATGAATGTAAAGAGTAATCAGAAGATGTCCAGTGATTCAATTCTTTAGAGAGTGATTCAAATTCATTTGTCCCTTTTAAGAACCAAAGGAAAAAAAAAAGTTCATTATTAATTTAGGCAATTAAGAGTAATTTGAAAGCAATAACCAGCACATTAAAGAACTTGTCTCTGGAGTGCTACTTACAGTCTATGAAAAGTTAATTTTAGAGCATTTCAAGTGAAGAAAGATCATTTCCTAGATGTGTTCTAGAGAACATTGTAATTTTTAAATGACTTAAATGAGAAGTGGTTTTTTGTAAATATGGGGTGAATGGTTAAGAGAATTAGAAACAAAATTAAATATGTGTATGATACTTATAATTTCACTTTAAATTAAACTGTGTATAATAAAATTTATCATCCTTTACTCATATATCAAAAAAGAATCTATAAATTTCTTCCTTACCATTAGGTAAGGACGGGTACAGTCTAAAATGAAAATTTCTATACAAGACACAATAATTAACACTAAATCTTTCTAGTATCAACTGGTAGAAACAGAGTGTAACTTGGATTCTACAGGAAATGTAAGGAACTCTTACAGTGCAATTGTGTCAATAAACTTACAGCTTATTGATATTCAACTCTTGCCAGCCACAATGTATAGGAGCAGAAAGCAGCCCCATGAGGCATTTAGGACCTCCAACACCTCATCAGATTCTCTTGACTCATCTGCAAATTACCTGTCTCACCTTTTTCAAAGTGCAGAAACAGATTATCTACATGAAAACTTGGTATTTACTGATGGCATCAATTCTATGCTAGTTCAAACTGGTGAAGGAAACTACATTAAACTATGTACCATTGTCAAGAATTATGTCAAGAAAAAGAGTTCAAGACAGGAATAGTAGAGGCAGTTAAGTAATTTCCCCTACAGTAAAGTCAGAGAAATGATAATACAGTCACCAAGGCACAAGGCTGTGATTAAAGTTTCAAATTCTGTCTGCACCAGACTTTCTATATGATATAAACAGCGCACAGCAGCACATCCACATTCCTCAGTTTCTCATGTATAAAAAACCATTAATCTTTTCAACAAAAAGGTGGAGGTGCTTCATAAGCACAACAAATTTATCAAAAACTACAGAGCTGGTCCTCACAGTAGTTAAAGGTTTCTGTGTGATATTGTCTGGCAAATGCAATGTTAAGTGCATTAAACCCTTGTGGAAGATGAGGTAATGCTGTAAGGTAATATTCTCTGCTGTTCTGAATAGGTCATATGCTATGATTTTTATAAAAGCATTAAAAAGGTAAGAAAATGTGCTGATGAAATTTCATGCATGTTCATTACATGACAGAAACAAATACTAGCATAGAATCCTTTCCAAGTCCACTCATATCAATAATGCAGCTAGATTAGATAAAAATATGGGCTTGCATTTATTACTCTGTCTGTCCACAAAAAAAGTCTTCGGTCCCCATTTGAACACCCCTCTCAAATCTTGGCATCCATTAAGAATCCTTATCACAAAACAGTCTTCAATGCAATAGGAAAACAGAGACAAAAGCCAACAGCACAAAATAATAATGTATTCTAACCAAAATCATCTTCACATGACGTTAAAAAGGATGAGTTTGGAATACAGGTTTCTTTCAACCAAAGGACTACAAGTACATATAATAAAACATATTATTGTGTTCTGTCAAACTAGATGACAGCTATAAACTTTAATTTGATAAAGCAGAAGATTTCTCAGGACTAAATTTTACATTTCATATATAAAATAGATGATCTTTGTACAAATATACTAAGAGGTAACGGTCCCAGTAAACTATATTTCTTATCTTTTCTGCCTAGTCTAGCATAATAACAGTCAACTTACATTCTGAAATAGTTGTATGTGCAGTTTGAAATTTCTTTCCCTCACACTCATAGAAAAATACCCAGCATGGACTGGAGAATGACTAAATATTTATGAATCATAGACTATTCCCTAAAATTATTCCAACTTCTAGGCATTATGACATATACTTTTTTAAAGGGAGAGTAATACTAAACTAGCAACCCAGACCTGGATTACCACACAGAGATACATCCACAGCTAATAGTGGAGTTTTAGCAGATAATATTTGTGGAAGTGCATCTTCCTGCTGAAGAGGAAGAGAAGTAGCAAAGAAGAAAAAGGGGCAACTTGAACAAGCACCCAAGAAAGAAGAACATTGTTTTCCAGAGTAAAGGCTTGGCATTATAACCAGTTTGATTCCTGCAGTGCTCCAACGGACTTGCTTTTGTGATTTTATTTTTTTAATAAATCAACTGAACTGTATTAGAAATACTCAACCTCTCTAGCAGAAACAATAACAACCCATTTGATAAGCCAGTTGAAAGGAATGGTCAGAATACTTCTGCTGCCAATAGCTAAATTTGAATTATGATAAGGATGAACAAGGTAAATTATGAAATGGAGCAGAAAAGCAGATAAGAGAAAAATGAAATGAAAAACACAGGCTGAGAGGGCAGAACAGAGAAAATGTGGCTCAAGGCAGCAGAAAAAAGCACAGATTTGCAAAGGAAACATGATGTAATAGAAGACAGATTGAAACTAAGGAGCCTTAAGAATAAAACATTTAGACATCCAAATGATCACGCCCTTCAACCTGCTGACAGCTCTTCCAAATGCACCCCAAGACACTGTTGGCCCTTTTTCGCTGCAAGGGTTTATTGCTGACTCATGTTCCATTTTTCACCCACCAGGAGTTGCAGGTGGATTTTGGCAGAGCTGCTCCCCAGCTGGTCAGCTCTCAGGCTGAACAATAAATGGAGTCACTCCTCCCCATATGCAGGACTTTGCATTTCCCTTTGCCGAATTTTGTGAGGTTCCTGTCAGTCCTTTGCCCAAAACTTTCAAGTTCTAACCTGCAGTAACACTGTGAGTGCCTCGAGTGACCAGAGCAAACCCAGTGCTCAGGAGACAAATTTCTCTTACCAGGAAAGTCTCAGCAGAGGGGCAGAGCAAGAGAATGAGCTCTTGGTTGGCAGCTATAGGAAAAGAGAGACCTTGTCATTCCTGAAGTTTATTTATTCTTGGAATCAATTTATTCTTGTAATTAATTGGTTATTCACCCCTTACTTCTAATTGGATCCCAGACTTGAGCTCAGGCCTTTATCCAGAGGGGAATGTACCCTCCAGTAAACACAGTCTGGGAGTCAGAGTTTATGCACTTGAAGCTTTCCCCCTCTCTTTTGTGATACAGCTTGTGAGGTTATGCACTGAGTGCCTCAGAACATGTCTTTGTTTTACAAGTAAACCATTTTGCTACTCTTTGTCAGGAATAATTAGAACTATTCTCTATCTTGAACAACAAAGGTTGAGTCAAGGTCATTCTCCATTTGGGCATTGCTAACTGCTCTTGTTTTGAGGCCACTGACTACAAAGAATGTATGTTTGTCTATCCTGTCACTGTGTTAAGGCATTTCATGGACTGTGCCTCATTTAAAACTAAACAAACATTTTCTCCCTTCATCCTGGCTCTGCTTCAGCTTGTTAAGTGCTACAGCCTATGTCATCTGCTTCCTAAAACCATGTACATGAGCACAGCACTAAGGGATTTTTAAGAAATGCTTTAGAAAACAATTTAAGAACATTAAAACAAGCTGCAATAGGCAAACATATGTAGTCCTATTTGATTTGCTTTAAGTGGACATTTCAGTGTAATCTTTTCCACACAATAAAGATGTCTATAAACATTAAAAAATAACCTTGCTCCTTAGGTACCATCTTTTCAAATACTGCAATATATGAGGCATATAAGCCCCAGGTGAACAAAAGCCTCAAAGATATTGGTAGGAGAAGCACCCCCTTGGGAGCATCTGCTGGAATTTTTGCTTAATAAAGATAAAACCAAACATATAACGAGTTTGTTAACTTAAAGGAAAAGTAATACTCCAAATGTCAAACCTTCCTCCTTTGACTGGAAACAGACAAGGTCACCAATATTAGCTGACTTCAAATATGTTTATTTATCAAGAGGAGAGTCAGATACGAAAAGGTAGGAATAAAGGTAATTTTACACATTAAATTATTTGATACAACTGAAAAGGAAAACAGGAAGTTTTTTGTAGTGTGTCTCTGAAGCCGATGGAGCACTGAACCTCACAATAACAGACTGGGATACATTTTTCAGTGAAATAACCAAGTAGTCTTTCCCCTTTCCTGATACATTAAATAAAATTAAAAATTATCTGGACTCAAGGACTTCGATAACTGAAAATCCAGGCCACAGTTCTCCCATTGTGGCAAAAACACACGTGCCACTGCCTCCTGGTTTTCCTTTAAAAGTCCTATAAAGCACTGAAGATTTTTGCCTTTGGCTCTTCTCAAAATTTAACTTTACTGTATGACAGAAAAGTATCTAGAAAATTCCATTTTCACGAGGTAACAGCTTTTTAAGTCTTCTCTCATGAAGTGTACTAGCTTCTGGCAACTTACCTTTAGACTAAAACAGGCTTTTCTTACGTCTGTCTACTTCCTTTTCTGAGTAAACAAACATCTCAGAAGTTTTTTGGGTTTGGTTTCTCTTTTTGTTTCTACAGCTGTTTATTAATCTAAATACTCAGATCATTGCACTTGCAGAATTCTTTCCACGCCTAAATAACAGCTCAACAATTTTTGGTGTTGTCTTTTCTAAATGTTGAATTTAACTATTGCAAAGGTGTACGCAGACCTGGAGAGAAGCTTGGTAGCTCTTCTGAAGTGAAATATCCTGAAGTTAAAACTGCACACAGAGAGAATCTGTGCAGCCACTCACGTGAGATCACAACAGCTAATTAGCCACCTGCAATTTCTGGTGCCTTGCCTCAAACTCCACTTAGACTTCACGACATTTTAAACACTTAAAACTTCTGACTTTCAGGATAAGCTTGCTTAAAACAAAAGAGGAAAAAATGAACACAGTACACTTCCCTAAAGGAAGTAACTTGTAATCTTCATTAACCCCATTCTGTGCAGCATCATTTCATCACCCAACACTCCCTGCAGCTGTCTGGCGAGCACAATCTCAAGAAAAGCTCATTTACATATGGCTCCTGGCCTTGCTCCCTAGAAAAATTTGCTAAAACAAATGACAGTGTCAAAAGAAAGCTCATTAAATTTTTACATCAGGCTACTATGTTACCCTTAGCTCCCTGGGTATTCATACCTCTTTCTGTTGTTAGCTTTCAGTCCTTAAGGCTCACATATTTTCAAGGGCAGAAGCAAACCAATTATGAAAAAGGAAGTTATTTGCTTACAGGTACACAATGGCACATCCAGCCACTGCTAATTCACACTCACCAAGATCAGCTCAATTACCGCATCACACCACCCTGCTGAATAACTCTGTATTTCCACAAGCATTTAACTCAGTACCAGTATTTGTGTTGAGGCAACAACAGCACTTGAACATACTGAAAATAGGGATTGAGCACATTTTCCACCATTTGTCTGTCCCTTTTTAATGATGTTTAATGTTTTAATGATTTTTCCTTAACATAAAGGAACACCTAGCCCATTGATCCAGTGGTGATGTTAATGTTTCAGAAGACATAAAAATCCTTGGATATCTAGAAAAGTTAAAACCATTTATTGGCTTTGCCTTAATCTACATTATGTTGAGTAGTTTCAAGGAACAGGCATTTAAAGAATTGAATTACATGAAAGTTATTATTTCCTGTTTACCCATTTCCTCTATTTAAAAGGTACATAATTTCTGCTTTTTTAAAATCTCTAATTTTATTGGATTTGAAATATTTATTTCACTTCTAAAGGATTCACATAGCCAGTACGTCATTATGCTTCTCAAAGAGTACTTAGGATCTTATTTGTTCACAAGGCCAAATACATTAAAGATTATGATTTTATTCACCACCACTTCACTTTTTTAATTTGTTTTCAGGCCTCACACATCTAACTGACATTTGATGGAGTGCAGTCATTCCTTCCCAGCCCAGGCCTGCAGTGCCACTGGCAGGTAGGATGCAAATCGAAGGAATTGCTTCTGAAACTTCACAGCAAGCAAGATTTCTCTCTCAAAAAGTGTCACAGGCAGCTAAAGATGCTAAAGCTTGCAAAGATTTTTTTCAACTTCCCAGATTTCCAAGAGTTCTGCTGAATCAGGATTTTACACCAAATGTGCTATCTACTGCAGATCTACATATTTTAAGTACAAAGGGTTAAATAATTAACAGGCAACTGACCAAAGGCAGTTACAAAAGTCCTGAGACACCTGGCCCATGTTTAAGCTACTGATCATCCTCACCATCATCTAGTGAGTAGAGTCAACTTAGTGAGACTTGGAACAAAAATAATTAATTTTAAAAAAAATGGGGCAGGGGAGAGAAGCAGGATATGAACTCAGCCCCTCTCCCTCTCATCCAACTCAGTTATTCCAGTTGAAACCATTTCCATGCAGCATTGTGGGCTATAAGGAGAAGCCATCAGCATTCTAATGTTTATAGACATCACAGGACAAGCATGAAAGGCCAACATTAACATCTCTGCTTTTAAAATCCAACATCAAGCATCACAGATTCCCATAACTCCTGATGGGATTTGTAGACTTCTGATGTCAACAAAACAATATTACTGATGGAAATTACCAGAAACACTGAAAAAGTCCTTGTGACCAACTACTGAGAGCTCAGGCATCCCACAGCTGCCCCTGCCCACACAGACACATCCACTCCACAGCCCATTTTATGCACATGCACTAATATATAAACAGCCAAGCACATTTTGGAGCTATTCTGACATTTGACCTATACCAAAGTATTAAATTTACTACTGGCAGTCCTGCATGGAACTGAGGGTAGAGTAACCTATTTTGCATCTTCCTAGCTGCACTTGCACAGTCTTTACAGCCAGAAATAACTTCAAATTGAAAACAATTTGAAACCAAGACCAAGTAGACAAAAAAAAAAAAATCACAACTGGTATTGCTTAAACACCTAAAGCTGTTCTGAAATTCCAAACATCAGCTACCAAACTGCATTTACTTTCTGCTGCCAGCTGAGAGGCAGCTCCACAACCCAGAGCCTGCCAGTCTCTTAAATTAATTAGAGAGAGTTCAGTGATCCACAGCCAGGGTACTTTCTGCAATTATTGACAACTGGTTTCCATTTCATCCCTGAGGGGCCAAGGCTGCCCTTACATGTGAGCCAATATTCCTTCATCACCCACCCCTTACAGAAGGGCTGACTTCCCACCAGCATTTCTGATCACAGAGCTGTGCCATTGATGTCCTAGCTCTCAACAACCTAATGATGATATCCATGAACAAATAACACTCCAAGGGGATTTCCTGATGCATTTGGGGGGGGAGGGGGGGGGGGGAGGAGGGGGTTTGTGAGGGCTCCCTTCAAAATATAGAACATTAATGAGCAAAAATTATCTGACACATGATATGTCACTTAAATAATGAGTATTTACTCCACATGGACAACTCCAACTGACTCTAGTAAAAATTCAACATCTTCGATGTGTCACAGGAAACTAAACACCACAAGAAATAAACCTTTAGCAGAAATACGGCATCTTTTTCTAAAATTTGACACAAAAATTATCCTCTAACTTTGTGGGGGTGTGTTTTTTGGGTCCACATTGGTTTTGTGAAAAATGAAGTTTTAAACAAATCTTAAAAAGTTAAAGTTAGAAGGTATTAGTTATATTACTTATAGAACTGTAAAGTTAAATGTTAGAAACTGTTTGTACTCATGTTGTGATATATGTTCATGGCCTGTCAGGCAAGAATGTCATTTCCATGGTAACGTAAGACTCCTACACCTCTCTACCTGTCTCCGGCCATTCTCCCCCCCTCCTTGCTCAACTACCAAGCTCTTACACCCCTTATGGTAATTAAAAATCCCAGGATGCAACACCTCAAGAAAATCGGGACAATTTCCAAAACAAACAGTAATTAAGACACAACACAAAATAAAACAAATAGCGGCAATAAAAACTGAGAAGTGGAAGCCAACTGATGCCTGGAACTTTGATCTTGCCGTGACCACAAAGACCTGCGAAACATCCGACTCATTGGCAAAATCACATTGAACTGGAAATCCTCATGAGCATGCTCCCGTGAGGGGGGAGGCTGATTCCCCACTGGGCTGTGTGCAGCAGCCAAGTGCCCAGCCCCACCTCCTTCTCAGCATCTACGGTGGAGGCCACCCCACCCGAGGCGCCTGCTTCTAAAAGAGCTGAATAAAGGCATTTAAGGAGTTAACATCGTCTCCTGCCCATTTTTATCAGTTTCATGTAAGGTTAAGTTTTATGTACTCCATATTTGTTCTTTGGAATCCATTTTGTTCATTGTCCTCCATCTTGTTGTTTGTAACCCTTCCCTGGCAACAGCCCTCTGATTGGTCCCTCTTTTCCCGGGCTGTTGAATGTCAATCATATGTTTTGTATCCATTCTGGTCCTGTCCATCATTCTGGGGCCTCTCCCAGATTCTGGAAAGTTCTGGGGAAGGCGTCAAGTGATTGAACAGGATCCAGTCACCGCATCCCTGTTAACCCCTGACTGGTTACTGTTATGTTATCAGCCACCCCCCAGTTGTATCCCATTGGTTATATGTTGTACCCTGCCCTGGGATCCTCTCCTTTTTAAGGGCTTGCACCCAAGGCTTCGGGGTCTCTCTTCAGGGGCACCAGCCAAGGTGAAGGCTTTGTCCAATAAACTCTGGTTGCCTTTACCCTGAGGAGAGTCCCTCCTTTTTTCCTGCTGGTCATCATCACGCCAGTGCTCCTTGGCAGAACCGAACCTCCGATTTGCTGCGGTGCCGGGGCTAGCCGTGGGTGGACACCGCCGCATAACATTATCCCATTGAATAGAACTTTCTCCCTGAGTTTCACAGGAGTGCTACTGCGTTTTTAAACATGCTCTTTTCAAACAATCATGCTGGGTTAGTGAATTGTGTGCTCTGTCATTCTGAGATGAACTCAGACAGTAGCACAGAAAAAAAAGAAAAATCCAGAAAGCCCACAGGATCTATGTGCAGCATGTATCCCTATACTGACAGAAGCAATATATTTTTCAGGACCTGAAAAAAAAGAAGAACTAGCTGCACAAAAACAAGATCGAGTTAAATAATAGGCTGCTCTCCTTGTATTTATTGCAGCTAAAATAAGCATCTTCAAGGATAAATTCTGCATTTTCACTTATGAAATCAAAGTGCATGAAATAAGGCTAAAAGGGTGAAGATTTTGACCTGAGATTGAAGTACAAAACATGATCTAACCCCCCCAAAATATTTTAATTTCTGAAGTACCTCATTGAAGTAACGTCTCAAAGTTGTACACCTTACATTAGAGTCTCAAATCAAAACCTGTACCCCGTTTATTTCAAACAGCAGACACAGTCCCAAATACATTTCAGCCCATGGCTGAGATTTTCCATAACCACTTATTCCTCAAAACATTTAACCTGCTGGAGATGCAGGTTAAACTTTCAGATGCATTTCTAGAATGAAGAGAGGCAAGTGAGTCTCATTTATCACTTGTAGTTTCAAAAGTTTGTGCTTTATAGATCAAGACACTGTGAATATTCCTTGGAACGTACCATCAGCACTGCTCAAACAGGAGCTATTCTCGTTAGACTGTTGAGCACTTTTTAGGAATATTGTGTTGTTATAAAGGCTGGCAGTTCCTTGGTTGAGATTAAAGTGAGCTATTTCATTACTGAAATCTTGTAAAACACTGCATCTGAAAACCCTTACTGTTTGTAATAGACCCAGCCTTTCAACCTGAAGAATAATGTATTTGTGCATTAGCTCTTAAACTGATTGGATGCTGCAAGCTCTTGTCTGTGTGGGAGTCTGCCCACTTTAGAATTTCAACAGCTTTTTTATGAGCTGCATGTTGGGATTCACAGCACATCTACAGTTTGTCATAGGCAGTACCCTTTATATCATTTGATTTCAAAGCTGTTGCTACAAATCCTCTGCAATCAGGTTGTTATTAATACCTTTAATCTGCCCTCAGACAAGAAATCTAGTGCAATGTGGTTGTGCCAAGCAGGCTGAACAGTAATCAGCAACCATATCTGATGGATTATGTTCTTTGTACACTATTTACAGTGAGCAAGGAACAGAAAAACTCGCATATGCTCATGCCTTGTGCTGCTGTGCATGCAGGCACTGGTGCAGAGTCCATCTGTATCCTCACCAGTATGTTCTCTACACCCAAAGCAGCTGAAAAGAAATCAAGTTTTGGGGAAAGTGCCATACTGCCCTGTTGTATCAGCCCTTTATTTAGAGGGTAGAAATGAGCCAGGACACAGATTGCTTGTTTATTACAGCGTGAAAAGGGTTCTGATTTAGTCCTCTTTACAGCTCAGCCATCCTGACTCCAACCATTCACTGACCCTGGCTGCAGCAAGCTCCTGCTGTAGGTTTCCCTTGCAGCCTCTCTCTCCTGGTTATATCCTGCTAAATTCTGACTGCAGTGATTAGTGTGCAGACTGGGACTGCAGGTTCTAATAACAGGCCCTAACTGCACACCCAGACTGACCTCACAGCAGTGATTCTGTGCCCAGGATCCTTCTTCTTCCTCACAAGCCTCTCATTCCCACTTCCTCAGGATTCCTTTGCCATGAACCCCTCATCACCAGCTAACCCACTCCCTTTTATCACACTTCTCTTTATTGGATACAGCTGTAACTCATCAGGGGCGAGGCTGTGTTGGGTAATTGAGTATTGGGGTAACACAGCTCTTACTCATCAGGGGTGAAGTCACTGCTATTCCCTTCTACACTGCCCCTCTAATGGAATTAAATATTCACAGCTTTTATCAGGTAACATAAAAGGTGCTACAACTTGAATATACTGTGCAGTAAATAGCAGTTCTCAGCTCTGCTATATGTTGTTTGCTTTCGCATATCGAATAGGAAATCCAGGAGTTTACTGAAACTTAGGAAGAATGTATATCAGTTTCTGTTCTCCTGAAAAAAAATCCCTCATCACTGCTACTTCTCTCTTCAACTTAAAATCCCTTCCATTTAAACTGCCATTGCAGTCATAGTCCTGAGATCCATGTAACTAGAAGGCAGTCCTGTGCTACTAATTTAAGAGATTTTTCCTTTCACAGAATTCAATTTGGAACCAGATTACATAAATTAGTATTAAGTATAAGTAATTGATGATCACACAGAGAGACCTTCTTTTCTAGATTCACTTATACACAGAGCACCTTATGGTATACCTTTGCAATTCTCTTTTCCTACAACTCGGAAAAATTTATGTCAAAAAGCAATGAAATGTGACATATTCCTCCAGAGCAGAGATATTAACTTTTTCTGAAACTAGTCTGCATGAAAAAAAAAAAAGAATTAGCATAGAATTAACATTTTTGAAGACTCCTAATATGCAAAATTATGTGATTGAAATTGACAGCAGTGAGGTTTATCTCTTACCATAGGTCTAGGAAAGGATAACCTCAGAGGGACCAATGGTCCAGCCTCAACAACTAATCATGATTCAGATACTTTAGAGAAGTAGTAAGAAGAAGTAATATAAGTAGTAAATCTCTTGGAAGAGATTGTTCCTTTTGTCCTCCCAGAGAGGGCTTTAATGAGACCCAGGAAGGGGAAGGTGAGGGTGTAGGGGAAGGAAAAAATAATCTTCAGAAAAGATCACATATGAGGAAAAAGAAGAAAAGCAGGACTGATGAAAGGCTCAAGTTGAAGACCTCCTGATTTTCTGCTACAGTCTAGTAAAATTCTTTACATTTTGCTAATTATGTGTTATCTTTGTCAAAATGCAAACTTTTAATAAAAATAAGGGAGAATATGCATATTATTCAAAATAATATAATATTTAAATGAGATTAAGAACATTCCCAATGTTTCAGAATTTGACATTCAACAGTTAACTATTATGACTATCAATTTTCATGCTGACATACACTGAATTTCACTAGTTAGGTGATTTCTCCCCACACAGCTGCCCCACACAGCTGATCAGGGTATACAGTCCTGCATATCTATCCAGTAACTATTTGTGGGATTGCTGAATTTATTTTTGCATGCTTTGGTTTTTATAGCTTTTATTATAAGTTAGAATAGCCCCTATGTTATAAGTTAGAATAGCTAAGCTGCCTCATATGGGCCTCTTGCCTTGGAATTTTTTTCTTATCAGAAGTTGATAAGGGTTGCTGTAGCCTCTACCTAGAGACTGCATTCTGATTGGCTTTCTTCTTTGATGCCTCCCTGTCCATCATGTCCAGTGTAGTCTTTGATCTCT